>JAAALK010000082.1:111005029-111429323 GCA_019279435.1 Zizania palustris
TGGTGGAGAGCTGAAACCTCAGATGACCCCAATGGGTACATCTGGGGGTCTGGACAAGGACGAGATCAATGTCAAGGTCAACGAGAGAGAGTATCGAGGGATGATCGGATCACTGCTGTACTTGACGGCGACGAGACCGGACATTCAGTTTGCTGTGGGACTGTGTGCGCGCTTCCAGTCTTCATCACGCGCATCCTATCGGTAGGCAGTCAAGCGCATTTTCAAGTACCTTACCAATGCACCTGATCTAGGTCTTCACTATTTAGCATCATCGTCTCTTGAGTTATCTGGCTTTTCCGACGCTAATTTTGGTGGGTGCCAGCTGGATCGCAAGTCGACTTCCGGTACTTGGTAGTTTCTTGGTTCTTCGCTTGTTTCTTAGTATTCTCGAAAACAATCTAGAGTTGCGCTTTCTACCACAGAGGTAACTATGTAGCTGCTGCTAGCTGCTACTCACAGTTGGTTTGGATGATATCTACTTTGTGAGATTTTGGGTTATTCTTCCCTACCAGAGTACCTTTGTTTTGTGATAGTACCAGCATGATTAGTGTATGGAAAAACCCATGTCTTCATTCAAAAACCAAACAATTAATGTGCGCTTTCACTTTCTGAGGGATCAATATGAGAAAGGTGTCATTGACCTTGTTCATGTTGATACCCATCATCAGTTGGCTGACATTTTTACCAAACCCCTAGATCAGTCTACTTTTGAGCGTTTGCGAGGGGATTTGGGAGTTGTGTATCCTTTTTTGATATTTTTTAGTCAGTTTTTTCTTTCTCCTTTACTCTTTTCTTGAGTCTTTTTGTGTGAGTTCATATCATGCATATTCACATATCACACTTTGAGCTTGCTTCTGTTATATGATTGATCCGCTTTACTTGCTCTAGCTAGTATATGCTGTTGAATACCTGTTGATGATCATGCTTTGCTTCAGTTCACATGATATGTCTGATATTTGTCATATACATGGCTTTTATGCTTTAAAATTGAAAAATGATCACCATTGCTTCTGGTAACTAGTATGTGTAGGCTGAGTGCTTTTGCTATCTTTTACATGCATGTTAGCTAGTTCCTCACTTAGATGCAGATATGCAACTTGGACATCTATATGCTTTAAACATGGAAAATGTGCTATAAAAATGATAAAAAATTAGTAAAATGAAAAATACATGCCTTTTATGCTTAATTGAAAAGATCCAGGTGGGTTTGTTTTTGTCGCATTGCATTGTTCTGGACTGCTTACCATAGCACTTTGGTATGAACTAGGATAGTGTAATGTATGCCAAGACCAATGTCTTAAGCTTCTGATGGTCCAATTCTGTACTAGGCTTGACTTGGTTGGTTAGCATAAGGTTGACATGCAAATAACCCCTGGCAAAAATGAAAAAGGAAAAGAAAAATCCTGAAAATTAAAAAGATAACAAGTTTGCTGAAGCACTTTGTTATGGACAATGCTTATCTTGCTTGGTAGATATCAGCTAGCCTTTGCATCTCATGTTTTATCTTGCTTGTCGACTAGAAAATGTGGTGATGCTTTTGTTTGCAAAAATTGAAAAATGTGTGCTAATGACTTTCTTTGGATATCATCTATTGCACTGATCATGCCATGTGTCTTAGACAATATTACTTTTGCTATACTTGCTAGATGTTGTAATTGCAGTCAATCATATCTAAGAAGCATGCTTTTTACACTCACCTGCACCCCAGTTGCATTCATTGCATATTTTGAGGGGAGCTGCATTTCAGGGGGAGTTTGAGTCTTTGTCGTCTTTAGAGTGCATTTAGTCTCACTTGATGAGTCCAATTGTCAACAAGGGGGAGAAATTTGGGGTTACTCGATCCTTTGCCCTTACTCTTTGGATATCCTTGTTGGTAATTCTAAGATTGCACTCGTTTTAGGTTTTATTTTTGGTTAACCATAATGACCGCTTTCTGGTTTTTGTTCGGCTTTTGGTCATTAGGGTTAAACTTTTATTTTATTTTCTTCTTTTCTGTCTTCTTGTGTTTTGTTCTCGTGTTTCCACGTGTTTTGCAGGTACTGAAGAGTTACTGAAGAGGGTGTTGACAATGCACTCACCAAGGGGGAGATTGAGGAGCCATGATGAAGATCATGGGCCTCATGGCTCCAGATGTGATGATTGATTGTCAACGGAAGTCAAAGAGGAGAAATGAAGAGAAGATGAGACCTGCCGTGTCTGGGCCGCGTGTTCCTCAGGTACACGGGCGGCGAGCGACTGTCGGGCAGAGTTGTTGCGGAGTCGGGCCGGCCCAATCTGAGTACATGGGCTAGGAGCGGCAGAGGATCAACTAGTCTGTTGACCGGGATTGACTCAGGTACACGGGCGGTGAGCGATTGCCGGGCCGAGGGAGCCGCGGAATTGGGCCGGCCCAATCCGGGTACCTGGTGCGAAGACGGTGGACGCTTTGTCAGTTTCGGTGCAAAACTGATGACCGCTGATCTCGGATCTGACCATTCTGAGGCGAAGCCATAGCTTCGACGAATGCTTCGCATCAGGACAAGTTATCTTTATTTAGGATTTTACTATTTTGCCTTTAGGCCCACAATCTGTGTTAGTCGAGTCTGTAAAAAATGCTAAGGGCATCTCAGTCTTTTCCATTTTTGCCTTTAGGCCCACAGTTTGTGCTAGCAGCGTAGGTAGGAACGAGGCCAGCATCAGCTTGAAGGTTGCAGCACCTCAGCAACAACGCGCGGCAGCACTGGGTGCATGCGCATGCGTCTCGAGGCTACAGGTTGGTGGCGTGTTTACACAGAACAGCGCATGCGCTAGCAGCGCAGGTCGGCAGGCAGCTGCAAAGGCTATGCACCTAGCTTGCGTGGGAGGAAGCACATGACAGTGGTAGCATGCTAGGAAATGCGTGCTGAGGCGCAGCTGCAGCACGTACACCGAAGCCTGCGCGAAGGCTGTGCGGGAAGCGGTCACGTGGGACTTTGCAGCGAGCTCGCTAGAATGCCAGGGAAATTCGCACACGAGGACGGTCATCAGCCTTCGCAGGTGCGTATGTAGTGTTCGATACAAGTTCCAGGTGAATAGAAACAACACAAGAACAGTACACATACATTATTTTCCTTGTCTTGTTTTGTGTGCACTTGAATGTTTAAACGGATATTCGGTTTTAGATTAAATCGTTTGTGAGTGTTGTCGTTTCATCTGTTTTTATTTTATTAGATCAAATGGTTATGTGAATCTTGAACTATCTATGAGCACAATTTGTCATCAACACTCTTTGCCTGATTAATTGCTTGAGATGATTGTGGCTGTGATATTTGAAATGCATGTGAGTTGAATGCTCTGTTAATTTGCCTTTAAGCACTTCGGTGATGTCTTTTCTTTTAGGACACCGGTCATTTTTAGGCTAGATTATTTTCAGTACTTGTGATCTGTTTTTGCTTCCACTGATTGTCCGTTGAGGTGCGTTGGGTGTTGGGAGAAGGTCATTGATCCGAAAGAATTTTTAGGCGCCCATTCACCCCCTCAGGTCGCTACTTTCGGTCCTACATATACAATGTTTGCGAAATAGACAACACCCGTAACTTGCAAGAATCAAAAACTCGGTTCTGAAACAAATTGTTCAAAAACATGCCCAATCATCGTAATATGCTGCAATAGTACCAACTGATGTGTTTCTAACATTTCCATTCCAAACATGAATGTTGTGAAATAGACGGCACCCGTAACATGCAAGAATCAAAAGTTTGCGGAATAGACGACACCAGTAACTTGCAAGAATCAAAACTTCACTTCCCGAACATAATGGTTCTAAAACGTGCCCAATAATAGTAATATGGTGTAATATTTACAAAGGATGAGTTTGAAACGTTTCCATTCCAGACAAAAATGTTGCGAAATAGACGACACCCTTAACATCTAAGAATCAAAAGATGGCTTCCACAACAAAAAAGTTCAAAAATGTGCCCAATCATCCCAATATGATGTAATAGTACCAAGTGATGTGTTTCTAGCATTTACGTTCTGGACACAAAGATTGCGAAATAGGCGGCACCCGTAACTTGCAAAAATCAAAACTTCGGAGAAACCAAGTTGAAATTAGCCTTGGTTTCAAGTCTGTGATGAGAGATTGACAATTTTCCTTTTGGGCAAAGGGGTCCCTCTGAAGGGGTTTGGAGGTGTTTACCATAGGGTTCGCTGGTTGCTAGCTGCAGCTGTGCAGTGGAGTGTGTCTGTCAGAGGGGTCTGGCAGAGCACAATGACATGTGTACCGAAGGGTTCGGTACTTTGGGCGATACAACGGAGTGTGTAACGAAGGTTGTTTACCGGAGAGGTCTCTAGGGTACATGAAAATCTTGTATGCTTGTGGTTGGTGCGCAGGTCACTTCAGAGGTGACGGACGGTTCACTGCAAGTGAACCTGGGTCAAGTGGGAGGCTTGATGCCAGGTGAGCGGGGACCTCGGTCACGAAGGATACATGGGGTCGAGGTCGGTCCTCGGGTCAAGGTGCGCCAAGTGAAGGTAGAAAGTGCGGAGGATGGCTCCGGCTGAAGGTACCCTGAGGCAAAGTCCTCAGAGGAGAGGCACTTCGAAGGGTGCTCCGAAAGGAGTGACTTTGGAGTATGGTGGATGAAGTACTCACAATTGAGGCAAGGTGTTCGAAGTGTGCTCCGGAAGGAGACACTCGAAGTGATACCTGACGTAGGTCTCAAAAGTCAAGGTGCATCGAAGGCATGGTCCGAATAAGGGTCTTCGTATAGTGTACTCGGGGCTAAGACACTGCGAAGTGATGCTTATGGATATGCTTCATGCGGAGGCCTTGGACGGAGGGACTTTGGAAGGTAGGGAAGGTACTCTGAAGGTGGGGCTTCGGAGTGTGGCTGACTTGAGGTACTTCAGCCATGCATTGCTTCGGTACACGGATTGACGGAGTTCAACCTAGGAGTAGTTGCGAAGCCGTGGTGGTCCACTCAGGAGGTGATGGTGCAAAGGCTCAAGAGCTTTGGCGGCTTTGGCTCAAAACTATCACTATATCGAAGACTGACTTCGGTGAAGCGAAGGCCTCTGGCTCGAAGCATGACACCGAAGCTTCTGCACACTTCGTTTGCGAAGTGGGCTTCATAAGATTCCAACTATGCAAAGGCTAACCATGTCTAATCTGCAAAAGTTGATGTTGTCTCCTCTGTGAAGCTAACAAAACAAGCCTCCAGAAAAGTAGACTACCATATGTACCCCCTTGTCTGGCTCAGACAAAAACAGGGTAAACCCTAGGGGTAGAGTAGTCTATTCACACGGCTGAATAGTGCCTATAAATAGAGAAGGCTGCTAGGTTCAGGCAACACTTTGAGTAGCCATTTTAGAACTCTAGAGCTAGCCGCCACATTCTTGTACTCAGTTCTGTGAGTCTTTTTGTGTTCCCTATTCATGCAATGAAATCTTCATTCTGTTTTTCATATGTTTCTTGAACTTGTATCTGCATTTTGCACTACATGTATTGATCTCTCTGTGCTACTCTTGGATCTATTCTAGCCAGAGTGTTTGCTCTATTTTCCTTTTGAGAGAAGTGTGATTATGTGCTGAGTGTGTGTGTTGTGTGTATCCTTTAGTGTGTGTTCGCTCTGTGTAAACTAGAGACAAGTCCTCTCAGATTTCTAGTGAAGCACTGAGTGAAGCTGGGCTTGAAGCCCGTTTTCTTTTCTCAGTCAAGATCCACAGCGAAGTCAGTTCTATCTATTTTTATGCCTCCGGTATACGAAGCCTAGTACTAGTTGCTAGTGTCGAGTATCTGTTTGAAGCCCTCAGAGGGAAACTTACTCCTGCGAAGTGTGTAGGGCGAAGCCTGCTCGAAGGCACCTTGTGTGCGGAGCCAACACTTTCTTTACAGAGTTGTGTTTGGTGGTTTGTGGTTGTGAGCGAAGTCTTCTTGACTTCAGACTTTTGCTCTTTGCGAAGGCTGGGTTCAGAGCTGTAAAATAGCTCCGAAACAGACCTCCCAAGGGTGTGTTCGAAGCCTGTTCCCGCAGGAGACTTTGTTAAAATAGAAAGCTAGTTTTAGCCTGAAATTTTATTAGCTCCCATTCACCCTCAGTCTGATCACCCTTTTTGGTCCAACAATTGGTATCAAAGCAGGTTAAGATCACCAGTTGACCTTAACCGGTTTTGTGATCTTTCGGTGACATGGACAGAGTTAGTAAAATACCTCTGATCGATGAGACTGATTTGGCATACTAGAAGGTGCGCATGGAGGCTTACTTGCTAAGCCAAGGAAATGCAATTTGGGAGATTGTGGACACACAATACTCCATCCCTGAAAACCGCAACACTCAAACAAAAAAACACCAGTATAATTCTAATTCCAAAGCTAGAAATATATTGTTCATTAGTTTGAGTCGGAGTGAGTTTGATATGGTTCAGCACCTAAGGACATCTAGGGAGTTTTGGACTACACTTACTGTTTTTCATGAGGGCTCTTCACAGATTAAGGGTAGGTGCCAGAGCACATACAATCAATAGTATCATCTATTTGTGCAAGGCCGTGGCGAATCTATAGATGTCATTGTTTCTTGCTTTGACGCAATAGTGAGTAACTTGTGGTCCAATGGGACGCTTGCTTAGAATGATCATGATAGGGCTATCAAGCTTCTCTATGCTCTTGATCATAGCATATGGGAAGTGAAGATATCCAGCATTGAGGAGTCCACAGGTTATGACACATTGACCTATGATGAGCTCTTCAGCAAGCTGAAGTCCACAGAGATTGTCAAGGCATCTCTTGAAGTACACAGAAACTCTTTGCCATAGACATTGGCACTAGTTTCTTGCTCTAGCCATGGCACCACTACATAACCAAGAAGATCTGGCACTTGTGTTTTTGTAGGTGGTTTTTCTTTGTCCTCCCTGGTCTCTGTCACTAAGGAGCAGGTGGATACTCTGGATGATGAAGAGCTTGCTCTCATTGCAAGAAGGTTCACCCGTTATCACAATGAGAGATGGGATCAGTGGAGAAGTGGTTTTAGTGGCTGTTTTGAGTGTGGTGACACTTCTCACATCAAGGAAAATTATCCTAAGCTCAAGAGGAGACATGAGAGTGAGCGCCCCAAACAGCACAAAAAGGAGAGGAAACCCTATGTGAAGGGTAAGCGCGGCATTGTGGCTAAGAGGGTAGCCAAGGCCGCTTCTAGAGCATTTGTTGCAGCAGTAAGCGACATCGACACTTCCTCAACTGAGGAGTTGAGCTCTGATGAGGAGGAAGAGTCTCCAAGGAAGGAGGATAAGAAGGAGAAGAAGGCAAGGGATTTCACCGGTCTTTGCTTCATGGCCGACAACAGTCATAGCAGCGATGAGCTTGACTCATCTGATGTACCTCTATCCTATGACTAGCTTTCAATTAAAGTAGATGAACTAAATGAAGTAGTTCTTGGTCAGGATAGATTACTTGTTCAGGCTGCTAGAGATAGAAAAGACCTTAGACTTAGGCTAGAATGTGAATCATGCACTGTTGTCATGACTGAGCTTGCTACGTTGCGTTTTGTGCATGCTCAAACTGTTGATAAGATTGAGACTACACAGAAGCAACTTTTGGTGGTGGAGTCTAGACCTATTTCTTATGATGCTTGTTCAAACTGTCCTTTACTGATTGATAGCATTAATTTGAGAGACAAGTGTTGGCGCAAATGTTACGCCAACAGGTTCTCTGAAATCAAGAACGGACAAACAGGGAGTTTGTGTTTTAGGATTACTTTGAGCCTCCGAAATGGATAATAGCTCAAGTGGTCCGAATAAGTGTAAATGAATAACTTGTTTTGGATCCCCCTTTACAAGGTACAAAGGGGAGTATTTATAGGGGAAAGAGCATAAGGAAAAGACCTATTTACCCCTATATTACAACCGACATAGTGGAAACTATTCGGTATTATAAACAAGGTTATACACGGTAAAGTACTGCAAGGTAGATGGATAAGCTGGACATCCAATCAATCATGTCCTTCGGCTTCGAGGCCTCCATCTTCCCTTCGGAGGGTTCTCCAGGGCTTCGCACCGTTGCACCCTTCGGCGTGGCGATGCATGCTTCGAACAACAGTTCACCAGCTTCGGAGTCCTCCTCAGCCTTAATCTTTAAGCCTTGGAAATGGAGTAATTTCCGCCAACAGTAGCCCCTCGAATACGCCTCTCTGTAGTTAACATTTCTATTTTCTGAGGCTTAAAGAGGATTTGGGCATGCGGCGACTTATCCGAAGACTTCGAGCCCAACACGTTCGAACCTCCCCCTTCGAGTTCTTGATGCCGTGGGAACGCTCGTTGGGAAGGGAATGGTCTTGGAGTGCGAACATCGTGGGGCACCGTTAGATGTAGCCGTTACAGCGCAAGTAGCCGTTACACTTTGTAAAAAAGGTAACGGTCGATTTTTATAGCGGTTGTACGTCGTTCCAATTATCGGACCCACTTGCCGGTGACAGAACCCGAACCTGCAGTGTGAAACCAATCGAAGAGTAGCACTGGATATGCGGTTATAAAAGGAAAAGACAGGGGTTAACCGAGATTTTTTACCGCATCTATCGCCTGCGATTCACCTTTCCCCCAATCTTCCAAACTCTCGAGCACCCAAGCATGATGGCGAGAACTAGCCACACCACACCGGCAGCGGCCAACACCCTAGCACAGAGGCAGGCGTGGGCTGCATCGGTAGTAGCGGCAATGGTGGGAACCCCGAGCGGAGCTTGGCCCAAGAATCCTCGGGCGCTCCGTCCGCCCTCCAAGAAAAAGTTTGCCCAGAGCTTCATCATCGGCCAATCAGTGAGCACCGCCGAGTCCATTGAAGAAGCAGTGGACGGAAAGCTGGGCACTGGACTGTGGACTCAAGTCCTCGGGACGGAATCGACTCCAAGGCCGCGAAGCGGGGAAGTGGTGGTCTTCGAAGCATTCTTCGAAGCAGGCCTGGGACTGCCAGCCGTGGATTTCTTGGCAGAGGTATTGGACTTGTTCCACATAACTCTGCCTCAACTGTCCCCCAACGCCATCGCCCGCTTAGCCATCTTCGAATGGGTGCTCCGGGAAGAGGGATGCGAAGGACGCTCCGAGATCTTCGCCGCGAACCACGAAGCCATATGCCAACCGAAGCCACAAGACGGCCCTGGGGATTCCAAGGTGACGATAGCTTTTGGCAGCGTCAATTTCGAACTACGGAGGGAGCATGCCCTCCACTTCCCTGCAAAAGCTATAAACGACAGATGGTACACAAACTGGATACTTCGGTGGTTTTACGCCGAAGTCGGAGAGGACTCCCCCCTCGCTGGTCCTCTCCAGGAGATCTGGTTCCGGAAGGAGGCAGACATCTCTCCGAACCCCAGCCTGCTCTCGACGAGGCTAGGGCTGCTCACTTCGGTGGCTCGTCGCATGAGCATGCGCGACCTGGCCGAGGAGTTCATTGCCCTTCGGATCCCTCCACTCGGAGCCAACTGGCCGATCGTATTCCCCCAAGCCTCGGAGGGGGACCTCCGAAACTTAGGTAAACTTACTCCCTGCAGCATCATGTTAGATGAAGAAATCAATTATATTCATACTTCCATACCTTTTTCTTTCAGCGGCGCCTCTGGCATTGGCTCCGGAGGATATAGTTCGGGCCACCGAACGGGTTCTCGGGGCCCCTTCGGTGGCCGAGAGCCAAAGAAGGTTAGAGTTGGTGGGGAGCTGGGAGCGATCCAATAGAGTGTTGAGAGCTCTCGGAATGGAGCCCCCAAATGTTCCCAACTTCGCCTCGACCGGGGCGGTTGTTCGTAAAAGGAAAGCCACCGCCGAACCATCCAAGAAGACCGGCAAGCAGCCGGCCAGGAAGAAGAAAGTGGCGAAGCCCCCTTCGTAGTTGACGCCTGCTTCGTCTGCTTCGTCACCGGGTGATCAGAGCTCAGCCTCCGAAGAGGTAGAAGACTCCGACGCCCAGACAGCGGCGGCCTTCGAAGCCTACCTCCTGGACGACGAAGATATAGGGGAAGTCCCCCCTAGCACCTCCGTTAGGGAGGTAGCGAGCGTAACTCCGACGGTCCCTCCCGCACCGGTCGTCGTGCAAGTGGAGTCAGACCCCGCCACTCCCAACTTGCCTGCACCAGAGGTGGTTACGGCGGAGATCGTGACTCCGACAGGAAATGTTGGGGGCGGGGCCTCAGGAGATGACTTCACCGACATCCTTCAGATGTAAGAGGTCCTGGAGGATCCGGCGATCCTTCCCCACGAGGTTCCCGGAGGTACTTTCCGAAGCTCCCCTCTCTTTTTTGATCAATACCTGCACACTATTTCTGAAAGCATATTTATTAATTTTGTTATTGAAGTAGGTACCTCTACGGGTGTCCATGCCTCGGTGGCGTCCGACGCTCCTGCACCTTTGGAGGCTGCTGCCCAAGCGAACCTTCCCGTGCCTTTGGACGCTCCGAGCTTGATGGTGGAGGATGCGCCCGCCGGGGCGGAGGGTGCACTCGTCAGGACAGAGTTGGCGACGGAGGTCACTCCTGCAGTGGCAGCCTCGACCATCGAGGTTGCCTCTGCCGCTGCGGTTCTGGTCGAAGGGGTAGCTGCCGACGGCCGAAGTACTCCTGCTTCACCCTCCTTCGTACCGGGGAGGGGCAAGAGTATTTCTAGCCTCGGCCTTCTTCCTGGCCAGGCCACGACCTCCATCGGTAATTCGGAAGACGAGGCCGCAGCGGATGATGTTCAAGCTCTGACTTGGCTTCCTCTGCTGGCTCCATTCTTGGAGCACCGGAGCGGCATCCGGAAACTTATGGAGGCCCTGGCTGAGAGAAGCCAGGACATCGCCAATTCGGACTTGGTCTCCGTTTTGAGTGAGGCCAGGGCTTCAGGACTCAACACAGCCCTCGAAAGGGCTGCCCTTCAGGTATGAAAAGACACCATAGCTACTTCGTACTAATGATCATAAATACATCGGTACTTACTTTGTTCTTTTTGCAGCAATTTGTCCTTGCTAGAGCGGCAGCGACTTCCAATGAGGTCGAAGTTAATCGACTTAAACGGAAGGTTACCACCCTCCAGACGGCCCTTAATGACTCCACCGGGAGATCCCTTCGGCTAGAGGAAGAGATCCTCGAGGAACGGAGGGGTAGGGCGGCATCTGACGAAGCCCTCCGGGCAGCGCGACAAGACAGCGACGCCCTTCGCTCGTCTGCCCAAGAGGTCGAGGCCGAGCGCGTCGTCCTTCGGGCGGAAGTTGAAAGGCTCTGCCAGGAGGCTGCTACTTCGAGTGCGCAGTTGGTGGAGCTTTAGGGGGCTCTTGGCCAGGCGATGGCTCATAAGAGCTCTTTAATGCTCCGGGTGGCCGAAGTGTCTGCGACTGCTGCAGGGCTGGAAATAGCGGAGAAGAAGAATTCTGGTATTGCGGACCGTACCATGGAAGCTCTTCAAGGTACGCTGGAGTACTTTGGCACCATGTGCCCTTCGTCCTCCGCTGCGACCCGCGAGCCCCTTTACCGAAAGCTGGCGAGGATCCAAGTTGCTTTGTCGCTGATGAAGAATTCCGGCATTCGGTACGGAGAGATCTCCGGACAGTGTGCCGGCATTGGGGTTCTTCGTCACCTCGAATCTCTTCGGATCCCCCTCGGTTCAGTCGGGGGTTCGTCTCCTAGAGGCTTCGCAGATGACGACTTGCTGCGGCCATCTTCGGAGGTGGCTTCGGCCTGGGAGGCCTTCCGGTCGACCTGGAAGACAGATCACAAAGCCGCAGCTAAAGCTTGGATTGATGAGGCCCATCGGCAAAAGCAAGCGCATACAAAGCCACCACTTCCTGCTTCGTCAGCCCCTTCGATTCCTGCTCCACCAACCGACCCGCAGGTCTAGCCACTTAGGGTTATGTACATGAAGCCTTTGTAAAGCCTCTTTATTAATGAAAAAAGTTATAAACAAGAACTTGTCTTGGGTGTTCTGCTCTTTTTTAGGTTTTGTCATGCCCTTCGAGTCCTGACTTCGAACTTTTGGAAACTACTGACGAACTCTGAAAGGAGTGGGCAAACCTCGAGGGTTTGAGGCCTTACCGCCGCTCCCGATTTTTTGTTCCTCGTGGAGACGGAGGAGAGTTCACCTTTGAAGTTTGTCGAGATGTCTTAGCTTATATTAAAGAGGAAGAGAAGGCGGAGGGATCTTCGTCTTCTGACCCTATTGACTGGTCCAACTCAGAGTACCGGGCCGAAGACCCTGCGGAGGCTGACTCCGAAAGGCTCCTGACATGGGCCGAGCTTCAAGAGGAGCAGAAGAAACTGCGAGCTTCGAAGAAGAAGAGAAGCACCCGAACTAAAAGGGTAGTTTCGGCGGCTTCGAGCTCTGAAGGCCAAAGTAGCCGTAGAGGTAGCTCTAGGGGCCGAAAGGGTCTCCGATTTTACCTAGGATTAGACACAAATTTCTCTTGATGTAAAAGTATAATGTTTTAATGTGAAATTCTTCGAAAGTATGCTGTGTGACTCCTATCCTCCGACCCCCTTATGGGTGGTGGAGCCTTTACTATAGAGAAGGGTTCGCTAGGCACAATGAATCTCCGAACAACCGCATGCTTCGAATTTGTACTTATCATTTGTATTTTTAGTTCGCTTCCGAAGACTAAAAATTTGTACTTATCTTTAGACTTTTGTACGGATCCTAACAAGCCGGAGCCTGGAATCCACAGGGTGGCCACCTTCGGCTCTTTTACAGACACTTCGCACCCAGAGGCCGAAAGTCTGTTTTTCTTTAAAGTCCTTAGACTCTTCTACGGATCCTAACAAGCCGGAGCATGGAATCCGTAGGTTGGCCACCTTCGGCTCTTTTACAGATACTTCGCACCCGGAGGCCGAAAGTCTGTTTTTCTTTAAAGTCCTTAGACTCTTCTACGGATCCTAACAAGCTGGAGCCTGGAATCCGTAGGTTGGCCACCTTCGGCTCTTTTACAGATACTTCGCACCCGGAGGCCGAAAGTCTGTTTTTCTTTAAAGTCCTTAGACTCTTCTACGGATCCTAACAAGCCAGAGCCTGGAATCCGTAGGTTGGCCACCTTCGGCTCTTTTACAGATACTTCGCACCCGGATGCCGGAAGTCTGTTTTTCTTTAAAGTTCTTAGACTCTTCTACGGATCCTAACAAGCCGGAGCCTGGAATCCGTAGGTTGGCAAGCGGAGCCTTTGAACCAATGGTTCGAAGGCAGCTGCCTGGGTCTTGAGAAAAATGCTTAGCTCTACAACCATCTCTGTCCTCCTAATGCGTCCATCAGGAGTAAGGGATATTCGAAGAGCAAACAAAATTTGACCCTTATCTTTATTCATAGAAAGGCAAGTTTTTACAAGTGATTACAAGGGGCCCTTAAGCAAAATAACGCTTCAGGTGCTTTGCATGCCATGCATGCTTCAACTCTTCTCCTTCTAAATTAGCTAATTTAAACGATCCGGGGCGTCCTAAGTGTAAGATAACATATGGTCCTTCCCATTTGTTTCCTAGCTTCCCCGGAGCTATTACACTTCGCAACACTAGATGACCAGGCTTTAACTCGTTTAGCCTTACCTTCAGGTCATACCATGTCTTGGTGTGATTCTGGTATTTAGTCAGGTTGGCGACAGCTCGAAGCCTTGTTTCTTCTGACAAAACCAGCGAAGTGCTCCGGTCATCTTCGTCCCCAGGTTGTACTACGCGAAGCGATCCACCTCTAAGCTCCGTAGGAGTCATGGCCTCATCTCCGAAGAGCAATCTAAATGGTGTGAACCCCGTTGACCTGGTTTGAGTGGTTCGAATGGACCATAAGATTTTGGGGAGCTCTTCGACCCACAGCCCCCTGGCCAATCCAACAATTCGACGATTTAGCCCGGAAAGGATGTTCCCGTTGGCTCGCTCAACGGCTCCGTTGGACTGTGGATGTCGTACCGCTGCGAAGCACAACTTAATGCCCAGTTCTTCACAAAATGTTTGGAAGGCGTCAGCTTCGAACTGGGTTCCATTATCTACCGTCAGTTCTCTTGGAACTCTGAATCTGCATATGATATTCTGCCAGAAAAATCTTTGCACGTTCTTCGAGGTGATAGCTGTTAGTGGCTCCGCTTCAACCCATTTTGAGAAATATTCGATTGCTACCACCGCAAATTTCAAGCCGCCTTTTGCCACTGGGAAAGGGCCTATGAGGTCCATGCCCCATCTAGCCATTGGCCATACCGGGGCAATAACTTGAAGCTGAGCTGGCGGGCGATGGCTCCGTCTGCCCATCCACTGGCAGCCTTGGCATGTTCGAACTAGCTCTTCTGCATCTCTTACTATAGTTGGCCAATAAAACCCTTGCCGAAGCGTCTTTCCAGCTAGCGCTCGAGGGGCTAAATGACCTCCGCATAAGCCTTCGTGGATGTCTCGAAGTATGTCTTGACCTTCGGGTTGTGAGATGCATCGAAGTAGGGGTGAACACACTCCGGCCTTGTATAGCACTTCATCAATAAGCTTGTAATTTCGAGCTCTTGCTTGCAACCTTCGGGCTTCTGGGCCTTCGGGAGATTCCATGCTACTTTGCAACATGCTTATTATCGGAGCCCGCCAATCTGTAGCTGTAATGCACATTACCTCCGAAGAGGGTATTTGATCAGCCGCTGGTTGCTCTAGTTCTTCGTAGAAAGCACCATCCGGGAGGTCCACCGCCCCTGCTGCAGCCTTTGCAAGAATATCGGCAAGTTGATTCTCTGCCCGAGGGATACTTCGAACTGTAAATCCTTTGAATGTTGCTTCGGCCTTGCGGATTTCTTCAAGGTACTGTGCGAGATGTGGATTTTTTACTTGAAAACTTTTTTCAATATGCCCCGCGACGACTTGGGAATCTGTCTTGATCACTATTCTTGCAGCTCCGAGCGCTTTAGCCTTTCGGAGGCCTAGCAAGATTCCTTCATACTTGGCAATGTTATTAGTGGTTCTGAAGTTGAGCCTTGCAGAATACATGGCCTTCTGTCCTGATGGTGATATGATAACGGCCCCTGCTCCGGCACCTGATGCTTGATAAGCTCCGTCAGAAAATATTGTCCAAAAGCCTTCGGAGGGTTCTTCCGGGGCCCAAATAGCAGATGGAGTCCACTCTGCTACGAAATCGGCTATTATTTCAGATTTAATAGATGTTCTTGTCGTGAAGGAGATTCCGAAGGGTGCCAGCTCGACCGCCCATTTTCCAATTTTGCCTGTAGAGTCTTTGTTTCGGAGCATATCTCCAAGAGGATACGATGTAGGGACGATCAGGTTATGCGCCAAGAAATAATGCCTTAGCTTTCGCGAGGCCATTACTAGGGCATAAGCAAACTTCTTGAGCTCGGAGTATCTGACTTTAGCTCCGGATAATGCCTCCGACACAAAATATACTGGGTTCTAGACTAACTTTTCTTTAAGCTCAACTTCCCGGACCAATACTGCGTTCACCGCTGAATTTGTTGCTGCAAGATAAAGGAGCAGTGTTTCTTCTGGGAGGGGAACAGTTAAAATTGATAATCTTCCGAGGTATGCCTTTATATCATTGAAGCTCTTCTGGCACTCTGATGTCCACTGAAAGCTTTCGGACCCCTTTAGTGCTTTGAAAATTGGGAGGCTCCGCTCTGCTGACCTGGCCAGGAACCTGCTGAGAGCTGTGAGCCTTCCTGCTAGCTTCTGAACTTGCTTCAAATTCTCTAGTGGAGCCATCCTTTGCAGCGCAATTATCTGCGTTGGGCTAGCTTCGATTCCCTGCTCGAAACTAAGTACCCTAGCCGTTTCCCTGCTTGTGCTCCGAATATACATTTTTCTGGATTGAGGTGTACTCCACATGCTCGGAGGCTCTCAAATGTTTCAGCTAGATCTAGGCTATGCTGGTGCTTTTGAGCACTTTTTATTACAATATCATCCATATAGGCTTCGACATTCCGGCCTATCTGATGACCTAGAGCCTTAGCTATTAAACGAGAAAAGGTGGCTCCGGCATTCCGCAGCCCAAAAGGCATTCTTACATAACAAAATACTTCGGAAGGAGTTATAAAGCTTGTCTTGGCCTCGTCTTCGCGTTTCAGCCATACTTGATGATATCCGGAGTAAGCGTCGAGGAAACTTAGCAATTCGGAGCCGGCTGTGGAATCTACCAGCTGATCTATTCGGGGCATCGGGTAGGGGTCTCGCGGGCATGCTTTATTTAATGAAGTGAAGTCAATACACATGCGCCATTTGTTCGAGTCCTTCTTCCTTACAAAAACAGGGTTAGCCAACCACTCGGTATGGGCTACCTCCCTGATGATGCCAGCCCTTAACAATTTTTCTACTTCGGTCTTGGCGAGGCTTGCTCTTTCTGCTGACAACTTGCGGAGCCCCTGGCGCACTGGCTTGGCCTTCGGGTTGACGAGCAGTCTATGCTCGATGATGCTTCGATCAACCCCGATGATGTCTTCGTCAGTCCAAGCAAATATGTCTAGATTTTTCCTAACGACTTCTTCTAATGAGGCAGCTATTTCCGAAGATAGCCCTTTGCCGAACTGCACGGGGTACTCTTTGCCATCTTCCGCAATTATTCTTGTCTCGACATCGCCCTCCGGGCTTGGCTTGAGCGAGGACCCCTTCGGAGGGTTCGAGGCCTCCGGCGCTTCGACGCTTTCCGCCACATTATGCACTTGCCGGGGGTCCAATGGCTGCCCATGGCCATACTCCGTCCTCCTGGCTACAGCTTGGTCTCCTGAAATAGTAAGCACTCCACCTTGCGTGGGAATTTTGAGACAAAGGTAATTATGGTGTGCTATAGCCCCGAACTGGTTCAACATCCCTCGGCCGAAGATAGCATTGTAAGCGTATGGGGTGTCAACCACATCGAAGATCACCTCTTCTACTCGGGCCAAAGGCCCCTCTCCGAAGGCAACCTCGAGGCCTATTTGGCCGAGGGCATCGAGAGGTGGTCCTGAGAACCCTTGAAGTGGCCGGGCTGCTGGAAGTAGATGCTTCCGAGGTATGCACATCTGATCGAAGGCCTGGACGAAGAGTATGTCCGCGGAGTTCCCACCATCTACCAGGATCCTTCAGACCTCCACTCCTGCTATATCAGCAGAAATGACCAATGGGTCAGCACGGGGGAACTTCACCCTCGCAGCATCACCGGATGTAAATGAGATGGGCACGCGGGACCACTCTGGCATCCCTTCGGTGGAACTCGAGGTCCCAATGTGTCCGACCTCGCGGACGTATTCACGCCGCTGCCTCTTGGACATGCTTCCGAGGGTCCCCCCTCCGGAGATGGGCAGGACCACTCTCTTGCCGCGGTCCTGCGGGTCTTCCTGCTTTGGTGGTGGCATAATACTGGCCACCGACAGCCGCATGGGGGCTTCGAGGTCACCGGCTCGGGCCACAACTTGTACAAGTCCGAGCGTGCCGATGGTGGGGCCCGATCCGAAGTACCCCGCCCGGTACTTCGCTCAAGGTAGTCGCCCCGAAGGGCCAACACTGCCTTGCAATCCTTCGTGTCATGGCTTCTATTGTCGCCATGTACGCAACAGAAAAAACTCTGGCGCCTGCCCGGCATCCTTTCTTGAAGCTTCGGCGGCCCGGCCTTGAAATTCTTCACCTGCTGGAAATTGGCAGGTGCCTTCAGAGCTGAAGGTGCAATGTTTAGCACCTCCGAACGGAAATGCTTCTTCCCCCACTTGTACTCGTTGAAGCGGTTGTCTTGTGGAGGTTGCAGAGGAGCGGAGGCTTCGGGCTCCCGTTTGTCTTCTCGGAGGGTGGGCAATGGTGCTTCAGCTCGACGAAGACAGCCTTCCTCCGCCTTGGCATACTGTTCGAAGTATGCCATGAGCTGCGCCATAGACGTCACCGGCTTTCAATGGAGTTTGCTGAGGAGGTCGGGGTTCAGCACCCCTTCGCGGGCAGCATCAACTACCGAAGAGGTAGACAGGCCCTTGATCTGTGACTTGGTGTGGGCGAAGCGCGTGAAGTACTCCCGGAGGGTTTCTCCCACCCGCTGCTTTACCTGGAACAAACTTCCTGTGGACATTGGGGCCACGAAGGTGCCTTGGAAGTTGCTCACAAATTTCTTCTTAAGCTGCTCCCAGGAACTGATCGATCCTGGCTTTAGGGACCAGAACCAGCGGAGTGCCACGCCTTCGAGGGCGAGGGGGAAGCATTTTGCCATAGTGCTTCGCACCCCTCCACTCGCTTCTATTGCTAGGGCGTACGAGCGGGCGAACTCTCCGGGGTCCGACCCCCCGGAGTACTTGTGCAGTTTCGAGGCCTTGAATCTGGGGTCAAAAGGCACTTTCTGCAAATCCGAGTGTAATGGAGACTCGTTATCGAAGGATGCATTCTCGGCTTCCTCCGGGACTTGGATAACTTCTGGGGGATTGTGGGTACCACCGTCTTGAGGCCCTCCTGGAGTTTCGATGGAAGCTTGAGTGCGGAGGCGATCCGCGGCCTCTTGCCTCCACCTGGATACCTCCTCCTGAAGCCTGGCTAGCTGCGTAGCCTCGGTTTCGGGAGGGCCTTCGCCTTCGTCGGAGGGTGCTTCTGGGTCTCGGCTAGCTGCGTAGTCGGTCTGAAGCACCGTAGGAGGAGCCAGAGGGCCCCGGGGCGCTCGACGCCCAGCAGTCTTGGCGGAAATCGCCGGATTAGTCGAGGGTCCGGCTCCTGTGGTCCGAGGGGACCTTCGGAGGGGACCCGAAGCCTGACTTCGCTTTGGAGGCATAGCTAGCCACGAAGAGGTCTTGGAGATGGAGGACTTCGAACGACTCGAGGGGTCGAGAGAAGGCCTTCGGGCTGCACTAAGAAACCCTTAACTGAAGGGTGCGCGGAATCCTGTGAGTCAGAGGCTCCCTCCGTAAGTACTCTTCGAAGTGCAGTCAGCAGCAGAGAACAAGCTTTCAGAACTTGGTTCCCCACGGACGGCGCCAACTGTTGGCGCAAATGTTACGCCAACAGGTTCTCTGAAATCAAGAACGGACAAACAGGGAGTTTGTGTTTTAGGACTACTTTGAGCCTCCGAAATGGATAATATCTCAAGTGGTCCGAATAAGTGTAAATGAATAACTTGTTTTGGATCCCCTTTACAAGGTACAAAGGGGAGTATTTATAGGGGAAAAAGCATAAGGAAAAGACCTATTTACCCCTAGATTACAACCGACATAGTGGAAACTATTCGGTATTATAAACAAGGTTATACACGGTAAAGTACTGCAAGGTAGATGGATAAGCTGGACATCCAATCAATCATGTCCTTCGGCTTCGAGGCCTCCATCTTCCCTTCGGAGGGTTCTCCAAGGCTTCACACCGTTGCACCCTTCGGCGTGGCGACGCATGCTTCGAACAACAGTTCACCAGCTTCGGAGTCCTCCTCAGCCTTAATCTTTAAGCCCTGGAAATGGAGTAATTTCCCCCAACAACAAGCATGTTAAGAAATTAGATGCTAGATTGGAGAGTGCTGAGTGTTCTAAGGATGTGCAGCCTGCTTGTTCCACCTGCATCACCCATAAGGACCAACTAAATTTTGCTAGAGGGCAAGTAGAAAAACTCATGGCTGAGAATGAATACATTCTTTCTGTTGTGAACAAATGTAGTGAGGGAAATGGTAGGATGAACTTGCTTTTGGCCAAGACAAAAATGTGTCCTAACATGGCAGGGTTAGTTCTAGGATTGGGTTTTGAGAGAGTCCCTTCAGATAGTGAGAAAAAATTATTTTTATCTCACCCGCCACCTTAGAGAAAGAAAGAGCCCAGATAGACACTCCTCAGAAAAGCAAGAAACCTACCCAACCTCCAAAAAAAATTCCACCTCCTCCACAAAGAAAAACCCTCAGCAGAAACCAAGGAGTATGTGAGAATTGCTCCTATGACCCAGGTGAGTGCCCCTAGGAAAGTGTTTCATTGTTCTTACTATTAGCGGGCGACTCACTTGGTTGGGTTTTGTTTCCGTCGCATCAATGATGAGCGACGTTCTCAGGCGTTGAGGTTCCAGGACATGCATTACCACCTCTAGGTATGCATGAGTCTGAGTTTTACTCACGTCCTATTTACGAGGCTCCAAGGTCTTCTCAAAGAGGCTTTGCCCCTCGTGGTGTTCACCATATTTCTTATGGTGCTAGACCTCGTGTTAGTGGCTTTGTACCTCGATAGGTTGGAAGACCTCGTCTTGCGTCTGAATTGTATCATGTAGGTAGACCTCGCACTTTGCATCACCCCACTTTACTTGTGCATAGACAATCTACTTTTACTGTGCCTACTGCTCGTATCTCTCAGTGCTGGATGCCTCATCACAATTTCACTCACCCTAGCACTGAGCAATCGAGGTTTTCTCATTTTGTGTAGGTGACAGACGGAGGCTTGGTGGGCACATGGATCATGGACTCTGGTTGTTCGCGCCATATGACAGGGAATGCAACATGGTTCTCTAGCCTCACCACAACCAAGCAAAAGGAACCAATCACCTTCGGCAACATCCGAAGAAGCAAAGTGAATGGAAAAGGTGTGGTAAGAATCAACTCGAATTTCACTCTCAAAGATGTTGCTTTGGTTGAAAATTTGGGATACAATTTTCTTTCCGTATCCCAATTGCTTGATGAGGGATTCGAAGTGCGATTTCATCGCGATACTTCGCAAGTACTCAATTCTGATGGCGTTTTAGTCTGCAAGATCTTTAGAGTTGGGAGACTTTTTGGAGCAGATTTTTCTGACTCATCTGGTTCTTCTCACTGCCTTGTTGCACATTCGACTTCTGAGCTTTGAAAGTGACATAGGAGACTAGGGCATATGACCTTTGAGTTTCTCATTGGTTTGAGTGCCCTAGGTCTAATCTGAGGATTGCCCAAGCTCAAATTTGAGAAGAATTTAGTTTGCGCTCCTTGTTGACATGGGAAAATGATTGCCGCTTCGCACTCACTAGTCACTATGGTGATGACTGAACAACCCGAAGAACTTCTCCATATGGAGGTTGTAGGTCCTTCTCGGGTTAGTTCTTTAGGCGATAAGTGGTATGTACTTGTTATTGTCAATGACTTCTCTCGTTACTCTTGGGTCTTCTTTCTAGCTAGCAAGGATGAAGTGTTTTCACACTTTCAGAGCTTGACTTTGAGACTTCTTACTGAACTCCCTAGTGCATCGAAATTCATTCAAAGTGATAATTGTACCAAGTTCAAGAACAGTCTCTTTGTTGACTTTTGTATGGAGCATGGCATAGAACATCAATTCTCTGCTCCGCGGGTTCCTCAAAAAATGGTGTTGTTGAGAGAAAGAACCGAACTTTGGTTGAGATGGCTAGAATGATGCTCGATGAGCACAGGACTCCTAGAAAGTTTTGGGCTGAGGCCATGAACACTGCTTGTTACATCTCAAACTGAATTTTCATGCGCTCAATTTTGAATTTAGCATCATATGAGCTGCGTTTTGGGAGACAGCCCAAGGTTACTCATCTTTGAGTATTTGGATGTCGATGCTTTCCCTGAAACGTGGTAACTTGGATAAATTTGAGTCGCGTTCTTATGACGGGATATTTTTGGGTTATACTATTCATGGTCATTCTTATCGTGTTTTCAATTTGGAAACTAACACTATCATCGAGTCATGCGATGTGACTTATGATGAATCAACCCAATGTGTTAGCTCTTCTTTTGAACAGATCAATGAACACACCATGGAGAAGTCCATCTTTGAAGACGAAGATCCCGGAGATTTCGAGGACGATCCCCTACTACCCTCGACATCGATCTCCGAAGCCGACCCCTCTTCAATCACCTCGGCAAGAGGCCCCGACGCTATAACCTCGACATCAGTCATCTTTGACCATTCACAGGGACCAGTTGAGGGGGAGACTGCATCCTGCCACGAGGCTCCTCATCACATTCAAAGGATGCATCCTCTCGAGCAGATCATTGGTGAGCTTGATCAAAGTGTAACTCGTTCTCATGCCGATTTCATTGATTCTGCTTTTGTTGCTTCTTTCGAGCCCTTAGATGTGAGTCATGCACTTTCTGATTCTAGTTGGATCAATGCCATTCATGAATAACTTGAAAATTTTGAGAGAAACTAAGTCTGGTCACTTGTAGATCCCCCTGGTAATGTTGATTTCATTGGAACTAAATGGATTTTCAAAAACAAACAAGGGGAGGATGGGTCTGTAGTTAGAAACAAAGCTAGACTTGTGGCTCAGGGTTATTCTTAGTTAGAAGGGATTAATTTTACTGAAACTTTTGCACCTATTGCTCGTCTTGAGGCCATTAGAATTCTACTTGCATTTGCGACATCCCGTGGTTTCAAACTTTATCAAACGGATGTCAAAAGTGCTTTTCTTAATGGCTTCATAAGCAAAGATGTTTATGTAAAACAACCCCCTGGATTTGAAAACCCCAAATATCCACATAAAGTCCTTAAACTTCATAAGGCTCTTTATGGACTCAAGCAGGCCCCTCGGGCTTGGTATGATAGACTTAAGTCTTTTCTCTTTGAGCGAGGATATTTGATGGGTTCAGTAGATAAAACCCTGTTCACTCTCAAGCATAGCAAAGACTTCCTCCTAGTCCATATTTATGTTGACGATATCATCTTTGGTGGCTCTTCTCATGCTTTGGTTGCTGAGTTTGCAGATGCCATGAGCAGGGAGTTCGACATATCCATGATGGGTGAACTCACATTTTTCCTTGCATGGTTTCCAAATCAGGCAAAGCAAACAAGGTACCTTTGTCCACCAGATGAAGTACACCAAGGACCTGCTCAAGAAGTTTGCCATGCCTTATTTGAAGCCCCTCACCACTCCAATGGCTACATCTGTAGCATTAGATCCTAACGAGGATGGAGATGCCATAGATCAGAAAGAGTTCCGGAGCATGATCGACTCTCTCCTCTACTTGACTGCTATGAGGCCAGACATACACTTCGTTGTATGTCTGTGCACTCGTTTTCAGGCTTCGCCACGAGCTTCGCACCGCCAAGAGGTAAAGCGCATTCTCAGGTATCTCAAGCGTACCCTCGAATTTGGCATTTGGTATTTTGCATCTTCCTCTTTGTGTCATCGTAGTTATTCAGATGCGGATTTTACTGGGTGTAGAATTGATAGGAAGAGTACCTCCGGTACTTGTCATTTTCTTGGTACTTCTCTTGTTTGTTGGTCTTCCCGCAAATAGTCTAGCGTTGCGCAATCTACGGCTAAGGCCGAATATGTTGCTGTAGCTAGCTGTTGCTCATAGAGTTTGTGGATGGTTTCCACTTTACGGGATTTTGGGTTAGACTATAAGATTGTTCCACTATTTTGTGATAACACTAGTGCCATTTGCATTGCAAACAACCCGATTCAGCATTCCAGAACCAAACAAATTGATGTGGGATATCATTTTCTCAGAGATCACAACGAGAAGGGTGATATTGAGCTTCAATATGTTGATACCCAGAACCAGCTTGCCAATATTTTTACCAAACCACTTGATGCATCTCGATTTGCTTATTTGCGTGGGAACTTGGTATTTGTCACCCTTACGACATTTTGTGAGGGGAAGCATGGTTTATGTGTGTTGCAATGGCTTCCTTACGATGATTTGTTGATACACTTAGTTGCTTTTATATGTCATTCGCATGATTGTCATTATTATGATGGTTCATCTCTGTTTAATATATCTAACTTCATAATGAGCATGATTTTAATTCACAAAACTCTACATTTGATCACTGCTTAGTCTTGCGTCTTGCATGTGTGTGCAGAACAGCTTTAGCTCACTTTTATCTACCTAGTAGCTCGAATCCTTTACATTGGATGCAAAACTGTAACTTGTCAACAATACTGCTTTTTCATTGAATCATCCAACAATTGGTATTCGACAAAAATCAATATCCATGATTTGTGTGTTAAAAATAAAAAGATCTAGGTGGGTTTGCTTGTCGCACTACTTCATTCTAGAATGCTTACCATAGCACTTTGTTATGAATTGGGATGACTTAGTGTCTGCCAAAATCACTACCTTAGTATCAAAGGATGTGTTTCTATCATTTTTGTTCTGGACACAAAGTTTGTGAAATAGACGGCACCGGTAGACAAAAAAGTTCATAAACATGCCCAATAATCCTATTATGTTGTAATAGACCAAGTGATGCATTTCTACCATTTCCGTTTTGGACACAAAGTTTGTGAAATAGACAGCACCCGTAATTGTCAAGAATCAAAACTTTGCTTCTGGAACATAAACATTAAAAAATGTGCCCAATCATCCAAATATGGTGTAACAGTAACAAAGGATGTGTTTCTAATGTTTCCCTTCCGAACAAGAATGTTGCGAAATAGACGGCACCAGTAGAAAGAAAGAATCAAAAGTTTGCTTCCTGAACAAAAAAGTCCAAAAATAGGCCCAATCATCCTAATATGATGTAATAGTACCATTTGATGCATTTCTAGCATTTCTGTTCTAGACACAAAGTTTGCGAAATAGGTGGCACTCGTAACTTACAAGAATAAAAACTTCGCTTCTAGAACAAAAAGGTTAAAAATGTGACCAATAATCCTATCATGGTGTAATAGTACCAAAGGATGTGTTTCTAACATACACGGATCAAAAGTCCGCTTTCGGAAAACAAAAGTTAAAAAACATGTCCAATCATCCTAATATGATGTAATAGTACCAAGTGATGTGTTTCTAGCATTTCCGTTTCGGTCACAAAGTTTGTGAAATAGACAGCACCCATAAATTGCAAAATAAAAACTTTGCTTATGGAAGAAAGGTTAAAAATGTACTCAATCATACTAATATGATGTAATAGTACCAAGAGATGTGTTTCAATCATTTCCATTCCGTTCAAGAATGTTGCGAAATAGACAGCACCCGTAGCATGCAAGAATAAAAACTTTGCTTCCAGAACAAAAAGGTTCAAAAACGTGCTTAATCATCCTAATATGATGTAATAGTACCAAGTGATGTGTTTCAATCATTTAAATTCTAGACACAAAGTTTGCGAAATAGGTGGCACCTGTAACTTGCAATATTCAAAACTTCGCTTCACAAACAAAAAGGTTCAAAAACATGCCCAATCATCCTCACATGGTTTAATAGTTACAAACGATGTGTTTCTTATGTTTGCGTTAAGGATATGAATGTTGGGAAATAGACGACAACCGTAATAACCAAGAGATAAAAGTTCACTTCCGGAACAAAAAAGTTCATAAACGTGCCCAATCATCCTAATTTGATGTAATTGTAACAAGTGATGTGTTTGTAGCATTTTTGTTTCAGACACAATGTTTGCGAAATAGACAGCACCCGTTACTTGCAAGAATCAAAACTTCTCTTCCGGAACAAAATGATCAAAAATGTAGCCAATCATCGTAATATGGTGTAATAGTACCAAAGGATAAGTTTCAAACTCTTCCATAAATGACTCGAATGTTGCGACATAGACGACACCTGTAACATGGAAGAATCAAAAGTTCGCTTCCAGAACAAAAAAGTTCAAAAACGTGCTGAATCAACGTAATGTGGTGTAATAATACCAAGAGATGTGTTTCTACCATTTCCGTTCTAGACAAATAGTTTGCGAAATAGACGACACCAGTAACATGCAAGAATTAAACTTTGCTTTCAGAACATAAAGCTTCAAAAATGTGACCAATAATCCTAATATTGTGTGATAGTACCAAAGGATGTGTTTCTAATGTTTCTATTCCAAATGAGAACGTTTCGAAATAGACGGCACCTATAGCATGCAAGAATCAAATGTTCTGTTCCGAAACAAAAAGTTCAAAAACATGCCTAATCATCCTAATTTTATGTAAAAGTACCAACTGATGCATTTCTAGCATATCCGTTCTAGGCACAAAGTTTGCGAAATAGAAAGCCCCCGTAACATGCAAGAATCAAAACTTTGCTTCCAAAAAAAGGTTTAAAAATGTGCCAAGTCATCGTAATATGTTGTAATAGTACCAAAGGATATGTTTCTATCGTTTCCACTCCGGACACAAAGTTTGTGGAATAGGAAACATTTGTAACTTGCAAGAACTAAACTTCGCTTCTAGAACAGAAAGGTTCAACAATGTGCGATGTGGACATCACTTCTCTGCTAGACATTCAAGGTCCGATCACTAGAGCTCGTGCACGACACTTGAATTTAGAGGTGAGCTCATTCCTAAGTATTTCTAATTATGAATTTGAGAATAGATTGCTACCTAATGATTATATTGTGATTAGGAACCAAGGAGAGGACCAAGAGATTCATCAAGAAGGACTTGGAGGTGGGGAGGTACAGCAAGGGAGTGCAAGCCAAGTTGGGGATCCGATCCAAGTAGACTTCGAGTCCAATTCGGACTCCAGGACCACCTGATAGTAAAACGGACGCCCAGGATGCATACGACCTTCGATTTGGACGTTCCACATATGGTTGGAAAGATGAGAAGATAACATTTCCAATGGGACCAACCTCACATCAAGATAAAATTGGAGTCATCGGCAATCATCAAAACAGTACTGATTTCCAGAACCGTTTCGGTGCTGCGTCACTAGTTTGTGCCTTTGGCCCACGTACCGAGTTGGAGTCCATTAAGGATGCGTTTTAGGGTTAATCCACATTCATTAGCCTATATAAACAGCAGCAGCCACTGTCTATCATGGGTTTTGCTTAGATTATTCTGTCCAGAATAGTTTCACCGTCATATCGGTTTGTAGAACCCCAATTTGTGAGTTTAATCATACATCTGCAATTCGGTTGCATTCTTCTTGGTTATTGCTTGTGTTTTTTGATTCGCAGGCAAGGATTAGCCTTCTTGGTGAGGTTGGCCAGGCACCGTTCGGTCGATAATCAGAGGAGACATTGTGCTACGATTGCGGGCTCAAGACGTGCTGTCTAGAAGCCGGGTCAATTTGTGTAGCGACTCCACCAAATCGAGAGATATCAGAACCTTTCGGAAGATTGGGAACCCTAGTTTACATCAAGTGGTATCCAGAGATAGGTTTACCGTTAGGTTCGCCTTTCCTTTGTCGAGTTAATTTTGCCTTCGTCCTAGAGTCCACAGTAAAGCCAAAAATTTTTTCCCCCGTCCTAGACATTGTTAGCCTTTTGCACAATTCTCTTTCAGAGTCCGTAGTGTTGAGTTTGTGTCCAAGTTTGTGTCTTTGTTGCTGGTTAATTCGTGTCTTAGATCGGTTTGTGTGTTCCCTTTTCCGCTGCAAAATTTTTCCACCCCACCGATTCACATCGGCTACTGATTCAACAAAATAGACCCGATTTCGTAGGGTCCTCATTGAAACAGGCATAACTTTTCGCTCGGAACTTTGATTGAGCTGAAATTTTTACCACAGAAAGATCTCGAAAAGTTGAAGAGAGTGAAATACACCGGTATTTGTGATTTCAAAAAAATTTAAAAAATCAGGAAGGCCTTCGTTTTGTGCTCCGAAGTTTCAGCAACCGTTTTTCCAAACGATCCAAATTCTGTACCGATAACATCTAACATCAGTTTGAGCTGATACTTGGTGTTGTTCTTAATATTGGTTTATAGTGGTAGTACCTGGTTGCAAAAAAAGAAAAAAAAAAGAAAAACAAAAAAAGAGAAGAAACAAAACAAAGATACTTAGTGATGATACTTGTTTTGCTGGTGTCGTGCTCACATTGTCCTTACTTTTCATCCTGTCTAGCCTTGTTTCTTTCTTGTTGACACTACTATTCTTAGGACACGAGGAGACCAGCAATTAAGACTAATAGTTTGAACATTTATTCAGCATTACTATCTGTTATTGAATTGTGTCCCACTCACATAGCTAGCCTTCCTATAGCTCCACATACACCTTCTGGACAACAGGTTTTTGATCCTTGCAATCGCAGAGCACGCCTCCCAGGTATCCTTTGTCTTGCTGGTGAGAACCTTGTAAGAGCTTGGTAAGGTGTTTCCTCTTGCGGTGTTGATTGAAAGAGAGGCACCACCGGTCTTGTGTAGTATATTATTAGGGATAACCTTCACTGTTTGTTCCTGTTTTTTTATGTCTACAATGGCAGGTGATGATGGAGGTGCCACCCCAAAGGACTTCAACGAGTGTGTGAGCCAGGGTCAATTACGTGACGCCCTTGAGCAGGGGCATGAGGCGATGACAGAAGCTCTCACCCAGACAATCACCACTGCCATCAAGGACCTCAGACTCCAAGAGTACCTTGAGCGCTTGGATAAACGGATATCCACTCTAACCGACAGGGTGGTTGCATTGGAAACTCGCCTCCACCTGATAGAGATGAGGACGGGGATGCAACCACCAGAGATGCATGACTTCGACATCGTCTACGCACCAACACCGTAGGTATGGGTGGTAATCATAACTGTGCTCACGATGACCCTTATGCTAAAATTAAATTCAGTATACCTTCATTTTCCAGACATTATGATGCTGAGGAATATCTTGATTGGGAGATGACCATCGAACATAAATTTAGTGCCCATCTAGCGAATTTAAGGATTTTGCTATCATTTGGTGGACTGGTTTAACTTCAGCGGGGCTTGCACCTACTACATGGGACGAACTTAAGGTTGCTATGCGTGATAGATTTGTTCCCCCTTCTTATAATAGAGATCTGCGTAATCGCTTGATGCGCTTAGAACATGGCGATAATTCTGTGCAGACTTATTATGGTGAGCTTCAAAAGGGTTTGATGCGTTGTCGTTGTTTTTATCCCTAAACTTGATTAGGCTGAATCTCATCAGATTAGAATTAGAGATAAGAAGACTAGTCCTTATAAATACAGGGGTGAGGCCAGTTCATGAGCCCCCATAACAAATCAATCACAATGCCCTACCTTTGAACCGTACTTTACTTTCTTTACTTTTCCGTACACCTTCGTGGGTTTGCTTGGAAGCCCTCCGTCGGCCACGCCATAATAGTGGTAAGCCTTGTTGGTTCGCCTGTGAATCACCCGTTAATATACGTAACAGATTGCTATCACCTTGTTGGTTCACCCGTGAACCATCCGTTAATCTACATAACAGATTGCTACATTCGTTTATCTACTGCAAGACTTAAAAATTCAGTCTCCAGCCCGAATTGGCACTTCATCTTAACATTGTTGCAGGTTTCATGTTCAGAGCCCCCTTCGCCGATGGTTTCTAGAGCTAGGAAGCTGGTTTCGGAGGCTGCCAGAACACCCTTCGATGAGTCTCTGTTTCGTACATCCGTGCCGGATCTGTCACGCTGTTGTCATTCTAGTCGAGTCCCGCGGACCGGAGCTACTTTACATCAGGGTTACTTCGCGCCGGGGTCATGCCAGAATGCTCTGCGTCGGACCTCGTCACGACTAGCACTCCACCCTATACGTAGTTGCGCCAGCGCGCTGTGTTGGTTTTTGTCGTGTTAGAGACTTCTCGCCGAACCCTATCATTCGGAGGTCATTTCGTGTCGAGATATGTTCGAAGCCTGTCTTCGGCCAGATTGGTTTGAACGCCGAAGACTACCTTCGGCGCACCCTTCGCACCAGACGCCAAAGGCCTCCTTCGGTGACCCTTCGCACGGTATACTCTGTACCAATCAAGCTTCGTTCGACCGATTGGATTATTTTATCTATATATTTCGGCTAATTGGATTATTTCTGTGTGATCTGATTACAAGGCGACTCCACCCCCCTTGCCACTGTTCAGGGTAGTCGAAATGCGACGTCGGTGTTGTGCTACGCTTAGGCTCGTTCCTAAGTATCCACATGCTTTTGGATCGTCAAACTGACCCGAGTGCGGGGGCACATTTTTCGTGTCAACACACTTTTTGGAGACTCCACTGGGGAAGGCTACGCTAACACGATGAGTACGTCTACATCGGCCGCAAGAACCTCTACGACGACTACTACGTCTACAACGCATATGGTTCCCATGGGGGGCGTAGAGATCGACAACCGCAACGTTATGACGCCCAACCTTGAAGATATCCCCAAGGAAGGTCGGGCGGAAATCGAGGCAAAGATGAAAGAGCTCTAAGATCTCATGCTCGGGAGCTATGTCAAGACACGCGCGGGCTTCATCAAGCGCGATGTCAACATCCCCGACCTCGCTCGAACTCAGGTAACACTAGTGTCACCTCTTTTATCTTCTTTAGAGATTGAGCAAAAGATAGCCACATCAGTAGATCAAGTTGTTAGCGCTTCGCTAGCCAACTGTTTAGATTCGGCAGTTAGCTCTCAGGTATAATCAATGTTTAGAAGGTTCAACTTTACCGAGGTCATTCCTCCGACTCCAATCGCTAGTGTACCCCCGGTAAATAATGTTAATAGCAGAACCGGCGATAATGCTGGCAAAACTGTCACATCTCCGGCCTCAACATCAACGGCCGAGACAAGTCACTACACTTACGGCCAAGCCAACCCTACTTACTACGCGCTGCCTCCACCTACACCTGCGCTAGCTTTTCCCACGCTACCTGCACCGCATGCTCCTATGCAAACGCATAGGCCCGAACACGTCGTATATCCTGAGCCAGCAAGTGAGGAAGACCCCAGGCCGACATGCCGACATACCATCGCGTGTCGTGCCCCCACATGAGAGACGCGCACAGGCGGGAGTCCAGGATGACATTGAGGAGCGGATCCACACACTGTTTAGGGAGTGCACTGGCTTCATGCCTAGAGATCAGGCTAGGGTTTACCGGAAGCCATACCCCGATCACTTCGACACTATACCCTACCCTCGTGGCTATAGAATCCCTGAATGCACCAAATTCGACGGTGAGGGTAACAAGACCACACTAGAGCATATCAGCCAGTTCTTAGCATATTGTAGAGAAGCTAGTGGGTCAGACGCAATAAAACTTAGATTTTTTTCTCTTTAACTATCCGACACCGCTTTCACTTGGTTTTCAGCACTCTTGCAGAACTACATCCAGACATGGACCCAATTAGAACAAAAGTTCCATGACTATTTTTATATAGGCGAGGGAGAACATAGGCTTTCAGGTTGCCCAATGATCAGGTCATCCTGACCGCTGACAAACTAAAGAAGCGTCCTTACTATAAGTGGAATGATTCACATTCTCATTATACTAAAGACTGCTATGTTTTTCATCGGTAGGTTCAATCAGCCATCGAAGAAGGATGATTGAAAATAGATTCTAGTCCAAAGATGAAGCTGGACAAATACCCCTTTCCCATGAACACCGTCAACCTCGACGAGAAGAAGGTGCTGATTCAGCCAGATCAGGCCGAGTCAGCTAAGGGGAAAGCGGTCATTATTGGGAAGCACGCACATGCACACTCATACCAAAGAACCATGAAGTAGGGGTGTGGAAAAAGAACGTTAATACATCTCCCTCAGCTAGGGCTCGCAAGAAGCCAAAGGTAACATACCGGATGCTATTGAGCAAACACTAGAAGAAAGCCGAGAAAACAGGCCCCCGGCCAAAAATGCTAAGAGAGCCGAAGGGGCACAGACAGTCGTAGTGTGAGTTCGGACCCCAGCAGTTGAACGCCCCGAAGGGTGAGTTCAGAACCCAGCGGACGAACCCATCGCACAGTGGGTTCGGACCCTAGTGGCCGAACCCTTCGCATTATGAGTTCGGACCCTAGTGGCTGATCCCTTCACATGATGAGTTCGGACCCCAAGAGCCTAACCCTCCGCACAACGAATTTGGATCCAAATGGCCAAACCTAACACCACTCTAGGCGAACCCCCCGATGGGAGGCTTCTGGCCAAAATGGCCGAACATACCTCTGGCCTAGCAGGACTTCTCGTTGATATGGTCTAAACCCTACAAATAGATGCGATGAAGGGGAACGTTTTCCTTAGGTTGTCCGTGGCACCTCCGAATCGACTCTCGTAGAACGAAGCCAAGGAAGACTTGCGCGAAGATGCGTGGGAGAGGGAGTCCGAAGCCATCACAGTCAAGGTAGGGTCTCAGGAAGTCCCAATCCTGAAGGCCACCTCGCCGAAGCCCAACACAGGTAAGATCCCTAGTATGGGCGAAGCCATTGCTGGAGCCTAGTCCGATCGGCCTAACGAAGCCGATACGATAGACAGGGTCCACAAAGAGGTACCTACCGAGCATAAGTATCCACATGCTTTTGGATCGTCGAACTGACACGAGTGCGGGGGCACGTTTTTCATGTCAGCGGTGCCCAATCATTCTAATATGATGTAATAGTACCAAGTGATGTGTTTCTAGCATTTCCATTCTGGACACAAAGTTTGCGAAATAGATGACACACGTAACTTGCAAGAATCAAAACTTTGTTTTCGGAACAAAAGGTTCAAAAACATGCCCAATCATCGTAATATTGTGCAATAGAACTAAAGGGTGTGTTTCTAACATTTATGTTCCGTATACGAATGTTACGAAATAGACGGCACCCGTAACTTGCAAGAATCAAAACTTCGCTTCTAGAACAAAAAGGTTGAAAAACGAGCCCAATAATCCTAATATGGTGTAATAGTAACAAACGATATGTTTCTAACATTTCCGTTGCACACACGAATTTTGCGAAATAGACGACACTCGTAATACGTAAGAATCAAAAGTTTGCTTTGGGGAAAAAATGTTCAAAAAGTTCCCAATTATCCTAATATAATGTAATTGTACCAAGTGATGTGTTTCTAATGTTTCTGTTCTGAATAAGAATGTTGTGAAATATACGGCACCCTTAACATGCAAGAATAAAAAGTTCGCTTCCGAAACAAAAAAGTTCAAAAATGTGGCCAATCATCCTAATATGGTGTAATAGTATCAGAGGATGTATTTCGAATGTTTCTATTCCAAACAGAAAATTTGCGAAATAGATGGGACGTGTAACATGCATGAATCAAAAGTTCGCTTTCGAAATAAAAAACTTCAAAAATGTGCCCAAGCACCGTAAAATGATGTAATAGTTCAAAGTGTTGCGTTTCTAGCATTTCCATTGCAGACACAATGTTTACGAAATAGGCGACACCCATAACTTGCAACAATCAAAACATTGCTTCCGGAACAAAAAGGTTCAAAAACATGCCCAGTCATCCTAATATGGTGTAATAGTAACAAAGGATGTGTTTCTAACATTTCCGTTCTAGACATGAATGTTGAGAAACAGACGACACCCATAACATGCAAGAATCAAAAGTTCGCTCCATAACAAAAAAGTTCAAAAATGTTCCCAATCATCATATTATAGTGTAATAGTACCAAGTGATGTGATTCTAGTAGTTCTGTTCCGGACACAAAGTTAGCGAAATAGATAGCACGCGTCACTTGCAAGAATCAAAACTTCGCTCATGGAACATAAAAGTTGAAAAATGTGTCAAATCATCATAATATTTGGTAATAGTAGAAAAGGATATGTTTCTAACATTTCCATTTTGGACACGAATGTTGCGAAATAGACGGCACATGTAACATGCATGAATCAAAACTTCGCTTCCGAAACAAAAAGGTTCAGTAATGTGCTGAATCATCGTATTATGCTGTAATAATATCAAAGGACGTGTTTCTAATATTTCCGTTCTGGACACGAATGTTGCTAAATAGCAGCTCCCTGAACTTGCAAGAAACAAAAGTTCGCTTTCGGAATAAAAAATTTCAAAAACGTGCTGAATCAATGTAATATGGTGTAATTGTACCAAGTGATGCATTTCTAGCATTTCGTTTCACGACACAAAGTTTGTGAAATAGACGACACCAGTAACATGCAAGAATCAAAACTTCGCTTTCGAAACATAAAGGTTCAAAAGCGTGCCCAACCATCCTAATATTGTGCAAAAGTATCAAAGGATGTGTTTCTAACATTTCTGTTCCAGACAAAAATGTTACGAAATAGCAGCTCCCGTAACTTGCAAGAATCAAAACTTTGCTTCTGGAACATAAAGGTTTAGAAATGTGACAAATCATCCTAATATTGTGTAAACTACCAAAGGATATGTTTCTAACATTTCCGTTCCGGACATGAATGTTGCGAAATAGACAACACCCGTAACATGCAAGAATCAAAAGTTCTCTTCCGGAAAAAAGTTCAAAAACGTTCCCAATAAACATAATATGATGTAATAGTACCAAGTGATGTGTTTCTAGCATTTCCGTTCTAGAAACAAAGTTTGCGGAAGAGACGACACCTATAACTTGCAAGAACCAAAACTTCGCTTCTGGAACAAAAGGTTCAAAAATGTGCCTAGTCATCGTAATATGGTGTAATAGTACCAAAGGATGTATTTCTAACATTTCTGTTCCAGACACGAATGTTGCGAAATAGACGGCACCCTTAACATGCAAGAATAAAAAGTTCGCTTCCAGAACAAAAAAGTTCAAAAACGAGCCAAATCAACGTAATATGGTGTAATAGTACCAAGTGATGTGTTTCTAGCATTTCCATTCCAAGCAGAAAGTTTGTGAAATAGACAACACCCGTAACTTGGAAGAATGCAAACTTCTCTTTTGGAACATAATGGTTCAAAAACGTGTCGAATCATCCTAATATTGAGTAATTGTACCAAACAATCTGAGAAACCAAGGGTTGGTTTCAGAGTCTGTGATGAGTGATTGATAGATTTTATCCTCTGGATTAGAAGGGGTCCCTCTGAAGGGGTTCAGAGGGTGTTTCACCGAAGGATTCAGTTGTTGCGGCTATTGCAGCGGTGTGTGACTGTCGGAGGGGTCCAACAGTACACGATGATTTGGTTGTACCGAAGGGGTCGATACTTTGGGTGGTACACCTGAGTGTGTGCCAGAGATTGTTTACCCGGAGAGGTCTCTAGGGTACTAGATACACTTGTCTGTTTATCTGTGGTGTGCAGGTGACTTTGGAGGCGATGAACGGTTCACAGCAAGTGAACCTGGGTCAAGTGGGAGGCTTGATGCCAGGCGAGCGGGGAGCTCGGTCATGAAGGCTGCGTGGGGTCGAGGTCGGTCCTCGGGTCAAAGTGCACCCAGCGAAGGCAGAGAGTGCGGAGCGTTGCTCTGGCTAAAGGTACCCCGAGACGACGTCCTTGGAGGTGAGGCTCTTCGAAGGTTACTCCGAATGGAGTGACTTCGGAGTATGGTGGACAAATTCCTCAGCAATGAGGCAAGGCATTGGATGTGTGCTCCGGATGGAGGCACTCGAAGGTTCGCCCGACGGAGATCTCAGAAGTCGAGGTGCATCGAAGGAATGGTTCGGATGAGGATCGTCGAGGTGTGTGTTCGGGGAGAGACATTGCGGCGAAGTGCTCATGGAATGCTTCATGCGGAGGCCTTGAACGAAGGAGGGACTTCGAAGGGTGGTACTCCAAAGGTGAGGCTTCAGAGTGTGGCTGACTTGAGGTACTTTAGCCATGCATGGCTTCGGTACATGGACTGACGGAGTTCGAGCTGGGAGTAGCTGCAAAGTCATGGTGGTCCACTCCGAAGGTGATGGCACGAAGGCTCAAGGGATTTGATGGTTTCGGCTCAAAACCATCACTATAACGAAGGCTGACTTCGGTGAAGCGAACGCCATCAGGCTCAAGGCTTCTCGCCGAAGCTACCACACCCCTCGCGTGTAAACGGGGGCTTTAGAAGACTCCAAAACTGCAAAGGCTGATCATGTCTGCTCTGCAAAAGCTGATATTTTCTCTTCTGTGAAGCTGACAAAAGAAGCCTACAAATAAAGTAGACTACTATCTGTACCCCCTGTTCTGATGAGAAAAATCAGTGTAAACCCTAGGGGCAAAGTAGTTTATTCACAGGGCTGAATAGTGCCTATAAATAGTGGAGGATGGCTAGGCAACAGTAACACTTTGAGTAGCCATTTTTGAACTCATGTGCTAGCCACCAGACACTCATGTATTCAAACCTGTGAGTTCATTTTGTGTTCCCTGTTCAAGCAATGAAACTTTGATTCTGTTTTCATTTACTGCTTGAACTTGTATGCTTGTTTTGCCCTACAAGTTTTGATTTCTTTCTACTCCACTTCTTCCTGGTTTGAGTTTGTGCACTAGGGTGTTTTTGGAGAAGTGTGTGAGTGATCTGTGCTTGTGAAGTGTGTGTTCACTCTGTGTAAACTGGAGGCTAGTCCTCTCTGATTACTAGTGAAGCACTTTCCATGGCTTAACTCGAAGCCTCATTTGTTCCCTATCAAAGTCTGTAGAGGGTAACCAACTCCTACGAAGGGTGAAGTGCGAAGTCTACTAAAGGCACCTAGTGTGCGGAGCCTGCACCGACTTAGCAGAATTGAGGGTTTGGTTTTGTGGGTGGAGCGAAGTCTTCTTGACTTTGAACTTTTGCTCCTTGCGAAGCCTGGTTTCGGAGTTATGAAATACTTCCGAACCAGAACTTTGAAGGGTGTGTTCGAAGCCTGTTCCGTAGAAGGCAGAATTAAAACATAAGACTGTTTTTAGCCTAAAATTTTAAGAGCTCCCATTCACCCCCCTGGTCGCCTATTCCGGTCCAACAATTGGTATCAGAGCAGGTTAAGATCACGAGTTGACCTTAACCAGTTTTGTGATCTGTTGGCGATATGGACAGAGTTACTAAAATATCTTTGTTCGATGTGACTGATTTTGCATACTGGAAGGTGCGCATGGAGGCTTACTTGCTAATCCAAGGAAATGCATGTTGGGGGAAAATATCCCATCCTCAGGGTTATTGCCGTAACAGCACAAAGGCAGATAATGGATTCGAAGGTTCCCAGACGTCCATCTTCGAAGATGTCCTAAGTCAAGCTCGAAGTACGAAGATAACATTGGTTCGAAGTATATCTTCGAACTAGGGCACTTTGAGATTTTTTTCTGCCAGCTAAGATGGAAGACTTATCTTTTTCTTATTAGATTAGTCTTTTATCATTTTAGCCCTATCAAGGGTACCGAATAGTTTCCACTATGTCGGTTGTAATAGAGGGGTAAATAGGTCTTTTCCTTAATATTTGGGCCTATAAATGCCCCCCATTTCACCCTGTAATAGGAACCGAATACAAGTTATTCAATACACACATTCGAACTATTCTAAGTTGTTATCCTTTCGGAGGCTTAGAACAGTTCACTTCGCAAACACTTCGTTTGTTAGTTTCTAATCTACAGAAACCTGTTAGCGTAATCTTTTACGCCAACAATGCAATTTGGGAGATTGTGGACTCACAATTCTCCATCCCTGAAACTCACACCTCTCAAACAGAAAAGGATCAGTATAATGCTAACTCCAAGGCTAGAAATATATTGTTCATTGGTTTTAGTCGGAGTGAGTTTGATCGGGTTTAGCACATAAGGACAGCAAGGGAGATTTGGACTACACTCACTATTCTTCATGAGGGATCTACACAGATTAAGGCTAGGCACCAAAGCATGTATAATCAATAGTATCAGCTATTTGTGCAAGCGCCTGGTGAATCTATAGATGCCATGTTTTCTCACTTTGATGCGATAGTGAGTAAATTGCGGTCCAATGGGACGCTTGCTTACAATGATCATGACAGGGCTATACAGCTTCTCTATGCTCTTGATCGTAGCATATGGTAAGTGAAGATATCCAGTATTGAGGAGTCCACAGGTTATGACACATTGACCTATGATGAGCTTTAGCAAGCTGAAGTCCATAGAGATTGCCAAGGCATCTCTTGCAGTGCACAGAAACTGCCTACCACAGCCATTGGCACTAGTTTCTAGCACTAGCCGTGGCACCACTACAGAACCAAGCTAATCTGGCACTTGTGTTCGAGTAGGTGGTTTTGCCTTGTCCTCCCAGGTCTCCGTTACTAAGGAGCAGATGGATACTCTAGATGATGAAGAGCTTGCTCTCATTGCTAGATGGTTCACCCGTTTTCACCATGAGAGATGAGATCAGAGTAGAAGTGGTTTTAGTGGCTGTTTTGAGTGTGGCGACACTTCTCACATCAAGGCTAACTGTCCTAAACTCAAGAAGAGAGATGAGAGTGAGCTCCCAAATACCACAAAAAGGAGAGGAAACCCTTTGTGAAGGCCAAGCACGGCAAGGTGGCTAAAAGGGTAGCCAAAGCCGCTTCTAGAGCTTTTGTTGCTGCTCTTAGCGATATCGATACTTCCTCAACTAAGGAGTCAAGCTCTGATGAGGAGGAGTCCCCAAATAAGGAGGAGAAGAAGGACAAGAAGGGACGAGATTTCACCGGCCTCTACTTCATGGCCGATAGCGATCATAGCGGCGATGAGCTTGACTCATCTGAGGTACCTCTATCCTATGACCAGCCTTCAATTAAGATAGATGAACTGAATGAAGTAGTTCTTGGTCAGGATAGATTACTTGTGCAAGCCACTAGAGATAGAAAAGACCTTAGACTTAGGCTAGAATATGTTTCTACTGATTATGCCATGCTTAAGTCTAGGGTTAATAATGCTGAATGTGAATCTTGCACTGTTTTCATGGGTGAGCTTGCTCAGTTGTGTTCAGTGCATGCTCAAACTCTTTCTGAGCTTGAGACTGCATAGAAGCAGCTTTTGATTGTTGATTCTAGTCCTCAAGATATAAATGAATGCATGAACTGTTCTTTATTACGTGAGAGCATTGATTTGCGTGATAAGCGTTCATGATTTAGAGGCTAGATTGGAGAGGACCGGTAGTTCTAAGGATGTGCAACCTATGTGTGACACTTACATAACCCTTAAGGACCAGCTAGACACTGTTAGAGAGCGAGCTGAAAACCTCATGACTGAAAATGAATACCTTCTTTGTGTAGTTAACAAATGTACTGAGGATAAGGGTAGAATGGACTTGCTCTTGGGCAAGACCAAGATGTGTGCTGACAGGGCAGGGTTAGCTTTGGGATTAGGTTTTGAAAGGATTCCTTTAGATAGTGAGAACAAAATTGTTTTTACCTCACCCACTACCTTATAAAAAGAAAGAGCCCAGTAAAACACTCCATCAGCCAAAAATCCTACCCAAATTCCAAAGAAAACCACTCCTCCTGCCAAGAAAATTCCTCCCAAGAAAACCACTTAGCAGAAACCCAAGGAGCCTATGAGAATTTCTCCTATGACCCATGAGAGTGCCCATAGGAGAGTGTTTCATTGTTCCTACTATCAGCGGGCGGGTCATCTGGTCGGGTTCTGTTTTCGTCGCATCAAAGATGAGCGACACTCTCAGGCAATTAGTTTGCAGAACATGCATTAACCATCTCTAGGTATGCATGAGTCTGAGATTTACTCAGGTACTGTTTTTGAGGCTCCTCATACTTCCCGAAGAGGTTTTGCTCCTCGAGGTTTTCACCATGTTCCATATGGTGGGGGACCCGTGTGAGTAGCTTTGTGCCTCGACAGGTTAGGAGATCTCGTCATGCATTTGGGTCACAGCATGTAGGTAGACCTCACACTTTGTATCATTCTGATTTTCCTATGCGTAGACAGTCTATTTTTACTTTGCCTACTACTCGTATCACTGAGTGCTCGATGCCTCGTCATGTTTTCACTCACCCCAGCACTAAGCGATCGAGATTCTCTTATCATGTGTAGGCGCCAGACCGAGGTTTGGAGGGCACGTGGATCATGGACTCCGGTTGTTGGTGCCACATGACCGAAGATGCAGCATGGTTCTCCAGCCTCACCACAACCAAGCAAAAGAAACATACCACCTTCGGCAATAATAGGAGTAGAGTGAAAGGTAAATGCGTGGTAAAAATCAACTCAAATTTCACTCTCAAAGATGTTGCTTTGGTTGAAAATTTGGGATACAATTTGCTTTTTGTATCTCAGTTGCTTGATGAGGGCTTCGAAGTGCGATTCCGTCGCAATACTTCACAAGTACTCAATTCTGTTGGCGCTGTGGTTTTTAAGATCTTTAGAGTTGGGAGAGTTTTTGGAGCTGATATCTTTGAGTCATATGGTTCTTCTCATTGTCTTGTTGCACATTCGACTTTTGAGCTTTGGAAGTGCCAGAGACTAGGGCATATGAGCTTTGAGTTTCTCGCTCGTCTGAGTGTCCTAGGTCTGATCCGAGGATTGCCCAAGCTCAAGTTTGAGAAGAATTTGGTTTGTGCTCCATGTCGACATGAAAAGATGATTGCTGCTTCGCACTCAATAGTCACCATGGTGATGACAGAACAACCCAGAGAACTTCTCCATATGGACACTGTAGGTCCTTCTCAGGTTAGTTCTTTAGGCGGCAAGTGTATGTGTTAGTCATTCTCGACGATTTCTCTCGCTACTCTTGGGTCTTCTTTCTATCTAGTAAGGATGAAATGTTCTAACACTTTCGGAGCTTGGCTTTGAGACTTTTCACTGAACTCCCTAGTGCATTAAAATTCATTCGAAGTGATAATGGCACTGAGTTGAAGAACGGTCTCTTTGTTGACTTTTGCTTGGAGCATGGCATAGAACATCAATTCTCTGCTCTGTGGGTTCCTCAACAGAATGGTGTTGTTGAGAGAAAGAACCGCACTTTGGTTGGATAGCTAGGACGATGCTCGATGAGCATAGGACTCCTAGAAAATTTTGGGCTAAGGCCATGACCACTCATATTACATCTCAAACCGAATCTTCTTGTGCTCAATTTTGAACTTGACATCATATGAACTACGTTTTGGGAGACTGCCCAAAGTTACTCATCTTCGAGTTTTTGGTTGTTGATTATTTATCCTAAAACGTGGAAATTTAGACAAATTTGAGTCATGCTCTTCTGGCGGAATTTTTTGGGATACACTACACATGGTCATTCTTATCGTGTTTTCAATTTGGAAACTAACACTGTCATCAAGTCCTGTGATGTGACTTTTGATGAATCAACCCCTCTGTTAGTTCTACTTTTGAACAGGCAAATGAACACGACATGGAATAGACCATCTTCGAAGATGAAGATCCCAGAGATTTCGAGGACAAACCCCTACTACCCTTGACATCGACCCCTGAAGCCGACCCACTTCGACCACTTCGACGCAAGGCCCCAAAGCAACTACCTCGACATCGGTCATCTTGGACCACACCAACACACAAGTTGAGGGGGAGACTGCATCCCGCCGATAGGCTCCGCACCATATTCAAAGGATGCATCCTCCCGAGCAGATTATTGGTGAGCTTGATCAAAGGGTAACATGTTCTCATGCTCATTTTATTGATTCCACCTTTGTTGCTTCTTTCGAGCCCCTAGATGTCAGTCATGCACTTTCTGATTGTAGTTGGATCAATGCCATGCATGAAGAACTTGAAAATTTTAGAGAAACCAAGTCTGTACTTTAGTTGATCCTCCACAAAATGTTCATTTCGTTGGAACAAAATGGATTTTCAAAAACAAACAAGGGGAGGATGGGTCTGTAGTTAGAAATAAGGCTAGACTTGTAGCTCAGGGTTGTTCTCAATTATAAGGGATTGATTTTACTGAGACTTTTGCACCTGTTGTGCGTCTTGAGGCCATTAGGATTTTACTTGCATTTGCGGCATCCCGTGGTTTCAAACTTTACCAGATGGATGTTAAAAGTGCATTTCTTAATGGCTTCATAGGCGAAGATGTTTATGTAAAACAACCCCCTGGCTTTGAAAACCCTAAATACCCGCATAAAGTCCATAAACTTCATAAGGCTCTTTATGGACTCAAGCAGGCCCCTCGGGCATGGTATGATAGACTTAAGTCTTTTCTGCTTGAGCGAGGGTATTTGATGGGATCAATTGACAAAACCCTTTTTACTCTCAAGCATGGCAAAGATTTTCTTCTTGTTCAGATTTATGTGGATGATATCACCTTTGGTGGCTCTTCTCATGCTTTCGTTGCCGAGTTTGCAGATGCCATGAGCAAGGAGTTCGAGATGTCCATGATGGGCGAACTCACATTTTTCCTTGGTTTGCAAATCAAGCAAAGCAAACAAGGTACATTCATCCACCAGATGAAGTACACCAAGGACCTGCTCAAGAAGTTTGACATGTCTGATGCGAAGCCCCTCGCCACTCTAATGGCTACATCTGTAGCATTGGATCCTGACGAGGATGGGAAAGCCGTGGACCAGAAGGAGTTTCGGAGCATGATCGTCTCTCTCCTCTACTTGACTGCTACGAGGCCAGACATACACTTCGCAGTGTGTCTGTGCGCTTGTTTTCAGGCTTCGCCACGAGCTTCGCACTGCCAAGCAATAAAGCGCATTCTCAGGTATCTCAATCATACCCTCAAATTTTACATTTAGTATTCTGCGTCTTCCTCTTTGTGTCTTCGAGGTTATTTCGATGTGGATTTTGCTGGGTGTAGGATTGATAGGAAAAGTACCTCCGGTACTTGTCATTTTCTAGGTACTTCACTGGTTTGATGGTCTTCCCGCAAACAGTCTAGTGTTGCACAATCAACGGCTGAAGCCGAATATGTTGCGGCAGCTAGCTGTTGCTCTCAGATTTTGTGAATGGTTTCCACTTTGCGGTATTTTGGGTTAGATTATAAGAGTGTTCCACTTTTCTGTGATAACACTAGTGCTATTTGTATTGCAAACAAACTGGTTCAGCATTCCAGAACGAAACACATTAATGTGAGATATCATTTTCTCAGAGATCATATGAGAATGGTGATATTGAACTTCAATATGTTGATACTCAACACCAGCTAGCCGATATCTTCACAAAACCCCTCGATGCTTCGTGTTTTTCCTACTTACGTGGGGAACTTGGTGTTTGTCACCCTTACGGCATTCTATGAGGGGAGCACATTTTCAATGATATGCATATTCTTCTTGTGTGTGAAATTGCATTTACATGTTTTGCACTCATATGCCTTGTTTTAATTCCTGTAATCATGACAGCTCAGCTCTATTTAATATGTCTAATACATTTTGTGCATGATTTTTCTTTCCAAAATCAAATCATGCTCACTGCTTAGTCCTGAATCTAGCATGTTTAGGCAGGACTGCTTTAGCTATCTTTTATCAGCTTTGTAGCAAGAATCCTTTTCACTGGATGCAAAAATTGCAACTTAAAAATCATACTGCTTAGTCATGGATATTCTTCTGCAAAGTGCTAAACAATGTCACTTATATAAAATCCAAAATCCATGATTTAAATGCTAAACGAGAAAAGATACAGGTGGGTTTGTTTGTCGCACTGCTTTATTCTAGACTGCCTACCATTGCACTTTGGTATGAACTGGGATAATTTAGTATATGCCAAAATCACTGCTTTAAGCTTCTGATGGCTTTCTTGCCTAGGCTTGGCTTGATTGGAAAGTATAAGGTAGACAAACAAATAACCACTGGCATTATGAAAAGAATAGTAAGTATAAATCTATTATCAATCAAGATTGCTTTCAATGCTCCATTTGAACTGGACTTGTCTATCTAGAGTAGAAATTGACTAGCTTTGCGCAAGCCCTTGCCTTTCCTTGTCCAGTTAACTTGATTGAGTGGTGATTCTTTTATTTCAAAATGATGAAATCACATGCTGTCATCATGTTTTTAGATCATGTTAAATTGAGCTGAGCACATGAAAACTGACGTTAAGTTTGGCATATTTTTGCTTTATATGTCCTTGCACTTCTGCCCATTTTGAAGCATTGCATTTTTTAACTGCTCCTTGATGCTTGCGTTGCCAAAGGGGAAGAAATTTTTGAGTTCTCTGTAGAAACGGGGAAAATAACTCAGGGGGAGTTTTTATCTTGCAAATGGAGAGATTTGCCGAAGGGGCTTTTAATCTTTTGAAAAGGGGGAGAGAAATTCTTTTGTCAACTAACATGATTTAGCTCTTTTCTGAGTTTTTAAGGTCACTTCTGTGCTGAAATTTTTCAAATTTTCTTAAACTTGAATTTGGTTGTCAATGCACTCATCAAGGCAGAGATTGAGAAACCAAGGGTTGGTTTCGAAGTATGTGATGAGTGATTGATAGATTTTATCCTCTGGATTCGAAGGGGTCCCTCCGAAGCGGTTCAGAGGGTGTTTCACTGAAGGATTCAGTTACTATGGCTGTTGCAGTGGAGTGTGACTTTCGGAGAGGTCCAACAGTACACGATGATTTGGTTGTACCGAAGGGTTCGGTACTTTGGGTGGTACACCGGAGTGTGTGCAGGAGATTGTTTACTCGAAGAGGTCTCCGGGGTACTGGATACATTTATCTGTTTATCTGTGGTGTGTAGGTGACTTCAGAGACGACGGACGGTTCACAACAAGTGATGTAATAGTACAAAGTGATGTGTTTCTAGCATTTTCGTTCCAGACATAAAGTTGTGAAATACACGACACTTGTAACATGGACAGATCAAAACTTCGCTTTCGGAAGAAAAGTTTTAAAAATGTGCCCAGTCATCCTCAAATGTGTTTCTAATGTTTCCGTTCCGTACACGAATGTTGCGAAATAGACAGCTCCTGCATCTTGCATGAATCAAAACATTGCTTCCAGAACATAAATGTTCAAAAATGTGCCTAATCATCCTAATATTGTGTAATAGTACCAAAGGATGTGTTCCTAACGTTTTTGTTCTGGACACGAATGTTGTGAAATAGACGACACCCGTAACATGCAAGAATCAAAAGTTTGCTTCCGAAACAAAAAAGTTCAAAAACGGGCCCAATCCACGTAATTTGATGTAATAGTACCAATTTATGTGTTTCTAGCATTTTTGTACCGAACACAAAGTTTGCGAAATAGACGACACCCGTAACTTGGAAGAATCAAAACTTCACTTCCAGAACAAATGGTTGAAATATGTGCCCAGTTATCGTAATATGGTGTAATAGTATTAAAGGATGTGTTACAAACACTTCCCTTCAAGACACAAATGTTTCGGGATTGTGCTCTGAGCAGAGAAACTACGAAGGAGTGCTTATGGAAGTTCTTCATGTGGAGGCCTTGGACGAAGGAGGGACATCGGAAGGTACTGAAGATACTTCGAACGTGGGGCTTCAGAGTGTGGATGATGAAGTACTTCAGCCATGCAAGGCTTCCATACACGGACAGACGGAGTTCGATCTAGGAGTAGAAGCGAAGCATTGGTGGCCAAATCCGGAGGTGATGGTGCGAATACTCAAGGGCTTTGACGGCTTCACCTCAAAACCATCAATGTATCGAAGACTGACTTCGGTGAAGCGAAGGCCTTCGAGTTCGAAGCATGTCACCGAATCCTCTGCACCCTTCGTGTGCGAAGGGGGCTCTAGAAGGTTCCGCTTTGCAAAAGTTGATCGTGTCTGCTCTGCAAAGGCTGATACTGTCTACCCTGCGAAGCTGACATAAGGGGCTTCCAATAAAGTAGACAATCATTTGTACCCTCATGTGTGGCAGAGACAAAATCACTGTAAACCATAGGGGTCAAGTTGTCTATTCACATGACTCAGTTATGGCTATAAATAGTGAGGCTGGCTAGGTCTAGGTAACGCTTTGAGAAACATTTTTCAGAACTCCTATAACCAGCCGCCACACTCATGTAAACAGTTCTGTGAGTTTTTGTGTTCCCTGTTCTAAGCAATGAAATTTCCATTATGTTTTTCATCTATTACTTGAACATGTATCTGTGGTTTGCACTACATGAATTGGGTTTTCTATGTTTTACTTCGTTCTCTTCCAACGAGTTCTTACTCTGGTTCCACTTCCACGAAGTGTGTTTTCCTCTCATCCATTCGATTTTTTACGAGTAACTTTTTGTGTGTTTGCTCTGTGTAAAGTAGAGGCAAGTCCTCGCTGATTACTAGCAAAGCACTATGTGAAGTGTGGATTTGAGGTCTTGACTTTTCTCATAAGCCGAAGTCCTTAGTGCAGTCAATTTTTGTGTCTCTGGTAATAGCACTCCGAAGTGCAAAGCCTAGTACCTATTACTAGTGCGGAGTATCTGTTCGGAGCTCTTTCAGGGAAACATACTTGTGCGAAGTATAGTAGTGTGAAGCCTGCTCGAAGGCACCTCATGTGGATAGTCTACACTATCTTTGCAGAGCTCAATACATTTTTGGGTTTCTGGGTGCGAGCGAAGTGTTCTAAACTTCAAACTTTTACCTCATTCGAAGCCTGTGTTCGGAGTGTATTCGATACCTCTGAATCAGACACTTCAAAGGGTGTGATCGAAGCCTGTCTAGCAGAACAGAATTTTAAAAGCTCCCATTCACCCCCCTCTGATTTCCTATTTTGGTCCAACAATTGGTATCAGATCTTGGTTAAGATCACCAGATGACCTTAACCGGTTTTGTGATCTTTTGGCGACATGGACAGAGTTAGTAAAATACCTCTATTCGATGGGACTCATTTTGCATATTGGAAGGTGCGCATGGAGGCTTACTTGCTAAGACAAGGAAACACAATATGGGAGATTGTGGACTCACAATACTCCATCCCTAAAACCTGCATTACCCAGATAGGGTTCAACACCTGAGGACGGTTAGGAAAATTTGGACTACACTCACTACTTTTCATGATGGCTCTACACAGATCAAGGCTAGGAGCTATAGCACATACAATCAATAGTATCAACTGCTTGTGCAAGGCCCTGGCGAATCAATAAATGCCATGTTCTCGCGCTTTCATGCGATAGTGAGTAACTTTCGATCCACTGGGACGCTTGCTTACAATTATCATGATAGGGCTATCAAGCTTCTCTATGCTCTTGATCATAGCATATGGGAAGTGAAGATATCCAGCATTGAGGAGTCCACGGGATATGACACATTGACATGTGATGAACTCTTTAGCAAGCTGAAGTCCATATAGATTGCCAAGGCATCTCTTGCAGTATACATAAACTCTTTGCCTCAGCCCTTGGCACTAGTTTCTAGCTCTAGTCGTGGCACCACTACAGAACCAAGCTCATCTAGCATTTGTGTTTTTGCAGGTGGTTTTGATTTGTCCTCCTTGGTCTCAGTTACTAAGGAGCAGGTGGATACTCTGGATGATGAAGAGCTTGCTCTCAATGCCAGGAGATTCACCCGTTTTCACAATGAGAGACAGGATAAGCGGAGAAGTGGTTTTAGTGGTTGTTTTGAGTGTGGTGACACTTATCACATCAAGGCCAATTGTCCTAATCTTAAGAAGAGAGAAGAGAATGGGTGCCCCAAACACCACAAGAAGGAGAGGAAATCATATACGATGGGTAAGCACGACAAGGTGGTAAGAACGTAGCCAAGGCTGCTTCCAGAGCTTTTGTCACGACACTTTGTGACATCGACACTTTCTCAACTGAGGAGTCGATCTCTGATGAGGAAGAAGTGTCTCCAAGGAAGGAGGAGAAGAAGGAGAAGAAAGCAAGAGATTTCACCGGCCTATGTTTCATGGCCGACAGAAGTCATAGGGGCCATGAGCTAGACTCATCTGAGGTACCACTATCCTACGACCAGCTTTCCATTAAAGTTGATGAACTGAATGAGGTAGTTCTTGGTCAAGATATATTACTTGTTTAGGCCGCTAGAGATAGAAAAGACCTTAGACTTAGGCTACAATCTGTTTCAACTAATTATGCCATGCTTAAGTCTAAAATTGATGATGTTGAATGTGAATCTTGCACAATTGTAATGGGTGAGCTTGTCAGTTGCGTTCTGTGCATGCTCAAATTGTTGATGAGCTTGAGACTGCACAAAAGCAGCTTTTGATGGTGGAGTCTATACCTATTTCTTCTGATGATTGTTCAAATTGTCCTTTATTGATTGATAGCATTAATTTGAGAGACAAGCATGTTAAGGAGTGAGAGGCTAGATTGGAGAGTGCTGAGTGTTCTAAGGATGTGCAACCTGCTTGTCCCACCTACATCACCCTTAAGGACCAACTCAGTTTTGCTAGAGGGCAAGTTCAAAAGCTCATGACTAAAAATGAATACCTTCTTTTTGTGGTGAACAAATGCACTGAGGGAAAGGGTAGGATGAATTTGCTCTTGGCTAAGACCAAGATGTTTGCTGACAGGGCAGGGTTAGCTCTAGCATTGGGTTTTGAGAGAATTCCTCTAGACAGTGAGAACAAAACTGTTTTTACCTCACCCACTACCTTAGAGAAAGCGAGAGCCCAATTAGACACTCCACAGAAAGCCAAGAAACCTACCTAGCCTCTCAAGAAAATTTCACCTCCTCCACCTAAGAAAAATCTTCAGCAGAAACCCAAGAAGCCCGTGAGGATTGCTCCTATGACCCATGTGAGTACCCCCAAAAGAGTCTTTCATTGCTCATATTGCCAGTGGGTGGGTCATTTGGTTTGGTTTTGCTTTCGTCGCATCAAGGACGAGCGAAGTTCACAGGCGTTGTGTTTTCAGCACATGCATTACCGTTCTCTAGGTATGCATAAGCCTGACTTTTACTCACGTCCTGGTTTTGAGGCTCTCCTTACTTTCCGTAGAGGTTTTGTCCCTCGTGGTGTACACCATGTCTCATATGGTGCTAGACCACGTGTAGGGGGCTCTGTACCTCGACAGGTTGGGAGACCTCGTCGTGTGTTTGATTTGCATCATGTAGGTAGACCTTGCACTTTGCATCACTCTATTTTACCTGTGCATAGACAGTCTATTTTTACTTTGCCTACTACTCGTATTTCTCAGTGCTGAATACCTCGTCATATTTTCACTCACCCCAGAACTGAGCGATCGAGGTTTTCTCGTTTTGTGCAGGCGTTAGAGAGAGGTTTGTAGGGCACGTGGATCATGGACTCTGGTTGTTCATGCCATATTACCGAGAACGCAACATGGTTCTCCAGCCTCACCACAACCAAGCAAAAGGAACAAATTACCTTCGGCAATAATCAAAGGAGTAGAGTGAAAGGTAAAGGTGTAGTAAGAATCAATTCAAATTTCATTCTCAAAGATGTTGCTTTGGTTTAAAATTTGGGATAAAATTTTCTTTCTGTGTCCCGGTTGCTTGATGAGGGCTTCGAAGTGCGTTTTCATCGCGATACTTCGTAAATTTTTCAATTCTAATGGCATTTTGGTTTGTAAGATCTTTATACTTTGGACAATTTTTGGATCTGATTAATCTGAGTCATCTAGTTCTTCTCACTGTTTAGTTGCAAATTCTACTTCTGAGCTCTGGAAGTGGCATAGGAGACTACGACATATGAGCTCTGAGTTGCTAGCTCACTTGAGTGCCCTAGGTCTGATCCGAGGATTGCCCAAGCTCAAATTTTAGAAGAATTTAGTTTGCGCTCCTTGTCGACATGGAAAAATGATTGCCGCTTCACATCGCTAGCCACTATGGTGATGATTGAAAAACTCAGAGAGCTTCTCCATATGGTCGCTATAGGCCCTTCTTGGGTTAGTTCTTTAGGCGGCAAGTGGTACGTACTTGTCATTGTCGATGATTTCTCTCGCGACTCTTGGGTCTTCTTTTTAGCTAGCAAGGATGAAGTGTTTTCACACTTTCAAAGCTTAGCCTTGAGACTTTTCACTTAACTCCCTAGTGCATTAAAGTTCATTCGAAGTGATACTGGCACCGAGTTCAAAAATAGTCTCTTTGTTGACTTTTGAATGGAGCATGACATAGAACATTAATTCTCTGCTACGTGGGTTCCTTGATAGAATGGTGTTCTTGAGAGAAAGAACCGCACTTTGGTTGAGATGGCTAGGACGATGCACGATGAGCACATGACTCCTAGAAAGTTCTGGGCTGAGATCATGAACACCGCTTGCTACATCTCAAACCGAATTTTCTTGCGCTCAATCTTGAACTTGACTTCGTATGAGCTACATTTTGGGAGACAGCCCAAAGTTACTCATCTTTGAGTATTCGGTTGTCGATGTTTTATCCTAAAACGTGGAAATTTGGACAAGTTTGAGTCGCGTTCTTCTGACAGGATGTTTTTGGGTTACACTACCCATGGTCATTCTTATTGTGTTTACAATTTCGAAACTAACACTGTCATCGAGTCATGTGATGTGATTTTTGATGAAACAACCCCTGTGTTAGCTCTTCTTTTGAACATGCAAGTGAACACCATATGGAACAGACTATCTTTGAAGATGAAGATCCAGAAGACTTCGAGGATGATTCCCTACTACCCTCAACATTGACCCCCGAAGTCGACCTTGATTCGACCACTTCGGCGAGAGGCCCCGAAGCTACTACCTCGACATCGGTCATCTTCGACCACTCACTGCCACAAGTTGAGGGGGATACTGCATCCCGCCATGAGGCTCCTCATTACATTCAAAGGATGCATCCTCCCGAGTAGATCATTGGTGAGCTTGATCAAAGTGTAACACGCTCTCACGCTCATTACATTGATTCTGCTTGTGTTGCTTCTTTCGAGCCCTTAGATGTGAGTCATGATTTGTCTGATTCTAGTTAGATTAATGCCATGCATGAAGAACTTGAAAATTTTGAGAGAAACAAAGTCTAGACTCTTGTAGATCCCCCTCCTAATGTTTATTTCATTAGAACTAAATGGATTTTCAAAAACAAACAAGGGGAGGATGGGAAGTGGTTAGAAATAAAGCTAGACTTGTGTCTCAGGGTTTTTCTCAGTTAGAATGGATTGATTTTACTGGAACTTTTGCTCCTGTTTCTCGTCTTGAGGCCATTAGAATTTTACTTGCATTTGCGGCATCTCGTGGTTTCAAACATTATCAAATGGATGTCAAAAGTGCTTTTCCAAATGGCTTCATAGGTGAAGACGTTTATGTAAAACAACCCCCTAGATTTTAAAACCCCAAATACCCCTATAAAGTCCTTAAACTTCATAAGGCTCTTTATGGACTCAAGCAGGCCTCTCGAGCATGGTATGATAGACTTGAGGTCTTTTCTGCTTGAGCGAGGTATTTGATGGAATCTGTAGATAAAACCCTTTTCACTCTCAAGCATGGCAGAGATTTCCTCCTTATTCAGATTTATGTTGACGATATCATCTTTGTTGGCTCTTCTCATGCTTTGGTTGCCAAGTTTGCAGAAACTATGAGTAGGGAGTTCGAGATGTCCATGATGGGCGAACTCACATTTTTCCTTAGTTTGCAAATCAAGCAAAGCAAACAAGGTACCTTCATTCACCAGACGAAGTACACCAAGTACCTACTCAAGAAAATTGATATGGCTTATGCGAAGCCCCTCGCCACTCAAATGGCTACTTAAATAGCATTGGATCCTGACGAGGATGGGGAAGCAGATCAGAATGAGTTCCGAAGCATGATCGGCTCCCTCCTCTACTTGACTGCTTTGAGGCCAGACATACACATCGTTGTGTGTTTGTGCGCTCATTTTCAGGCTTCGCCACGAGCTTCGCACCGCCAAGCGTTAAACCACATTCTCAGGTATCTCAAGCATACCCTCAAATTTGTCATATCGAATTCTGCATCTTCCTCTTTGTATATTCGTGGTTATTCAAATGCGGATTTTGCTGGGTGTAGAATTTATAGGAAGAGTACCTCCGGTACTTGTTATTTTCTAGTTACATCTCTTGTTTGCTGGTCTTCCCACAAATCATCTAGCATTGTACAATCTATGGCTGAGGTCGAATATGTTGCTGCATATAGCTGTTGCTCACACATTTTTTGGATGGTTTCCACTTTATGGGTTTTCGTGTTAGATTATAGGAGTGTTCCACTATTTTGTGATAACACTAGCGCCATTTGCATTGCAAACAACCCGGTTCAGCACTCTAGAACCAAACACATTGATGTGAGATATCATTTTCTCAGAGATCACAATGAGAAGGGTGATATTGAGCTTCAATATGTTGATACCCAGAACCAGCTTGCCAACATTTTTACCAAACCCCTTGATGCGTCTCAATTTGCTTATTTGCGTGGGGAACTTGGTATTTGTCATCCTTAAAACATTTTGTGAGGGGGAGCATGCTTTAATTGTTTTGCATTGGCTTCCTTATGATTAATTGTTGATTCATTTAGTTGCTTTTATATGCCTTTGCATAATAGTCATTATCATGATGCATTCAGCTCTAATTAATATATTTACTTTCATTATGAGCATGATTTTAATTTACAAAATACCAAACTTGATCACTGCTTTGTCTTGTGTCTAGCATGTGTTATGCAGAATTGCTTTAGGTATCTTTTATATGCCTGATAGCTGGACTCCTTTACTTTGGATGCAAAACTGCAACTTAAAAATAATACTACTTTTCATGGAATTATCCAACAATTGGTCTCAACAAAAATCAATATACATGATTTATGTGCTAAAAATGAAAAGATCCAGGTGGGTTTGTTTGTCGCATTATTTTATTCTAGACTGCTTACCATAGAACTTTGGTATGAATTGGGATAACTTAGTGTATGCCAAAATCAATGCCTTAATCTTTTGATGGTTTATCTTGACCTAGGCTTGGCTTGGTTGAAAAATATATGGTGGACAAGCAAATAACCGCTGGCAATATAAAAAAGAATTGCAAAGTCTGAATCATTTGCTTATCAAGTTTGCTAAATGCTCCATAAAATTGGATTTGCTTTCCTTTGTAGAAATTGATTAGCTTTAGCATTTATTGCTTTCACTTGTCTCGATAACTAGTCTAAGTGGTGATGCTTTTATTTTCACCAATCTGAAAAGTTCATGTCTCAAATATTGAATTTGGAATATGTTAACTTGAGCTGAGCAGTTGAGCCTGACATTATAATTGGCATATTATAGCACTAAATGTCTTCACACTCTTCATCATTTCGAAGCCTTGCATCTTTTATTGCTCCTTGATTCTTGCATTGCCAAAGGGGGAGAGAATGCCTTGCTGTCTACCAAAAGGGGAGAACAAGTGATGAAGTTCAAAGGGGGAGAATTTTTATGCCAAAGCGAGACTTTTTTCAAGGGGGGAGAGATTATTTTATCGTGTGACATGATTTGGCTCTGTTCTGAGTTTTTATGGTCACTTGTGCGCTGAAAAATTTCAACTTTTCTTGAACTTGAATTTGGTTGTCAATGCACTCATCAAGGGGTAGATTGAGAAACCAAGTTGAGATGCGCCTTGGTTTCAAGTCTGTGATAAGTGATTGACAAGCCTTACCTTCTCAGCGAAGGGGTCCCTTTGAAGGGGTTCAGAAGTGTCTTACCGAAGGGTTCGGTATTTGCTAGCTACAGCTGGTGCAACGGAGTATGTCTGTCAGAGCGGTACAACAGAATATGATGAGAAGTATGTACTGAAGGGATCAATACTTTAGGAGGTACACCGGAGTGTGTATCGGAGGTTGTTTACCCGGAGAGGTCTCCAGGGTACTAGAAACACTTGTCTGTTTGTCAGTGGTGTGGTGTGCAGGTGACTTCAGAGGCGATGGGATGGTTTGTAGAAGGTGAACCTGTGTCAAGTAGGGAGATTGATGCGAGGCGAGCGGGGAGCTCGTTCATAGAGGCTACGTGGAGTCGAGGTCGATCCTTGAGTCAAGGTGCACTAGGCCAAGGCAGAAAGTGCGGAGGGTGGCTCCGGCAGAAGGTACCCCAAGACAAAGTCCTCGGAGGCGAGGCACTTCGAAGGGTGACTCTGAAGGAGTGACTTCGAAGGATGGCGGGCGAAGTCCTCAGGAATGACGCAAGACTCCCAAGTGTGCTCCGGATGGAGACACTTGGAAGGACACCTAACAAAGGTTTCTGAAGTCGAGGTGCATCGAACGCATGGTCTGGGTTAGTCTCATCGGGAGTGTGCTCTGGACAGAGACACTACGAAGGAGTGCTTATGGAAGTGCTTCATGCGGAGGCCTTGGACGAAGGGGGGATTTTGAAGGTAGTGAAGATACTTTGAAGGTAGGGCTTTGGAGTGTGGATGATGAAGTACTTCGGCCATGCATGGCTTCGGAACACGGATGGATGGAGTTCGAGCTGGGAGTAGCTACGAAGCCTTGGTGATCCAATCCAGAGGTTATGGTGTGAAGACTCAATGGCTTTGATGGCTTCGGCTCAAAACCGTCAATGTATCAAAGACTAACTTCGGTGAAGCATAAGCCTTTGGGTTCGAAGCATGTCACCGAAGCCTCTGCACACTTCGTGTGCAAAGGGGGGCTCCAGAAGATTCCGCTTTGCAAAAGCTGATCGTGTATGCTCTGCAAAGGCTGATATTGTCTACCCACACATCTGGCAGAGACAAAATCACTGTAAATCCTAGGGGTAAAGGAGTCTATTCACATGACTGAGTTGTGGCTACAAATAGTGAGGCATGCTAGGTCTAGGTAACACTTTGAGAAACATTTTTCAGAACTCTTAGAGCCAGCCGCCATACTTGAGTACACAGTTCTGTGAGTTTCTGTGTTCCCTGTTGTAAGCAATGAAATTTCCATTCTGTTTTTCATCTATTGCTTGAACTTGTATCTATGATTTGCACTGCATGAATTGAGTTTTCTGAGTTTTACTTCGTTCTCTACCAACGAGTTCTTACTCTGGTTCAACTTCGATGAAGTGTGTTTTCCTCTCATCCGTGCGATTTTTAGCATTTCTGTTATGAACAAAATGTTTGCGAAATAAATGACACCCGTAACTTGCAAGAATTAAAACTTCGCTTCCAGAACAAAATGTTCAAAATTGTGCCTAGTCAACATAATATGGTGTAATAGTACCAAATGATGTGTTTCTAACATTTTCGTTCCAGACATGAATGTTGCAAAATAGACGGCACCCGTAACATGCAAGAATCAAAAGTTCGCATACGGAACAAAAAAGTTCAAAAATTAGCCAAATCAACGTAATATAGTGTAATAGTACCAAGTGATGCATTTATAGTATTTCTGTTCCAGACAAAAAGTTTGTGAAATAGACGACACCCATAACTAACAAGAATCAATACTTCACATCTAAAGCATAAAGGTTCAATAACGTGTCGAATCATCTTAATATTGTGTAATAGTACCAAAGGATGTGTTTCTAACGTTTCCGTTCAGGACATGAATGTTGCGAAATAGACGACACCTGTAGCATGCAAGAATCAAAAGTTTGTTTCCGAAACAAAAAAGTTCAAAAACATGCCCAATTATCCTAATATGATGTAATAGTACCAAGGGATGTGTTTCTAGCATTTCCGTTCCAGACAGAAAATTTGTGAAATAGACGACACCCGTAATTTGCAAGAATCAAATCTTCACTTCCGGAACAAAATATTTAATAATGTGCCCAGTCATCCTAATATGTTGTTATAGTAACAAAGGATCTATTCCTTACGTTCATGTTCTGGACATGAATGTTGCGAAATAGACAGCTCCCATAACTTGCAATAATCAAAACATTTCTTCCGAAACATAAAGATTCAAAAATGTTACGTATCATCCTAATATTGTGTTATAGTACCAAAGGATGTGATTCTAACATTTTCGTTCTGGACATGAATGTTGTGAAATAGACGACACCCGTGATGAGGACATCGATTATAATGATAAAGACATCCAACACTCTATCATTCCTGGACCAATCACTCGCTCTCGTGCCTGCAAGCTTAATTATGAGGTGCATTCGTTTCTTACTTTACATAATGATATGGATATGGATGGGATTCTACTTATGGGTGATATTTTGACTCTAAGGAACTTGGGAGAAGCAATTATGGATCAAACACAACAGGGAGAGGCGGCGCCAAGTTATAACTTGTTCGTATTCCACTTCAAACTCCGCTTTCGGATTCCACTTCAAACTCCGATTTCGGTTCGGTTTCAGCAGAACACCCTTCATTAAAACAGGCATAACTGTCTCGTACGGAGGCGGACTGAGGCATTCTTTAAGGCGTTGGAAAGATAACGAAAATATCTTTCCAATGAATATGGTTCCAAGTCCTGATTTGTTACGAAACGGTCTGTGTCATCTGAACAAGTCATAAGGTGCTGCGTCACTATTTTGGGCCACTTTGGGCCTTGTATCCGTTTGGGGCCTTAAGTCCAACATTAGGGAAGACTTTACACAAACCAAAGGTATTAATACTCTATAGCCGTAATGAATTAGGGTTGGGTTTTTCTTAGTTTCGAACTACCTTGCAAATTGAACTCTGACGTTCGTCAGATTGTGGAACCCCACTCGAGAAATCAATCTTTCATGTGTTTGCGAGATTGTGATTCCGTGTTCTTGCTTGTGTTCTCGATTCACATGCAGGGATAAGCCTTCTTGGTGAGATCAATTGCGTTCGTGCATGGTTGATAACAAATGGATTCATGGTGTAGCGATTGCGGGGTTCAAATCCGTGTTGATCGGAAGCCGTATCGTCAACGTCGAGTCCTCCACCAATCGAGTTTACCCCCTCTGACGGAAGATCGGGCACCTGTGCGAATCAAGTTGTATCAGAGCCCAAGTTGTGCATCAGGTATCACTGTATCCCTTAGATTGTTCTTCGCCTTGTCCTAGAACCCCACAAAAAGCCGCAAAAAAAGAGTCGTAGACATCTAGGGCAAATTATCCTTACCGTCCTACTGTTTTGAGCCTTTGCAATTTCGTCATGGTGTCATATTGCTGAGTTTTGATCCATGGTTGATGTCAGGTTGCTGGGTTAGAGTTGTGTTCTTGATCGTGAGTCAAAGCCATAACCTTGCTTAGTCCCGGGATATCCGAATCCAACCCTAAACCCTAGTCGGAGTCGGTTCGGGGTCAGTTCGACCTTGCCTCTGTAAAATGGCCATAACTTTTGCATACGGACTTCATTTGAGCTCTACCACCCATCAAAACGATCGGGACAAAAAAACGCATCCAACCGTGGTTGGAAACTGCGCTTCTGATTGGGCTAAGGGGCCAAATCTGGCCGGGAAGACAAAGTTCTAGAGGGGTTTTTGTTTGCAGCCAGCATAACTTCTTCCTTTTCGGGTACCTCGTTGAGTACTTATTGTTTGTGCAGTCTGTAAAAAAAGGAGAAAAAATAAAGAGAGGCCAAAAAGAAAAACAAGGCCAAAAAAAGAGAAAAAAATCAAAAAAATCAAAAAAAATATGTGAAGCATAAGAGAAGGAAGTTGTTCTAGTTTAAGTTCAGCGTTGTTAGCTATATCTCTAAATGTTGTGTTTTGTTGTTCTTGTTGTTAGAGTTGGCTTCTCTTCTCGTTTCTAGGAGCACAAGTTAGACCAGCAACCAAGACGAACATTGTGGATTATTATTGAGCTTTACTAACTGTTGTCGATCTGTGCTAATCCTTGTTACCAAAGATCAGCCTTCCGAGCTCCACCTTCCTTCTGATCATTACGGTGACCAGCTGGCAATCGCTATACTCATGACTCACTACTACAAAGCGACACTGTAGCGGCGGGCAAAAACGACCTATAGTGGCGGGCATCCAGTCCGCCACTGCTCTAACACCACTGCTATCGCTGGTTAGCAGTGGCGGTCAGAGCGCCCGCCACCGTTGTGTCAACAGCAGTGGTGGGCGCGCTGACCTCATCTACCCGCCACTGCTATTATCAATAGCAGTGGCGGGCAGATGATGTCAGCGCGCCCGCCACCACTTTGTCAACAGCAGTAACGGGCGCGCTGACCTCATCTGCCCGCCACTACTGTTATCAATAGCAGTGGCGGGCAGATGATGTCAGCGCGCCCGCCACCACTGTGTCAACAGCAGTAACGGGCAAGCTACCTCATCTGCCCGCCACTGCTGTGTATAAGCCATAACACAGAATGCTGTGATCCCACAAACCAAAACACATAAATTATATGCTTCACACAGCCATCCATATACACAGCAGCAAAACATCCACATATCCACATACACATCCACAACAACAACACATCAACACAACAACCATCCATCTCATCAATTTTCAAAAATTTACAAAGTTTACATTCTTCCGGTTTATGTTTCACAATAACCATCCATCAACACAATTCATTGTTTCACAAATACATGCTCATGCTATTTATGTTTTCTTGGAAGGCTAACTCATATCTTAATTGGTTCGCCTTTTCATTCTTCCGGCCCAATCATACAGAGTTGGATGCTTGGCCACTTCACTCTCAGGATCGAAAAATACTCCAAGCTCATGAAGAATCTCATGCATCGTGAAGCGGCACATCCTTGATACGATTTCGTACATTTGTGATTCAGAGAGTTGGCTCTTCTGGGCAACGGTTGATGGACCTGACGCCTGCATACGTAAAATATAAGTACATACGCTGCAAGTTATATTAGATTAACACACAAGAAATCAACTTACTTCTTTAGTATCCTCAGATACTGTCCGCCCAATCTTTCCTAAGTTATTGCTCATGAAATCACAGGTATAGTAGCCACAATGCACGGAACCAAGAGATTGTTTGTGACACTTCAAAATAGACAAAGTTAGAATGATATATAGTTTGGCTTTATCAATTGAATTAACAAATTTAAAAATATAATATTACCGGATAGTTGGTTCTGATAAACATTTCTTTCGGCCTCTGTGGATCATGTGGGCCACCTAACTTTTCCACGTAGTATCTATATGCACTCTGAATAACATTTAATATATCTTGATATTCTTTTTTGGGTTTGTCGAGCGAGTCGAGCACATAAACCCTTGAGCTCTTTGGGTATATCAGAAGTGCAATCCAATGATCACTATCGAAAGAAGTAATATATGATTATGTTAGTTTCATAATCGATAAAACGTGATTAAGTGGATATAGTGGGTATACTTACTTAAAGTTATATGCCCCACTTATCATTTCTCTGTCCTTCCATTGATCCATGCACCGCACAATATACAACGCGACACAACTCCTTTTGTTCTTCTTAAGTTTGTCTTCGTCTTTATTGAACATCTTTCTTTGAAATTTTTTCTTACCCGCAGTCCAGTACTTGCTATCGTTCTGGTTTAGTGTCGGGTTCAGCGCACTTTGGCTTATTAATGACGGGTTTAAGTACCCATACAATTTAGACTCGTCACCACGTGAATTACAACTGCATATGTTATAAAACAATAGTCAATATAAGACATTATTTATTTTTGCTTTGTATTGACAAAGTATAAAGTACTTACATGCACCAGAGCATCATGCTTGTGATGTCGGTTCGCTTCAGATGAAACATCCGATGGAAGTCGTCGAAAAATAGTGCAAGCTTAAACTCTGGGCAGTTGAATATTTCTTGTGGAACCTTCAGTTCTATTTGTGTTACTCCTAACGAAGACGCTTCGAGGTACCAGTCATGAAATGTTTTCATCATCCAAGGCATACAATTAAGTACTCCTTGGGGTAATAATGGTTTGTCTGGTTCGTATTTGATATAATCCTCATCTCCGTAGGTCCTCTTATCAACAGAAAGTGAGCCCGCATGCTTTTGTACTGGATTGCCCTATAGTAGTAAAAAATTTATGCATCTCAGATTTCAGCGCAGAACACTGCCCAGCTTGAACAGTTATCTTGTGGATTGCTGGCTTTTTGGCATGCATCTTGTTTTTCAGGCTCGACAGCAACTAGCACTGGCACTTTTGTTATGGGCTTGGCCACCGGCACTTGAGGATCAGCCGGAACTAGCACTTGAGGCTCAGCCGGAACTGGCACTTGAGGCTCAGCCGGAACTGGCACTTGAGGCTCAGCCGGAACTAGCACTGGCATTTGATCTGGCTCTGGCACATTTGTGTTGGGCTCATCAGTGGGCTCAAGCACTGGCACTGGCTTTGTCACTTGAGGATCAAAAGTCACTTTCGATTCTATCACTTAGTAGCGCAGTGGTGCGCGGGGCTCACTTGGGGCCATGCGGTTCGAGGTTCGAACCTCACTGCCGACAGGCGGTTTGAGGTTTGAACCTTGCTGTTGGCCCCAAAAATTAATTTTTTTAAAAATTTTCTATTGTTGTTTAATAAATTTTCTATTGATGTTTAATTAAATCCTCATTTGATCTTGAAAATGTTTTAACAATAAATGACATAATTGATTTTACAAATACGCACGCTAAACATAAATGATCTAGCCTTGCACTAATTTTCCATCGCCATTGGTGCGTAGATAAGGAATCACACTGCCAAATGACAGTTTTGTTTCAACCACATTGATCCTTGATATGTCAACGAAAAACGGCACCTCATCAAACTGATTGTATTCTTCTTCGTCTTCGACTCCATCAACTCCAACAATTCTTTGTTTTCCTGGAGCAACGATGTATTTTTTCTCATCTTTAGGATCAAGTATGTAAAATACTTGTGCCACGGATTGAGCGAGTATCCAAGGGTCATCTTTATAAGCCACCTTATTAAGGTCAACTATCGTAAACTCGTAATCATCCACCTCCACACCTTCTGGATGTCTGACCCACTGACACTTAAATACAGGGATTTCTATAGAGTTCCCATAGTTAAGTTCCCATATTTCTTCGATGTATCCATAGTAAGCATTCTTTTGTCCAGTGCTATCTTCTGCTTCTCCTCTGACACCACTATTTTGGCGCTGACTCTTTTGATCCTTTGCTTTGGTATAGAATGTGAAACCATTGATGTCATACGCTTGCCTTGTTTTAACCATGCTCAATGGACCGTAAGACAATTTATTTATCATCATCTCTTCGTCGGTTTCTCCAATCGAAAGGTTTAGATCCCTCAGCCATGATGTGAAATAAATTTTGTGTTCTTTCATAATCCATTGTTCATCGCGATCTTCATTCTTTTCACGAAGCTCTTGCAGGTGTTGTTCAACATATGGTCTCATAATCGCCAACTGATGCATTACACTGTAACCCTCTATCATGGAACCCTCTGGATAAGCACGATTTCATACGTAACCCTTGAAGATAACAATTAGACGCTCGTACGCATACATATTGTGCAGGTACGTTGGACCGAGAACAAAGATTTGGTCTGCTATATGTATCATATAGTGCTCCATAATATCAAAATATGAAGGAGGAAAGCACATCTCAAGCTGACACATAGTCTCCCTCATTTGTTTATGTAATTCATTTAACTCTTCAGTGTCGATCACCTTCTTTGATATGACATTGAAGAAGTGACACATGAGTGTTATCACCATCTTCAGAAATGAATGTTTGACTCCTCTTACTGCGATGGCGAGGAATAGCCCAAGCATAACATGACAATCATGAGTGTTGTAGCCGCTCATCCTCAAATCTGCTACGGAGACAATATTCTTTATATTCGTTGAGAATCCTGTTGGAACTCTAATTCCATGTAGACACCTGCAGATTGATCTTTTCTCGTCAATTGTGAGGTTATAGCTAGCAGCCGGAAGGAAAAATTTTCCATTGGCCCTTTCCTGTGGGTGAAGCTCGGGTCTAATTCCGAGAGTTTGAAGGTCCCTTCGTACTTTGAGTCCATCTTTTGATTTGCCCGGTATGTCTAACAAAATAATGATAGTGCTTTCGAAGACATTCTTCTCAACGTGCATTGTATCGATAGCATGACCAATCTCCAACTCCTTCCAATAGGGGAAATATCTAAAGAAGATCGACTGCTTTTTAAATGGAGCGTCCTTTGAAATTTTTTCAGATTTCTTCCTCTTCTTTCCGAAAACAACTTTGATATTCTTTACCATTTCGAATAGAAATTTGCCATCTCGATTTCGTGGAGGCTTTCCAAGCTCGATTGTACCGTCGAAATGGTTCCTATTTCTTCGATATTTGTGGTTTTTTGGTAAAAATCTGCGGTGTCGCATATATATCGTCTTAACGAATGATGGAAGATGCATAGATTCTGTCTGGTCCACACACACTACACATGTTGTCTTTCCTTTAACCTATCCTGTTAGGGACATGCGTCCTGGGTTGTCAGCTATGGTGCAAAAGATTATGGCTCTTAGATTGAAGTGCTCTTTCTTGTGCTCATCCCACACACAGACACCATGTTCCCATAGACGTTTCATATCCTCCATCAAAGGTTCTAGAAAGATATCAATGTCATTGCCAGGTTGTTTTGGACCAGAAATTAGAGTAGTGAGCATAAGGTATTTTCTTTTATGGCACAACCATGATGGAATGTTGAACAAGCCTAGAAAGACTGGCCACGTACTATGTGGGTTCCTCATCTCACCGAAGGGATTCATTCCATCCGTGCTAAGTCCCATCCTGATATTTCTAGGATCGTCCGAGAAATCTGGATGGGCCAGGTCAAATGATTTCCACTGCCTAGCATCCGCAGGGTGCCGAAGTTTTTCCGTCCTTCTTTCGCCCAGCGAAATGTCAGATTAATAGTTCAGCATCTCTAGGATTAGAGAACATACGTTTCAAGCGATCAATCACCGGTAGGTACCACATTACTAAGGCTGGAACTTTCCTCTCCGTCTTTTTTCCAGGATGGTCTTCAATAACCTTTTTATCCCTCTTCTGCAACCTCTTATTATTCTTCTTCTGGTGGTCATTGTAGTCCTCCACACAGTCATTTGGATGTTTGTATTGACTCGCGTTGCACTGCGGACATCTCTCTAACAATCCATACTCTTTTCGATATAGGATACAGTGGTTCGGGCATGCATGAATCTTCTGAACGCCCAAAGTCAATGGACAAATCATCTTCTTTGCTTGGTACGTATCAGATGGTAAACCATTGGGTTTTGGCAAAACCTTTTTTAGGAGTTGTAAAAGATCTGAAAAACTAGTGTCAGACCATCCATTGCTGGCCTTCAGTTTCATAAGCTCAAGAATTGTGTACAACACAGTATACTGCTTATCGCATCCGTGGTGTTCCTCGTAAAGAAGGTTTTTTGATGCTTTGTCAAGTGCTTCAAAGTTATCGTATCCTTTGGTTGTAGTTCTCTGCAACAACACCTCAGGCGCAACATTTCGCATCAGTTCCTCCACATCAAAGGTGTCATCATCATCATGTTGATCAACATCATCATGTGTTATGTCGGATGTATGATCACAACCTCTTCTATGTTGATGAGCATCTTGCGGCACATCAGAATCTTCAGGCGGATTTTGGCCCATCTCACCTTGTTTCGTCCATATATAATAGTTCTTCACGAAACCATTTTTCAACAAGTGAAATCGTATGGTTTTATGATCAGAACACGGATACATCGCTTCGTTTTTACAAACTTTACAAGGACAATATATTGCCTCTTCACTTTGACGGGAAGCATATTGTGCGGCAGCTTCAGTAAATTCAGTTACTCTGTTAAAATATGCCACCACATCTCCGTCGTTGGACGAGTACATCCAGGACCTGTGCTCCATCTAAAACATATATTATTTGAAGAAATATTAATAAATTCATTATTGTTAATTTTAGTAATTTACAAATTGAAAATATATTGATTTATTATCGCTCATAACAACATTAATTACAAATCCTCAATGCTTTAATTAAAACTATTTATTAAGAAGAAAACATTATTAAATAAATTAACTATATTGGTTTCTCTCTCTCCAAACAACATAACTCTAGATCTATAATCATAAATCAAATTAAAAAAGAGATTAAAATGACGTAAATCAATATACAAGTGATGAATAATTGTGAGGAGAGTCATATTTGTTCATTTGGAAGAAGGTAACACTGTAAATGGAAGATTATTTGAAAATTTCTATTCACAAACCCTAAATTAGAAAAACGCTAATAACTCATTGTATACATGATTAAATACAAAATAAATGTGAGATTCGGCATGGATTTACCTCCTAGAATGAAATCCTTCAAAAGAAACAAAAACAAAGCATCCCCCCTCTTTATCTAGATTTTTGTCGCCATTGTACGGACAAAATTAAATGCGAACTCCAGTAGAGCTCGGGGAGGAAGAAGCTGCGCATTTATAGCTAGAATAGTAGTGGCGGTCGCAAGTGATGTCATCAATACTTTAGTGGCAGCCATATTAGCAGCGGCGGGCAGCACCAATGCCCGCCACTGCTATTGATACAATAGTGGCGGTCCGGGATGACATCAGCACCGACCGCCACTACTTTACCAACAATAGTGGCTGGCGCTGGTGCTGTCGTCAGCACCAGCAACTGTAGTGGCAGGCATCTAATGGCCCGCCACTACAGTGGTTTTGCCCAACGCCACTACAGTGACGGTTTGTAGTAGTGACTTCAACGATGTCATCCCCAAGCCAACCGGTTGTGCCACCTGCTACGATTGGTAAGAACCTTGCAAGAACTTGGTGAAACACTTGAGTGTGAGCGACTCCACATCCTAGTAGTTCATAGGAAACTAACACACTTGTGAGCTTGTTTATGTTTTGTGTTTCCACTAACCATGAGAGGATAACACCAGGGCGATGGAGATGAATGTGTGTCCAACTTCGAGCTTGGAAAGTTGTTGCAAGAACTCAATTCAAACATCGTTAAGAGTAACTAGGACAATGAGAACAAATTGGAGAGGATAGAGAGGAGCATTGCCACCCTCGTCACCAGGATGGAGAACATAGAGACAAGCGCCACCTAACGATAGAGCCGAGGATCTCGAGGCAGATGGCATAAATCAAGAAGAGTATATCCACCCCATGGTTGAGACCCCCCTCCCCGTCAACAAAAACCACGTCGTCATGGTATGGCAGGTAATAATGACAACAACCCTCATGCTGATAATTCGTTTGCTAAGGTTAAGTTCAGCATACCACCTTTTTCTGCCTCTTATGATGCTGAAACATATCTGAATTGAGAGATGACAGTAGAACAAAAATTTAACTCTCATCTTGTTCCAGAAATTCATAGAGTTAGACAAGCCAGTGAGTTTATCGAATTTTCTATTATTTGGTGGAGTGAGCTATCAAATGTAGGCTTATCGCCTGACACATGGGATGGGCTAAAGAGAGCTATGAGTGGTAGATTTGTCCCCACTACTTATAAACATGATTTGCGTCAAAAATTACAGTGTTTAAACCAGGGAAATAAATCTATAGAGGAGTACTACCAAGAACTGAAAATAGGAATGTTGCGTTGTGAGGTAGTTGAGGATGAGGAGGGTAAAATGGCTAGATTTTTTGGTGGCTTAAGAAGAGAAATACATGACATAGTTGATTATAAGGAATATAATTCTCTCAATAGAGTGTTTCATCTTTCTATGAAGGCAGAAAGAGAATTGCAGGGATGAAAGCCGAAGTCGAAGAGCAACTTCACCAACACAAGAGCGACGTCTATAACGGAAAAATCAACACTACCTTCTCGTGCACGGTCTACTGCCCCCTTCATACCAAGGGCGCATTCAACAGCACCATTGTCTTCACTGCCACCAGAGGAGAAGAGTAAAACAGCCCTACCAGCAAATAGTTCCTCATCGGTTGTTTGTACAGGTCGAACCAGTGGAGTCATTTTCCACAATTGCAAAGGGAGGGGCCATTTTCATGAAAGATTGCCCAAGCCAGAGACGAACATTCATTGCTACTGTGGATGGTGGTTATGTTAGTGCTAGTGATATTGATGATGGTGGTACTAACAATGCAGGTGACGATGAGGAGACTGAAAGTGATGGCGAGGAGATTGTAGGTACTACCGCCACCGAGAAGTATCAGGCGTTGATTGTACAATGTGTTTTAAACACTCAAGTGGGGCAAACGAACACACTGCAGTGATATAACTTATTTCAAATGTTCCTCATTGTCAATGATCACCGTGTTCGTGTTATAATTGACGGAGCGAGCAGCAACAATTTGGTTAGCTTAGATCTGGTTAATAAGTTTGGATTGACCACACGTCCACATCCTCATCCATAGTATATTAAGTGGTTCAACAATAGTGGTAAGGTCAAGGTAACACACTCTGCGAGAGTGCACTTTTTCATTGGTATGTACCATGACTTTACTGATTTTGATGTTGTACCCATGCAAGCATGTTCACTTTTATTGGGTAGGCCGCAGGAATTTGATACAGATGCTACACATCATGGTAGGAGTAATAAATATACACTTATGCACAAGGGAAAGAAAATTACTTTGCTTCCTATGACTCCCACTGAAATTATGCAATGTGAGAAAGAGAGTATTGAGAATAGCAAGAAGGAGATTGCACCACAATCTGAAAATCAACAAGTAGCTAACACTATTTTCGCACCTAAGAAAGATAAGAAAGACAATAGCTCAAAGTTAGATGGAATTAAATTGAAGGGGGGTGTTATACTAGCTAATAAATCTGATTTAGTTGATGTTAATGAGTTTGATTCTCCTTGTTATGCATTGATATGCAAAGAAGTTTTGTTTTCATTTGAGGATTCTTCCACCTCATTGCCTCCTGCTGTCACTAACATTTTGCAGGAGTATAAGGATGTGTTTCCAGCAGAGATGCCTCCGGGGCTGTCACCTATTCGAGTTATTGAGCATCAAATTGAGTTGATCCCAGGAGCGACATTGCCAAACCGTGCTGCATATAGAACAAATCTGGAGGAGAATAAAGAAGTATTGTGACAAGTCCAAGAACTTTTGGACCGTGGGTACGTATGAGAGAGCCTTAGCACATGTGTTGTGCCTGTTCTTTTAGTCCCTAAGAAAGATGGTAGTTTGCGTATGTGTGTTGATTGTAGAGCCATCAATAATATTACAATAAGGTATTGTCATCCTATTCCTATGTTAGATGATATGCTTGATGAATTTAGTGGGTCTATCATTTTCTCAAAGATTGACTTGCGTCGTCGATACCACCAAATTACAATGAAATTAGGAGATGAATAGGAAACATCTTTCAAAAATGAGTTTGGTTTATATAAGTGGTTAGTTATGCCTTTTGGGTTAACTAATGCACCTAGCACTTTCATGCGTTTAATGAATGAAGTATTGAGAGTATTTATTGGAAAATTTGTGGTGGTTTACTTTGATGATATCTTGATATATAGTAGGTCTATTGATGAACATTTGAATCATTTGCGTGCTGTTTTCAATGCTTTGAGAGATGCACGCTTGTTTGGTAATCTTGAAAATTGTACTTTTTGCACGGATCGAGTATCTTTTCTTGGCTATGTTGTTACTCCACAGGGTATTGAGGTAGATGAAGCAAAAATTGAAGCCATAAAGAGCTGGCCAACACCTCAAACCGTCACACAAGTGAGAAGTTTTCATGGATTTGCTGGTTTTTATCGACGGTTTGTGAGGAATTTCAGCACCATTGCTGCTCCACTCAATGAGTTGACAAAGAATGGAGCTTCATTCACATGGGGCCAAGCACAAGAACAAGCTTTTAACATGCTTAAGGAGAAACTTACACATTCCCCTCTACTCCAACTTCCTTACTTTGGTAAGACATTTGAGCTTGAATGTGATGCTAGTGGGATTGGGATATGAGGAGTTCTCATACAAGAAGGTAAACTTGTTGCTTACTTTATAAAAAAATTGCATGGACCTAATCTAAATTATTCTACTTAAGATAAGGAGTTGTATGCTTTAGTTCGGGTGTTAGAGACTTGGCAACATTACCTTTGGCCTAAAGAGTTTGTCATTCATTCTGGTCATGAATCCTTGAAACATATTAGAAGTTAGGCAAAACTAAATAAGCGACATGCAAAATGGGTTGAGTTCATAGAGTCATTCCCATACATCATTAAACATAAACGTGGTAAAGACAATATCACTACAAATGATTTATCCAGGTGTTTTACTATGTTATCTCAGCTTGATCATAAGATATTTGGTATAGAAATAATAAAAGAGTTATATGCTACTGATCTAGACTTCAAGGATGCTTTTGAAAATTGTAGAGAGTGTCGAACTTGGAATAAATATGTGCTGAATGATGGTTTATTATACCGTGCTAACAAGCTATGCGTCCTAGCTAGCTCCATTCGCCTTTGGTTTTTACAGGAAGCTCACGGGGGAGGATTGATGGGACATTTTGGAGTGAAGAAAACTGAGGATGTGTTGTCCACAAACTTCTTTTTGCCAAGGATGCGGTGGGATGTCGCGCGCTACGTCTCACGCTGCACTACATGTAACAAAGCTAAGTCACACTTTAATCCCTTTGGATTTTATATGCCCCTTCCCATTCCTATTGTCCCTTGGGAGCATATATCAATGGACTTTATCTTAGGTTTACCTAGAACAAAGGGGGGATGGATAGTATATTTTTGGTGGTCGATCGATTCTCAAAAATGGCTTATTTTATACCTTATCATAAGAGCGATGATGCTACAAACATTGCTGATTTGTTTTTCAGGGATATCATTCGCCTACATGGAGTACCCACCACTATTATCTATGATCATGATGCGAAGTTCTTGAGCCACTTTTGAAGAAGTTTGTGGTGCAAGTTGGGAACCAAGCTGCTATTCTCCACCACATGCCACCCTCAAACCGATTGGCAAACATAGGTAGTGTTGACACTGAAACGTGCTCCCGCACTTGGGTCAGTTCGACGATCTAAAAGTGCACGGATACTTAGGGACAAGCCTAAGCGTGACGTGACACCGACGTCGCGTTCCGACTACCCTTAGTAGAGAAAAGGGGGGTGGAGTCGCCAGGCAACCAGATTACACAATAATCCAATTATCCGAAAGAAATAGATTAAACAGAATAAAATCAACAAACCAGTCGGAGGCCGCCTGGTTCGAAATCTGGTGCGAAGGGGTCACCGAAGTGTACCTTTGGCGTCTGGTGCGAAGTGCTCCGCCGAAGGGTGCTTCGGCGTTCGGACTTATCTGGCCGAAGATGGACTCCGAACATATCTGTACGCGATGATCACCTCCGAACAACGGGGTTCGGCGTGCGATCTACGATACAGCAAACTACGAAATAGTGACGCGAGGGCCACACGCAAGTGCAACTTCATTCGGTGCGGAGTATGGTCGTGGCGAAGCCTGTTGCGACGAAGTATGCTGGTGAAGCCTGTTACCGGAGCCTGCAGTCCCACCGAAGGGTGTCCTGGGGACCTCCGAAACTGATCTCTCAGCTTCGGACACCTCCGACGAAGTGGCTCCGAACGTGCGAACCTGCAACAAAGATGATTCGAAGTACCAATTCGGCCTGAGGACCTAATTTTGCTAATTGTTGCACTAGTAGCGAAGGTAGCAATCTGTTACGTAGATTAGCGGATACTTCACAGGTGAAGTAACAAGGCGATAGCAATCTATTATGTAGATTAACGGATACTTCACAAGCGAAGTAACAAGGGTTACCACTGTTCCGTAGTGTCCGGCGGAGGGCTTCCAGGCAAACCCACGAAGAGGTACAAGAAAATAAAGGTAAAGTAAATACGATCAAAGCATGGGGCTTTGGTTTGGTTTGAGTTGGGGGGGTTTCTACGCCGGCCTTGCCTCTCTATTTATAGGGGCTTAATTCCTAATCTAATCTGCTACTAATCCGGCCAGATAGAGATAAAGATTGAGCTGGAAACGCATACAACTCTACCTCTGCCGAGGTGGGCTTCGTCCAGGCCCACTAAGGCCTGCTCCTCAGGCCAAAGCTTCGGCAGCGTGGGCCTCCGAAGGCTTCTTGGCCGAAGCCCATGGGCTGGCTAGAGGCTTTCGGAGCCCATAGCTCAACGGACTTCGGCCCCGTAGGGCTTCGGCCCGACCCTGGACATGTGTATTTTCGGCCCAAATTACCAAAATTGATATTTTGACAATCTAGCCATTAATGCCATTCTCAGCTATCAACACATGTGCCCCTGCCTTTTAGTGAACTAGTGAACTAAAAGCACAATGAGCTGAAGACGATACCATCCATATCGGCTTTTCGACACTTTTTATGATGTTTGCCACACACTTGGGAAATACCTCTTCAAGTACCTACCATTCAAAGCTCTTCGAAACCACTCTCCCTGTAGGGATTCCAACACGTATGCGTTGCCGGGAGCGATTTTGGCTATCTTAAAAGGACCTTCCCAACTAGGTGACCATTTACCAAAACTGGGACTCTTCGTGCCTAAAGGTAAAATCGTTTTCCACACTAAATCTCCTATTTGAAACGATTTTAGTTTAACCTTCTTATTGTAGGCTCTAGCTACTCTCCTCTTGCCTACTTCTATGTCTTCTAAAGCCCTTAGTCTCTTATCGGTCACTTCCTCTAGATTGTCCTTTAGAAGAGTTTCATACTCGTCGACCGATAAGCCATCTTGCTTCAACACTCTTAAGGAGCCAAGATCTACCTCTATGGGTAGAACGACTTCTTGTCCATATACCAATTCATATGGACTGACTTTGGTAGCACTGTGCTTTGCAACCCTACAAGCCCATAGTGCCTCAGAAAGCACTTCATGCCACCTTTTAGGGAACTCTTCGATTTTCTTCTTAATGAGCTTAATCACGGTTTTATTACTAGACTCGGCCTGACAATTGGCCTGAGCATAGTAAGGTGAAGAGTTTATCATCTTAATACCATAATATTCGGCGAAGTCCCTTACTTCTCCAGAAACAAATGAACTACCTTGATCCATAGTATGAGTTTGGGGAATGCTGAATCTATGTATGATGTGCTTCAAAATAAAATCACGTACCTCACTGTGAGTCATGTTCTTGAGAGGTACGGCCTCGGTCCACTTAGTGAAGTAATTCGTTGCCATCAACACAAACTGATGCCCTTTTGAGGAAGGAGGGTGGATCCGGCCGATGAAGTCTATACCCCAACCTCGAAACGGCCATGGCTTGACAATAGGATTGAGTAATGAGGCAGGAGCCAACTGAATATTGCCAAACTTTTGTCATGCTTCACACCCTCTGTAGTACATGAAACAGTCTTCAATCATAGTCGGCCAATAAAACCCCGCTCTTTTGAGCATCCAACTCATTTTTTGGGCCGACTGATGAGTGCCGCAAAGACCTTCATGGACTTCTCTTGTAGCCACTTGAGACCGCTCATGGTCTAAACACTTCAACAGTACTCCATCGATGGTTCAGCGATACAATGTGTTGTCCATCAACACAAATTTGAACGCTTGTCGCCGAACCTTCCGATCAACCCTTTGGCTGGGGTCTCTCAAATACTAGATGATTGGGGCTCTCCAGTCACCCTTACAGGATTCAGAGGGTTTTGTTGGTCCATCTTCTAAGCAAACCTCTAAACTACTAACTTCGGGGTGCCCCACGAGCCATTCCAGCTCCTGTCGAAGCCTAGCCGAGGTGGCCATTTGGAGTGTGCTGGGCCAAAGCTCTTCGGAGGGTTCGGTCTCCGGGGAGCCTTCTCCGTTCGGGAGGCTTCACACAATGGGCTCCGGCGTGTCAGATCCTTTGATTGGCAGAGCACTCCGATCCAGGGGCTTCGGCGTGCGGTGGCCCTTAGCGACCCGAGGGGTTCGACCCGGAGTGTGCGCCTGCCCACCGTTACTGGCTTCGGTAGTGAGACCAAACATCAGCTTCTCCAATACAGAAAATTTCCCTCTCTTGACTTGGTAGCCAGATGCTTGCTGAGCCAAATCATTGGCGACTGAATTGGCTTCTCTTGACACATGAGATATTGTGAAATCATCAAAAGTAGTAACTATGTCTAGACATTTGTCCAAGTAACTATTTAGCAAGCCATTAAAACATTGACCATTCTTAGCTACTTGTTGTACTACTAATAATTACTCACCATATGCGTGAACATGTCTAGCACCTACAGATTCTAGCAATTCAAGACCTAGCAATAAGGCTTCATATTCGGCTTGGTTATTGGTGGAAGAAAACTCTAGTCGGGCTGAAGTTTCAAAGTGCATACCATTAGGTGATATGAGAACCACTCCAATACCTTGGCCACTCTTGCAAGCCGAACCATCAAAATAAAGTTTCCATGGCACTACCTCAACAAGAGCAATAGTATCGCTCCAGCTAACATCTATGTGATGATCAACTATAAAGTTAGCTACAACTTGGCCTTTCATCACTCTCAGGGGTTCATAGGCCAAATCGTACTCAATCAACGTGTAAGCCCATTTTCCGATTCTTCCACTTAAAATCGGCTTCTGTAACATGTGCTTTATAACATCAGTTTGGCAAACGACAACACATGTAGTGGGAAGAAGATAGTGGCGTAATTTAGTGCACGCGTAATAAAGTGATAAACACAATCGTTCCACAAACGCGTACCTGGTTTCGGCATCCAGCAGGCGGCGGCTCAAGAATGTGATGATGTACTCCTTCCCTTCTACCTCCTGGGTCAACATGGCCCTAATCACGCCATCTTCGGCAGCGGTGTATAGCCGAAATGGAATCCCGGCCTTGGGTGCTCTCACCATAGGCGGTGATGACAAGCACTCCTTGATCTTTTCGAAAGCACTTTGTTGGTTTGCCCCCCCCCCCGCCCCCAAGTGAACTCGGCTTCGTTTTTTAGCCGGAGTATGGGGACAAAGGCATCAATCTTGCCGGACAAGTTGTATATAAAGCGACGCAAATAGTTCAACCTACCTAGCAACTTTTGTACATCCCTTTTGCATGTCGGCGCTGCGATGTTTCTAATCTTCTCAAGTCTCTTAGGATCAATTTCGATGCCTCTCTCGTGAATCATGAAACCTAAGAACTTACCTTGTGTCCAGAAGCATCGTTGATCAGCATGTCGGCTATCGGCATCGGATACTCGTCCTTTGGAGTGGCTCTGTTCAGATCCCTGAAATCAATGCATACCCATATCTTGCCGCTCCCTTTCTTCTATACAAGCACAATGTTAGCAATCCATTCTGCGTACCTGCATGGCCTAATAAATTCAGCCTTGAGTAGTCGCTCCACTTCTTCTTTAACTCGGTCATAGACGACCGAATTAAAGCGCCGGGGAGGCTGCTTATAAGGCCTAAATCCGGACTTGATGGGAAGCCGATGCTCCATGAGCTCGCGGCTTAGCCCTGGCATTTTGCTATATTCCCATGCAATACAATCGACATATGACCGAAGTAACTTTATTACTTCAGCCTTTTCATCGGGCTGCAAATGTTGGTTTACAAAGGATCGTCCGACGCAAAACCTTGTCCTAATTTCTCTACTTCGCTAAAGTCCCCGATGGCCTCAGCAATACCGTCTTTACTAGACTGATATTGCTCCACACGAGACTTTAGCCAGTCTATATTGTTCTTTCTAGACATCACTATTAATACAAAAATAGCCATGCTACTCCAGTCAGCTTTACAGACACTGGTACAAACCGTCCTCCGGATACGCTAACAAAATCGTAATCTGAAAGATCTCTTCCTGACAGACACTCTACTTTGTTATGGATGGCGTCGACTGATACATCGGCCAATGCTACTTCGGCCGAAGTATCCACGGGGATGACTTCTACCTCATCACTGTCCCACAGTATCAGACATTGGTGTAGAGTAGAAGGGATGCAACTGTTCGCGTGAATCTAGTCACGCCCGAGTAACACGCTATAGTTACCATGTACGTCAACGACGAAAAACACTGTTGGCAACGTCTTGTTGGCCACCATCAACTCCATAGAGAGTACTCCCTTGGCCTTGGAGCTCTCGCCGTTGAAGTCGTTGAGCATCAAGTTGGTTTTCTTCAGGTCATCTTCGTCCCTGCCAAGTTTCTTCAACAATGAATAAGGCATTAAGTTAACAGTGGCGCCGCCGTCGACGAGCATCCGGGAAATTGGCTTCCATCGATGTGACCTCTGACATAGAGGGGTTTTATATGGTGATCTGAGTCCTCGGGCTTCTCGAAGATGGCATTGCGTGGGCCGAGGTTCAATTGAGCAACCTCGGCCTCGTCCTGCGGTAGGGCAAACTCGGCAGGTAACGTGACGATATTGATATCCACTACCTGGGGTGCGGGCCCTTCAGAGATGGGCGAGTAATCGTCGTCAAGCATGTCATCATCGTCGTCGTTTGGACTAGGAGCCGGGTTGATTATCTCAACCGACTTCTCCCTCCATACCTGTTTGGTAGCTGGCCGAGGGCGGATCTCTTCGAAGATAGCGTCGCGCTCGGCCTCAGCTCCCCTCTCGCGCATCTCCCCTGCCCATAGTCATTGTAAGCGTCTCTTCTGTGATTTGGACATGCCTGGAGGTGCCCAAGATGGTTGTGGCTTAGTGCCTAGTGCCATTGTTCGACTTTTATTAATTCTGGCCGAAGTGGCACTGCACCCTTCGGCCTTGTGCACCTTGCATTCGGAGGGGGATTCGCTGTGAACCCCGTCGGACAGACCAGCCTCGTTTGGCCGACCGAACCAAGCTTCTCCGCAGAGCTCGGCCGAAGCATGAGACTCACCTCCGTTAGACCTCGGTGACAAAGTCTTCGGGATTGGGACTTCCTGAGACCCAACTCTGATGGTTATGGCTTCGGACTCCCTGACTTCGGCCTCCGCGTGCTCGCACCCTTTGGCTTCGCTCTGCATGGTCCAATTCGGAGGCACCACAGACAGCCCGTGGATGATGCCACCCTCCGTTGTGTCTGTTTGCCCCTGCCATCCATAGTACTCCGAAAGAAAACAGGGCATAATGTTAGTTTGCGGAGGATACCCCAGCTCAGATACGTACGGAGCCCACGGGGTCCCCGCCCAGTTATACGGTGGAGGCATAGGCGGCTCTAGTGGCCTTGCCCACTATGAGCCGAACTCGTGACCTAGAGGGGGGTTTGGCCAAGTCGAAGGTATCTCAGACCACACCAGCGAAGGGTCCTACCAGGTCGGAGGTATGTTCGGCCAGTGCGGGCCAAAGCCCCCCATCGGAGAAGTACAGCATGGTGCGGGGTTCGGCCATTGGGGGCCGAAGTTGTTGTCTAGGGGACCCGACCACTGGGCTCGAAGCTGCTGTATGGGGGGTTCGGCCTTTGTGGCTCGGAACCACCGTGCAGAGCGTCAGGCCACCGGGGCCTGAAGCCTTCGTGCGGAGGGTTCGCCTGCTTCGGTCCAAAGCCACCCTTCCAGGGTCTTGGACTCTTCGGTTGTTTTAACTTAGCATGTGGACCTTCTTCCTTGGCCCTCCTCTGATGTTTGTTCAACAGCATGTCATATGTTACCTTCGGCCTCTTGCGAGTCTTAGCCGAAGGGGTATTGATGTTCTGTTTCCACACACCTACCTCAGGATTCTTTGGCACGAGTGTGCGAGTGCGTGGTTCTACAACAATTACATCTTTCCCTTTAGCCGACTCGGCCTGTTCTGGCCGAATCAACACCTTATTTTCGCTGTGATCGACAGCGTTGACTGGAAAAGGATCTTTGTGCAGCTTCATCTTCGGATCATGGTCCATCTTCAATCGTCCTTCTTCTATGGCCGATTGTATCTGCCATCGAAAAACATTGCAATCATTAGTATTATGCGAATGTGAATCATGCCACTTACAGTATGGATGCTTCTTTAGCTCCTCGGCAGGTGGAATGATTTGACCCTTAGGTAACCTGAGAAGCTGAGTTTTTAAGAGGAAATCAAATATTTTATCACATTTAGTTATATCAAACGAGTACTTGACCTCACTAAGTTGATTCTTCATGGGGGATGGTCATAACTCGGAGCAGATGACAGGTTTATTTTTCACATTCCATACCCATTTGGCCATGTACATGTCGGCCGAATCCTCCTCCTCTGACTCCTCCTCATCAGAGCGTTCCATGATGTGGATTTCGGCCCTAGGCTCGCTAAACGTCTTAATAAACTTTTTATCTTTGGCTCGGCCTTCCTGGACCAGAGCCTGCTGTAAAACTTGGCTAACTTCTAAAAAGTTCTAGTTATCTAACCTCTCTTTAATTTCGGAACGCAACCCGTTAAAAGCTAATTCTGCCAAGTCCCTTTCTGAAATATTAAGGCTAAAACATCGGTTTCTAGTATCCCTAAAATGCTTGATGTACTCTGAGGCGCTCTCACTAGACTTCTGCTTAACCGATGTCAAATGTGAAAGCCTAAGTTCTGTCTCACCCGTGTAGAAATAGTCATGGAATTTCCGCTCTAAATCGTCCCACGTGTGGATGGAGTTCGGCGGGAGCGCCGAAAACCAAGTGAAAGCAGTGTCGGATAGCGAGAGAGAAAATAATCTAACCTTTAGAGCATATATCCCGCTAACTTCTCCACACTGTGCCAAAAATTGACTAATGTGCTCTATTGTAGTCTTGCTACCCTCGTCATCGAATTTAGTGAATTCAGGGATTCTATAGCCGTGGGGGTAGGGTACTGTATCAAGGTGGTCGGGGTATGGTTTACGGTAAACCCTAACCCGTCCCCTGGGCACGAAGCCAGCACACTCCCTAAATAGTGCGTGGACCCGCTCCTCTATATCATCTTGGTATGTTGCTTGTGCGCGGCTCTCATGCAGGGGCGCGACACGCGGTGGGATATCAGTGTGTCGGCCATGGGCATATTCCCTACGCGCTATTTGTGTGACGTGCTCGTGTCCGAGCGTCTGTGCGTGTGGTGCGGGCAGCGTGGGTATTGGCGCAGGTGGTGCGTGGTATGCAGTGTTAGTTTGGCCGTAGGTGTAAAGATTGGTCTCGACCATAAGTGTTGAAGCCAGAGACATGATTGTGCCAGTGCTGTCGTTAGTCCTACTGTATACGTGGTTTGTCGGGGGTGCGCTAGCAATAGGAACCGGGGATACGGCCTCAGTAAAGTCGAACCTTCTAAGAGTCGCCTCTACTTGGGAGCTGACTGCCGAATCTAAACGATTGGCTAGCGAAGCGCTAACGGCTTGATCTACTGATGCGGCTATTTTCTGCTCAATTTCTAAAGAAGATAAACGGGGCGATACAGGTGTTACTTGGACCTGAGCAAGGTCAGGGGTGACGATGTCGTGCTTGATGAAGCTTGCGCATGTCTTGACGTAGCCCCCAAGCATCATGTCTTGGAGCGCTTTTAACTTTGTCTCGATCTCTGCTCGGCCTTCTGCGGGGATATCTTCAAGTGTAGGTGAAAATATGTTGCGGTTGTCGATATCCATGCCTCCTATTGCGTCCATCGGCGGTGTAGATGTAGTAGTCGATTTAGATGTACCGGTGGCCGATGTAGATGTACTCATCATGTTGGCGTAGCTTTTCCCCAACGGAGTCGCCAAAAAAGTGTGTTGACACGGAAATGTGCCCCCGCACTTGGGTCAGTTCGACGATCCAAAAGTGCACAGATACTTCGGGACAAGCCTAAGCGTGTCGTGACACCGACGTCGCGTTCCGACTACCCTTAGTAGTGATAAGGGGGTGGAGTCGCCAGGCAACCAGATTACACAAAATAAGCCAATTAGCCGAAAGAAATAGATTAAACATAATAAAATCAGCAAACCAGTCGGAGTCCGCCTGGTTCGAAATCTGGTGCGAAGGGGTCACCGAAGTGTACCTTCGGCGTCTGGTGTGAAGTGCTCCGCCAAAGGGTGCTTCGGTGTTCGGACCGATCTTGCCGAAGATGGACTCCGAACAGATCTGTACGTGATGATCACCTCTGAACAGCGGGGTTCGGCGTGCGATCTCCGATACAGCAAACTATGAAATAATGACGCGACGGCCACGCGCAAGTGCAACTTCGTCCGGTGCGGAGTATGGTCATGGCGAAGCCTGTTGCGACGAAGTATGCTGGCGAAGCCTGTTACCGGAGCCTGCAGTCCCGTCGAAGGGTGTCCTGGGGACCTCCGAAACCGATCTCTCAGCTCCGGACACATCCGACGAAGTGGCTCCGAACGTGCGAACCTGCAACAAAGATGATTTGAAGTACCAATTCGGCCTGAGGACCGAATTTTGCTAATTGTTGCACTAGTAGCGAAGGTAGCAATTTGTTACGCAGATTAGCGGATACTTCACAGGTGAAGTAACAAGGTGATAGCAATCTATTACGTAGATTAATGGATATTTCACAAGCGAAGTAACAAGGGTTACCACTGTTCCGTAGTGGCCGGCAGAGGGCTTCCAGGCAAACCCACGAAGAGGTACAGGAAAATAAAGGTAAAGTAAATACGATCAAAGCATGGTGCTTTTGTTTGGTTTGAGTTGGGGGGCGTTTCTACGCCGGCCTTGCCTCTCTATTTATAGGGGCTTAATTCCTACTCTAATCTGCTATTAATCCAGCCAGATAGAGATAAAGATTGAGCTGGAAACGCATACAACTCTACCACTGCCGAGGTGGGCTTCGGTCAGGCCCGTCGAGGCCTGGTCCTCGGGCCGAAGCTTCGGCAGTGTGGGCCTCTAAAGGCTTCCTGGCCAAAGCCCATGGGCTGGCTAGAGGCTTTCAGAGCCCATAGCTCAACGGACTTCGGCCCCGTAGGGCTTCGGCCGGACCCTGGACATGTGTATTTTCGGCCTAAATTACCAAAATTGATATTTTGACAATCTAGCCATTAATGCCATTCTCTGCTATCAACAGGTAGTTAATTGTACATTATCCACCATGTTGTGGGATTTTTTGAAGAAGAATTTGAACATGTGGCAAGAATGTTTATCTCATGTGGAGTTTGCATATAATCGAGCGATACATTATACCACCAAGGTGAGTCCTTTCTAGGTTGTGTATGGCTTTAATCCCCGTGCTCCCATTGATCTTTTGCCATTGCCTACTTCTAAATATGTGCATTGAGATGCTAAGACACGTGCTGATTTTATTTTTAAATTACATACCACAACTAAAGAACATATTGAGAAGATGACCGAAAAGTATAAAATTGCTGCTAGTAAGGGTAGGAGACATTTAACCTTTGAAATATGTGATCTTGTTTGTTTACACTTGCGTAAAGTTAGATTTCCAGATTTGATAAAGTTTAAATTGATGCCTCGAGCTGATGGTCCTTTCAAGATAGTTAAGAAAATTAATGACAATGCATACCAGCTTAGGTTGCCTACAAATTTTGGGGTTAGCCCCACATTTAACATTTCAGCTTAAGTTGCCAGCTTAAGTTACCAGCTTAAGTTTGAGTCGAGTACGACTCTAATTCAAGAAGGGGAGGATGATAAGGACATCGATAACAATGATAAAGACATCCAACACTCTATCATTCCTGCACCAATCTCTTGCTCACGTGCCCGCAAGCTTAATTATGAGGTGCATTTGTTTCTTACTTTACATAATGATATGGATATGGTTGATATGCTACTTAAGGGTGATATTTTGACTCTAATGAACTTCGGAGAAGCACTTTTGGATCAAACACAAGAGGGAGAGGCGACGCAACAATTCAATTCGGATTCCACTTCAAACTCCAATTTCGGTTCGGTTTCACCATAACACCCTTCATTAAAACGGGCATAACATTCTCATACAGAGGAGGATTGAGGCGTTCTTTAAGGCGTTGGAAAGATAACGAAAATATCTTTCCAATGAATCTGGTTCCAAGTCCTGGTTCATTACGAAACGTTCTATGTCGTCCAAACAATTCATAAGGTGTTGTGTCACCATTTTGCGCCACTTTGGTCTTTGGGGCCTTAAGCCCAACATTATTGAAGACTTTACACAAACCCTAGGTATTAATACTCTGTAGACGTCATGAATTAGGGTTGGGTTTTTCTTAGTTTCGAACTGCCTTGCAGATTGAACACTGACGTTCATCAGATTGTGGAACCCCACTCGAGAAACCGATCTTTCATCTGTTCGCGAGATTGTGTTTCCGTGTTCTTGCTTGTGTTCTCGATTCGCATGCACGGATGAGCTTTCTTGGCAAGGTCAATCGCATTCGTATGTGGTTGGTAACCAACGGAGTCATGGTGTAGCGATTGCGGGGTTCCAATCAGTGCTGATCGGAAGCCAGATCATCAACGTCGAGTGCTCCATCAATCGAGTTTACCCCCTCTAACGGAAGATCGGGCACCCGTTCATATCAACCCATAACATGCAAGAATCATAAGTTTGTTTCCGGAACAAAAAAGTCTAAAAATGGGCCCAATCAATGTAATATGATGTAATAGTACCAAGTGATGCATTTATAGCATTTCTGTTTCGAACAAAAAGTTTGGGAAATAGATGGCACCCATAACTTGCACAAATCAAAACTTCGCCTCCGGAATGAAAAAGTTCAAAAATGAGCGGAATCAATGTGATGCATTTCTAGCATTTCCGTTCCAGACAAAAAGATTGTGAAATAGACGGCAGTCGTAACTTACAAGAATCAATACTTCGCTTCTGGAACATAAAGGTTCAAAAATGTGTCGAATCATCCTAATATTGTGTAATAATACCAAAGGATGTGTTTCTAATGTTTCCTTTCAGGATACGAATGTTGTGAAATAGACGACACCTGTAACATGCAAGAATCAAAAGTTCATTTCTAGAACAAAAAAGTCTAAAAACGTGACCAATCAACGTAATATGATGTAATAGTACCAAGTGATGCATTTCTAGCATTTCCGTTCTGAACAACAAGTTTGCGAAATAGATGACACCCGTAATTTGCAAGAATCAAAACTTTGCTTCTGAAACAAAAGGTTCAAACATGTGCCCAGTCATCGTAATATGGTGTAATAGTACCAAATGATGTATTTCTAACATTTCCGTTCCTGATATGAATGTTGTGAAATAGACAGCACCCTTAACATCCAAGAATCAAATGTTCGCCAGTGGAAGAAAAAAGTTCAAAAATGAGCCGAATCAACGTAATATGGTATAATAGTACCAAGTGATTCATTTCTAGCATTGTTGTTTCGGACAGAAAGTTTGTGAAATAGACGACACCCGTAATTTACAAGAATCAATACTTCGCTTCTAAAAAATAAAAGTTCAAAAACATGTTGAATCATCATAATATTGTGTAATAGTACCAAAGGATGTGTTTCTAATGTTTCTGTTTTGGACACGAATGTTGTGAAATAGACGACACCCGTAGCATGCAAAAATCAAAAGTTTGTTTCCGACACAAAAAAGTTAAAAAACATCCCCAATTATCCTAATATGGTGTAATAGTACCAAGGGATGCGTTTCTAGCATTTCCGTTCCAGACAAAAAGTTGTTGAAATGGACGACACCCGTAACTTGCAAGAATCAAAACTTCGCTTCTGGAACAGAAGGTTCAAAAATGTGCCCAGTAATCCTAATATGGTGTAATTGTAAAAAGGATGTGTTTCTAATGTTTCTGTTCCGGACACAAATGTTGCAAAATAGACAACTCCCGTAACTTGCAAAAATCAAAACATGTCTTCCGAAATATAAAGGTTAAAAAATGTGCCGAATCATCATAATATTGTGTAATAGTAACAAAGGATTTGTTTCTAACGTTTCTGTTCCAGACACAAATGTTACGGAATAGATGGCACTAGTAACATGCAAGAATCAAAAGTTCGCACCCAGATCAAAAAAGTTCAAAAATGTGCCCAATCAACGTAATATGATGAATTTCTAGCATTCCGTTCCGAACAAAAAGTTTGCGAAATAGACAACACCCGTAACTTGCAAGAATCAAAACTTCGCTTCTGGAACAAAATGTTCAAAAATATGGCCGGTCATCGTAATATGGTGTAATAGTACCAAAGGATGTGTTTCTAACATTTCCGTTCTAGACACAGATGTGCTGAAATAGACAACACCCGTAACATTCAAGAATCAACAGTTTGCTCTCAGAACAAAAAAGTTAGAAAAGGAGTCGAATCAACGTAATATGGTGTAATAGTACCAAGTGATTCATTTCTAGCATTTCCATTCCGGACAGAATGTTTGTAAAATAAACGGCACCCTTAACTTCCAAGAATCAAAACTTCACTTCTAGAACATAAAGGTTCAAAAATGTGCCGAATCATACTAATATTTGTAATAGTACCAAAGGATGCATTTCTAACGTTTCCATTCTAGACACGAATGTTTCGAAATAGACGGCACCCGTAGCATGCATGAATCAAAAGTTCATTTCCGAAACAAAAAGTTCAAAAACATGCCCAATAATCCTAATATGATGTAGTAGTATCAAGTTTGCGAAATAGAGGACACCCGTAACTTGCAAGAATCCAAACTTCCCTTCGGGAACAAAAGGTTTAAAAAAATTTCCCAATCATCCTAATATGGTGTAATAATAACAAAGGATATGTTTCTACCGTTTCCATTCTAGACACGAATGTTGCGAAATAGGCGACACTCGTAACATGGAAGAATCAAAAGTTCGCTTCTAGAACTGTTGGGGAAATAAGTTTTCCCTTAAACAGGGGCCAAATGACATCAGCCTCCGTTGGCCTCCGGCCTGGAGCCTAACACTGTCGATCCAGGGTCCCGCCTGCTGAAGTTATTTCCAAGCCTCCAGACTCCTTTTAGAGCCCTCTAGAGCGAGGCCTCCAGACTCCTTTTGGCGCCCTCTAGAGCGAGGCTTCCAAGCTCCTTTCGAAGTCTACCAGAAGCCAAGTCTCCAAGCTATCTATGAAGTTCTCTTCGGAGTTATCCTTCGAGCTCCCTTCGGAGTTAACCTCCGAGCTCCTTAGAGACGATCTCTAGACCCTCTCCAGCAAATTCGAAGCCAAGCCTCCGAGAGCCCAGTTCGGAGTTCAGTTCGGAGCATGCTTTGAAGCTCACTTCAGAGTGTCTTTTGGAGCCTTCATTGCAGCCTCCGGCCGAAGAGATCCGACCACTACTTCGAACCAAGAAAATATTTGTACCTCGCTACAGTGTAGAAGCCATACCGGGGGCCCCTCTGCCCCTAGTATGTCGTTTAGCTACTCAGAAGTGACGTTTATCTGACACATCTGTAAAGCTATAAAGCACTTTGTATAGTAGACTAGCCTTGTTTCCCTTCTTGCCCCTATAAAGCTTATGACTTATAGAGGGCATTTAGGTATTTTCCTTTGGCCTGTGTGCCTATAAAAGTAGGGCCAAGCCCTTCTAGTAGGGGGTTGGGCCAAATCCATGAGATCCTTCGGGCCCTTTAGATTAAACCAAGGCAAACTATGTTAAATCAACCACAAACTGGACGTAGGGCTGTTATCCCTTTGGGGAGGTCCAAACCAGTATAAATCTTTTCTCCTTTTGAGAGAACCCTTCGAGGTTCATTTTATACACCTTATACACACAAAACCTGTGTTGTAGCTAACACAATTGCTACAATAGTTGGCGCCGTCCGAGGGGAACTTAGTCCTAAAAGCTAAGTTCCCTGCCACTGCCTGCATTTCTAAGTGCGCTTGAGGGAGGAGCTTCGAAGTTTTCTTGCTTCGCGCACCCTCCGGCAAGGGGCTGTTGATAGCAAAAAATGGCATTAATGGTTAGATTATCAAAATATCAATTTTTGGTGATTTGGTCCAAAAGTACACATGTCCAGGGTCTGTCCGAAGCCCTACAGGGCCGATGTCCATCGAGCTATGGGCTCTGAAATCCTCTAGCCAGCCCATGGGCTTCGGCCAGGAAACCTTCGGACGCCCACGCTGCCGAAGCTTCGAAAGATCACGCCGTCGAAGCTTCGGCCCAAGGAGCAAGCCTCGACGGACCTGACCGAAGCCCACACTGTCGAAGCTTCAGCCCGAGGAGCAAGCCTCAACGGGCCTGGCTGAAGCCCACGCCGTCGAAGCTTCGGCCCGAGGAGCAAGCCTCAATGGGCTTGGCCGAAGCCCACGCTGCCGAAGCTTCGGCCCGAGGAACAAGCCTCGACGGGCCTAGCCGAAGCCCACACTATGGAAGCTTCGGCCCGAGGAGCAGGCCTCGACGGGCCTGGCCGAAGCCCACCTCGGTAGAGATAGAGCTGTTTGCTTTTCCATCTCAATCTCTATCTCTATCTAGTCGGGTTAATAGCAGATTAGATTGAGAGTTAAACCCCTATAAATAGAGAGGCCTGGCCGGCGTGGAGACCCCCCAACTCAAACCAAACCAAAGCCATGCTTTGATCGTACCTTTACTTTTACCTTTACTTTTATGTACCTCTTCGTTGGTTTGCCTGGAAGCCCTCCGTCCGCCGCTATGGAACAGTGGTAAGCCTTGGTACTTCGCCTGTGAAGTACCCGTTAATCTATGTAACAGATTGCTATCGCCTTGTTACTCCGCCTGTGAAGTATCCACTAATCTGCGTAATAGATTGCTACCTTCGCCACACGTGCAACACCTTGCAAAATTCGGTCCTAAGGCCGAATTGGTACTTTGCATTATCTCTGTTACAGCTTTGCACGTTCGGAGCCCCTTCGCCAGAGGTGTCCGGAGCTGAGAGATCGGTTTCGGAGGTCCCCAGGACACTCTTCGACAGACCGCAGGCTTCGACAACGGGCTCCTCTAAGCATATTTCGTCGTGACAGACTTCGCCACGAACATACTCCGTACCAGACGAAGTTGCACCCGCGTGTGGCCTTCGCATCACTACTCTGTAATTCACTGCATCGGAGATCGCACGGTGAACCCCGCTGTTCGGAAGTGATCACCGTGTTCAGATCCGTTAGGAGTCTACCTTCGGTCGGGTCAGTCCGGACGCCGAAGCACCCTTCGGCGGGGCACTTCACACCAGACGCCGAAGGTACCCTTCGGCGAACCCTTCGCATCAGACTTCAAAACAGGAGGACTCCGACTGGTTTGCTGATTTTAACCTATTTAACCTATTTCTTTCGGCTAATTGGATTATTTTGTGTAATCTGGTTGCCTGACGACTCCACCCCCTTATCACTATTAAGGGTAGTCGGAATGCGGCGTCGGTGCTACGTCACGCTTAGGCCTGTCCCTAAGTATCCGTGCACTTTTGGATCACTGGACTGACCCAAGTGCGGGGGCACGTTTCCGTGTCAACACACTTTTTGGCGACTCCGCTGGGGAAGAGCTACGCCAACATGATGAGTACGTCTACATCGACCATCGGTACATCTACTTCGCCTACTACGACTACACCGCCGATGGACGCAATAGGAGGCGCGAATATTGACAACCGCAACATATTATCACCTACACTCGAAGATATCCCCGCAGAAGACTGAACAAAGATCAAGGCAAAGTTAAAGGCGCTCCAAGACATGATGCTTGGGGGCTACATCAAGACACACGCAGGCTTCGTCAAGCGCGACATCGTCACCCCCGACCTCGCTCAGGTCCAGGTAACACCGGTATCGCCTCATTTATCTTCTTTAGAAATTGAGCAAAAAATAGTCGCATCAGTCGATTAGGCCGTTAGCGCTTCACTAGCCAACCATTTAGATTCGGCAGTCAGCTCCCAAGTAGAGGCAACTGTTAGAAGGTTCGGCTTCACTGAGGCTGTACCCCCGATTCCTATAGCTAGTGCACCTCTAATAAACATGTCTCCGGCCTCATCACTTATGGCCGAGACCAATCATTTTACCTATGGTCAAACTAATACTGCATACCACACAACGCCTACGCCAATACCCGCACTGCCCGCACCACACGCGCAGGCGCCCGGACACGAGCACGTTGTACAAATAGCTCGTAGGGAAGAAGCACATGGCCCGACACGCCGATATCCCACCACGTGTCGTGCCCCCACATGAGAGGCGCATGCAAACAAACTACCAAGATGATATAGATGAGCGGGTCCGCGCACTGTTTAGGGAGTGTGCCGGCTTCGTGCCCAAGGGACGGGTTAGGGTTTATCGCAAACCATACCCCGATCATCTTGATACAATACCATACCCCCGCGGCTATAGGATCCCTAAGTTCACTAAATTCGATGGCGAGGGTAGCAAGACCACAGTAGAACATGTTAGTCTATTTTTGGCGCAGTGTGGAGAGGTTAGCGGGATAGATGCCCTAAAGGTTAGACTATTTTCTCTCTTGCTATCCGGCACAACTTTCACTTGGTTTTCGGCGCTCCCGATGAACTCCATCCACACATGGGACGATTTGGAGCGGAAATTCCATGATTACATCTACACGGGTGAAACAGAACTCAGGATTTCGCATTTGACATTGGTTAAGCAAAAATCTAGTGAGAGCGCCTCTGAGTATATCAAGCGTTTCAGGGATACTACAAACCGATGTTTTAGTCTTAATATTTCAGAGAGGGACTTGGCGGAATTAGCTTTTAATGGGTTGCGTTCTGAACTTAAAGAAAGGTTAGATAACCAAAACTTTTTAGAAGTCAGCCAAGTTCTACAGCAGGCTCTGGTCCAAGAAGGCCGAGCCAAATATAAGAAATTTATTAAGATGTTCAGCAAGCCTAGGGCCTAAATCCACATCATGGAACGCTCTGATGAGGAGGAGTCAGAGGAGGATTCGACCGACATGTACGTAGCCGAATCGGTTACAAACAATAAAAACAAACCTGTCACTTGCTCCTAACTACGACCATCCCCCACATAGAATAGACTTAATGAGGTCAAGTACTCGTTCGATGTGACTAAATGTGATAAAATATTTGATTTCCTCTTAAAGAGTTAGCTTCTCAGGTTACCTAAGGGTCAAGTTATCTCACCTGCCGACGAGTTAAAGAAGCATCCATACTGTAAGTGGCATGATTCACATTCTCATAATACTAATGATTGCAATGTTTTTCGACGGTAGATACAATTGGCCATAGAACAAGGACGATTGAAGATAGACCATGATCCAAAGATGAAGCTGGATAAAGATCCTTTTCCAGTCAACGCCGTCGACCTCGGTGAGAAAAAGGTGTTGATTCGGCCAGAACAGGCTGAGTATGCTAAAGGAAAAGATGTGATTGTTGGAGAACCACGCATTCGCACACTTGTACCAAAGAACCCCGAGGTAGGAGTGTGGAAACAGAACATCAATACCCCTTCGGCTAAGGCTCGCAAGAGGCCGAAGGTAACATATAACATGCTATTGAACAAGCATCAGAAGAGGGCCAAAGAAGCAGGCCCGTGTGCTTAGCTAAAATAGCCGAAGGAGCCAAGACCCTTGAAGGGTGGCTTTGGACCGAAGGTTGCGAACCCTCCGCACGAAGTCTTTGGTCCACGGTGTCCTGGTGCTCCGCACGGTGGTTCTGAGCCACAATGGCCGAGCCCCCCGTGCGACAACTTCGAACCCTAGTGGTCGGGTCCCCCATGTGAGGAGCCATGCTGAATAGCGTGGGCCTCATGGCTCCAGAAGTGATGAGTCATTGTCAACGATAGTCAAAGAGGACAGAAGAAGAAGAGATCTGTTGTTTCATGGGCCGCGTGTGACTCAGGTACACGGGCAGCGAGCGACTGTCGGGCAGAGGAGGCTGCGAAGTCGGGCTGGCCCAATCCGGGTGCATGGGCCAGAAGCAGTAGAAGACCCACTGGGCTGTTGACCAGGGTTGACTCAGGTACACGGGCGGTGAGTGATTGCCGGGCTGAGAAAGCTGCGGAATCGGGCCGGCCCAATCCGGGTACCTGGTGCAAAGTCGGTGGAGGCTTTGTCAGTTTCGGCGCAAAACTGACAACCGTTGATCTTGTATCCGACTGTCCAGAAGAGAAGCCGTAGTCGCTACGAAAACTTAGCTTCCGGATAAGTCATCTGTATCTCTAGGCCCACAGTCAGTCAGTTGTGTCTGTAAAAATACCTAAGGGCAGTAGAGTTTTTTCCTTTATTCTTGCGTCTGTAAAAACCCTAAGGGGCTGGTGGAATATTCCCAGTGTTGGGCAGCCTATAAATAGGACCCCAATCCCTAGGGTTTGGACTACCCTTCTAGAAATCACTTTTTCAATCATTCCTTGGGTTATTTTGTTCCTGCGTGCTTTTTCTCTCTCCCTGTGTGCGCCGCCAGGCAACCTCCTGTTCTTCCTAAGATTCATTTGGCTCTTTACTGTTTGGAAGCTTTTATTCCTATTGATTCTCATGCGCAGCACTTCATTTAAGGTTTTGTTGGTTCGGTTTGCACACAACTAATTTATTCCTAAGCAGAAGCTTCTCTGTGGCTTCTGTTTGTTCTTCACAAGAGTACTAGTTCTTGTGGCTGGTAGCAAGTAGTACTACTTTCCTGTAGCTACAGTATGCTAGTCCTTTAGCCTTGCTTTTCCTGTGTTGCTTTTTGATCGAGTTGGCAGGGTCAAAGTCCCTTTTCTTGTGTGAAGTCCAACTCTGTGTAGCAGACTTCGAATCTGCAAGCTTCGAATCTGCAGACTTCGAATCTGCAAGCTTCGAATCTGCAGACTTCGAATCAGCAGACTTCGAATCTGCAAGCTTCGAATCTGCAGACTTCGAATCTGTAGACTTCAAATCAGCAGACTTCGAATCTGCAAGCTTCGAATCTTCAGACTTCGAATCTGCAAGCTTCGAATCTGCAGACTTCGAATCAGCAGACTTCGAATCTGCAAGCTTCGAATCTGCATACTTCGAATCTGCATACTTCGAATCTGCAAGCTTCGAATCTGCATACTTCGAATCTGCAGGCTCCGAATCTGCAACCTTCGAATCTGCAACCTCCGAATCTGCAACCTTCGAATCTGCAACCTCCGAATCTGCAACCTTCGAATATGCAGCCTCTGAATCAGCAGACTTCGAATCTGCAGACTTAGTCAATCTGTTCTCGCTTTGTTGTTTAGTTTTTTGCGTTGGGTTTTGGGAGCAGGGCATTGATTCGAAAGAATTTTTTAGGCACCCATTCACCCCCCTTCTGGTCGCTACTTTCGGTCCTACAAGTTGTATCAGAGCTTGGTTAGGGTTTTTCCATACCTTAACTGGTTCTAAACCCCGGTAGTGACCATGACGTCTCCTGGCAAGGTCCCGTCCTTGGAAGCCTATGGCTATAATTATTGGAAGACTCGCATGCGAGCCTATCTTATGAGCCAGGGTTCGGACATTTGGGATATTTGCGTTCACACCACGTTTGTCATATTGCCAGTTACTGAGCAGGGTACTGCTGGTATCATTGCTCAGCATCTGAGCAACAGTAAGGCTGTGAACATTCTGTTTTCTGGTTTAGGTCCCACTGAGTTTGAGCGTGTGAGTCATCTCTCCACTGCGAGAGAGATCTGGGCTACCCTCAAGGCACACCATGAGGGAACAACACAGGTCAAGGCTCGGCTCTATCATACCTACCGGCGTGAATATGAGAATTTCACACAGAAGCCGGGTGAATCTGTTGAGGCTTTGTTTGGTTGTTTTCAGTCGATCATAAACAAGCTTCGGGACAACAAGGCTGAGGGTGCTCACTTAGTCTCAGATCATGAGCAGGCGCTCAAGGTTCTCCATACCTTGGACCCAAAGATCTGGGAGATCAAGGTATCCTCTATCGTTGAGAGCACTTCTTACGATACCTTGACCATTTCTGATTTATCTAGCAAGCTGAAGGCCACTGAGGTAGATATCCAGTTGAGATCAAATCTCACTGGTTCTGGATCAAAATCCCTGGCCCTTGCTACACCTTCTGTTGATCCCTCTGTTGTGAGCTGTCTTGGGTTCTCTTTGATGTTTATCACTGAGGACCAGCTTGAGTCTTTGGGAGATGATGATTTGTGTCTGTTTAACAACCGGGTGCGTCGTGTCTATGACAAGAGAATGTTCAAAAGACACGGCACAAAATCCGGATGCTTTGAGTGTGGTGATCGAGGACACTTCATCGCCGACTGCCCCAAGCGCAATGGACACAAGAAGGGCACCGGTGGTAGCTTCCACGACTCCGGCAAGCATGAGAGCTCATCCTTCAACAAGGACAAGCCGAAGACCCGATTCTTCAAGAAGGCCCTGAAGGACTACCGGCGAGAGAACAAGAAGCACGACAAGGCCTTCTTCGCCGAGATGGAGAAGAGCTACTCCAAGCAGTCCACGTCTTCTTCCTCTTCATCAAGCTCAAGCGATGAGGAGATCGTCATCAGGAAGGGGAAGGACAAGGACGATCCAGCGGGCCTCTGCTTCATGGCCTTCGGAGACAAGCCGAAGAGCCGCTCACACCAGCGCCGAAGATCCCGCAAGAGCTTCTGTTCAATGGCTCTTGGGGATAAGGAAGAAAAGAGCTCCTCCGACGACTCCGACGACGACAACAAGGTATCATCCTACGAGCGCGAATTCATTGATTTACTTGAGAGCAATCGTCAGGAGTTGAAATATCGGGAAAAACTGCTTAGGGGGGCTAAGAAGAGGATAGATGAGTTAGAGAGTGAGCTTGTCGTGGCCAACGGCAGAATTGAGAGTCTATCTTCTTTCCCCTTGCTTGGGTGATAGTAGTGAGTGCCCGAAGTGTGAGGTGCTTCTGTGTGACCTGTCGACTCTGAAGTCCAAGTACACAGAAAGGGTTGATGAGAGGGACGCTTTGGCCATTGAGCTTGAAAGCGCTCAGCTGGAGCTGAAAGATGCTCAAGCCACTGTCGTCGCACCCTGTGTTGATTGCCCATCTCATCTAGTTGTCTTAGCTGAGCTGAAATCCAAGGGCGATGAACAGTTGGGTGATTTGGAGAGGTTGAGAGCTGAGCTTGTGCAGATAGGCTAGAGCTTGAGACATTGTCAGTTCCACCCACTGTCTGTGAGAACTGCCTGTCTCTTAGAATGGAATTGATTAAGCTAAAAGCCGAGAAGTCTGTTCAAGTAGAGAGTGAGTGTGAGACCTGCTTGTCTCAGGTGGAGGTTCTAGCTTCCTTGAGAGAGGAGCTAGCAGATTCTCAGAATGAGAACTTTTACCTCCGTTCTATCCTGAGTTGGATTAGTGCCAGAGAGCCACAGCTCGGCATGATGATCCAGCAGTTCAAAAGGCAGGATGGGTTTGGAGTAGGTTACACCTACACCGAGGCTGACTTTGAGAGTGCCATCAGCCGGGCAGTGGAGTGGAGTAAAATGACTCTAGAGCAGAGGTATCCCAAGACTCACTCCACTGAGTCTTCCCAGGCTTGTCAGCCCAAGGATGGAGTGATCCATGAACCACCTAAAGCTCCACCTAAGAAACCTATCTGGGTTCCAAAGCCCAAACACCTCCACACTTCTCTTTACTCTCTTCCTGGACCCTCTCGGCCCAAGAAGACCACACCAAACACTACCAAGCCCAAGAATCCTAAACCTCAACCACAACCCAAGAAGCCCACCTATCATTGTGAGTATTGTCAAAGAGACGGGCATCTTGCGGAGTTTTGCTTCAGGAGGAAGCAGGTTGAGAGAGCAGAGAGAGCTCGTGGTGGTCAGGAGCAGTTCTACCAGCAGGGTGGTAGACTGCGTGTTCCTCGACGCGGGGAGAGGCTGGAGGCTAGGTCGCGTCGTGTAGGTGGCGGTAGAGGAGACGGCTTTCTTGCCCATGCTCCAGTTGGTGGTGTTCGTTCCGGCAGGGCTCCAGGCTGTTTTGGCTACGGTCCTGGACCTCATGGCCGAGGTCTTAGGCAGAACCGAGGACCGCGCTTTGAGCCGCGTTTTGGTCCAAACTCTTTTGATGGTTTTCGCTTTCCATCTTTTGAGCAGATGGCTCGACACTGGTTTAGCTCTTTTGCTAAACCTGGTGTCGGACCATTTGCTCCCACTTACAGCCACTGATTGTGCAGGATCAGGGACTGGAGGACGTTTGGGTCATGGACTCAGGATGTTCTCGCCGCATGACGGGACATCGCATATGGTTCTCTAGTCTCACTCCCCCGAGCTCCAAAGAGTACATCACGTTCGGGAACAGCGGTCAAGGGAAAGTAAGTGGCATAGGCTCAATTCGCATTTTAGATCATTTCTCTTTGAAGAATGCTGCTTTGGTTAAAAATTTGAACTTCAACTTGATTTCTGTTTCGCAACTTCTTGAGGATGGTTTGGAAGTGCGTTTTAAGAAGGGCAATTCTTCTGTGGTTGATTCTAGAGGGTCTTTGATTTGCCAGATCTTACCATTCGGTAAAGTTTTTCGAATTGACTTCTCTAGTTCTTTTGGCCCTTCTCGCTGTTTGATTGCTGGATCCTCCTGTGAGCTCTGGAAGTGGCATAGGAGGTTAGGTCATTTGAGTTTTGATCTGCTAGTCAGGTTGAGCTCTATGGACCTCATCCGAGGATTGCCCAAGCTTAAGATGGAGAAGGATTTAGTTTGTCATCCCTGTCGTCATGGGAAAATGGTTGCCGCTTCTCACTCACCTGTGACTCAGGTGATGACTTCGTATCCGGGCGAGCTTTTACACTTGGACACTGTTGGTCCAGCTCGGGTACGTTCAGTCGGTGGGAAGTGGTATGCACTTGTGATTGTTGACGACTTTTCTCGATTCTCGTGGGTTTTCTTTTTGGAGTCTAAGGATGAAACGTTTCAGTTTGTTCATGACATGATTTTGAAGCTGAAGAATGAGAACAATGGTCGGATGCGAGCAATTCGCTCTGACAACGGCTTTGAGTTCAAGAACTCTCAGTTCGTCAGCTTCTGTAGTGATCAGGGTCTAGACCACCAGTTTTCTTCTCCTTACACTCCCCCACAGAACGGCGTTGTGGAACGAAAGAACCGCACGCTAGTCAAGATGGCCAGGACAATGCTCGATGAGCACAGGACTCCTAGGCGTTTTTGGGCTGAAGCCATGAACACGGCTTGCTATCTGGCCAACCACATCTTTCTTAGAGCTTACCTTTGTAAGACATCATATGAACTACGGTTTGGCAGACAGCCCAAGGTGAGCCACTTGCGAGCGTTTTGCTGCAAGTGCTTTGTGCTCAAGAAGGGAGGGCATTTGGACAAGTTTGAGTCTCGTTGCTGGGATGGTGTTTTTCTTGGTTATGCATTGCATTCTCGAGGCTTCCGTGTTTGGAACCTCGAATCCCAGCTGCTTGTCGAGACTTGTGAGGTTTCATTTGATGAGTCCTTGCCTTCTTTGACTCCTTCTTTTGAGCCGTCTGATGGTGAGCTCGGAGAGTCCATCTTCGAGGAAGATGATGACACTCCAGCCGCAAATGAGGGTGGGCCTTCTGCATCCCCCGCAGAGCCCACACCTTCTGAGACTTCGACTGAGGATGAGGGCGGACCTCTAATCACTTCTTCCACTACGATCAAGCCCCCTCAGTCGAGTCCAGAGGTGCCAGCTACTGACTCCGGTGAGGTGACTTCAGATCACCAGGGAACCAGAGCAGTTCAGCGTGACCATCCCTCAGAGCTCATCATAGGTGATTTGACTGAGAGAACTTTGCATTCTTCTACCTCTCTTGCTGTGTTTGCTGAATCTGCTTTTGTTGCATCTTTTGAGCCCAGAGATGTTTCTCATGCTCTTTCTGATTCTAATTGGATTAATGCTATGCAAGAAGAGCTTGAGAACTTTGTCCGCAATCGGGTTTGGACACTAGTTGAGCCGCCACCAGGATGCAACCCCATAGGCACCAAGTGGGTATTCAAGAACAAACAAGGTGAAGATGGGGTTGTGGTGCGCAACAAAGCTCGACTGGTTGCCCAGGGTTTTTGCCAAAAAGAAGGTATTGATTTTGAAGAAACATTCGCTCCTCTTGCCCGTCTTGAGTCCATTCGTATTCTCTTAGCTTTTGCCGCTTCGAAGGGTTTTAAGCTTTTTCAAATGGACGTTAAGAGTGCCTTTCTGAATGGGTTCATAGAGGAGGAAGTTTATGCTAGGCAGCCCCCCAGTTTTGAGAACCCTAAGTTTCATCGACATGTTTTTAAGTTGCACAAAGCTTTATACGAGTTGAAGCAAGCCCCCAGGGCTTGGTATGACCGGTTAAAGCAATTTTTGTTGGGGAAGGGCTTTGTGATGGGTTATGTGGACAAAACTCTCTTTTTGCTCAGAGTTGCTTCAAACTTCTTAGTTGCTCATATTTACGTGGACGATATTATTTTTGGCGGTACTACTGATTCTCTTGTGTCCAAGTTCTCTGAGCAGATGCACAGTGAGTTTGAGATGAGCCTCATGGGTGAGCTCAAGTACTTCTTAGGGTTCTAGATCAAGCAGACCAAGGACGACACCTTCATCCACCAAGGTAAGTACACTCGTGATATGCTTAAGAAATTTGACTTTGGTGGTGAATTGAAGCCGCAGATGACCCCGATGGGAACTTCTGGGGGTCTGGACAAGGATGAGAGCGGTGTCAAGGTCAATGAAAGGGAATTTCGAGGGATGATCGGCTCGCTGCTATACTTAACGGCGACAAGACCAAACATTCAGTTTGCCGTGGGGCTGTGCGCGCGCTTCCAGTCCTCACCTCGCGTGTCTCATCGGCAGGCTGTCAAGCGCATTTTCAGGTATCTTACTTATGCGCCTGATCTTGGTCTTTTCTATTCAGCATCATCTTCTCTCGATTTATCTGGATTTTCAGATGCCGATTTTGGTGGGTGTCGGTTGGATCGCAAGTCGACTTCCGGTACTTGCCAGTTTCTTGGTTCTTCTCTTGTATCTTGGTCTTCTCGAAAGCAATCTAGAGTTGCTCTTTCGACCACAGAGGCTGAGTACGTAGCTGCTACTAGCTGCTGCTCACAGTTGGTTTGGATGATTTCCACTCTACGAGATTTTGGGTTGTTCTTTCCTACCAGAGTTCCATTGTTTTGCGACAGCACCAGTGCTATTAGTGTAGGGAAATACCCTTGTCTCCATTCAAAAACCAAACACATTGATGTGTGCTTTCACTTCTTGCGGGATCAATATGAGAAAGGTGTCATTGACCTTGTTCATGTTGATACCCATCATCAATTGGCTGACATTTTCACCAAACCCCTAGATCAGTCTACATTTGATCGTTTACGAGGGGATTTGGGTGTGGTGTATCCTTTTTAGGATATTTTGCGTTAGTTTTTTCTTTCTTCTTTACTTTTTTCTTGAGTCCTTTTGTGTGTGTTCATATCCTGCATATTCACATATCACACTTTAGAGCTGCTTCTGTTATATGATTGTACTCCTTTACTTATTCTAGCTAATACATGCTTTTGATTACTTGTTGATGATCATGCTTTGCTTCAGTTCGCTTGATATGTCTGATATCTGTCATAAGCATGGTTTTTACGCTTTAAACTTGAAAAATGATCACCATTGCTTCTGGTAACTAGCATGTGTAGGCTAACTGCTCTTGCTATCTGTTACATGCCGTGTAGCTAGTTCCTGACTTAGATGCACACATGCAACTTGGACATCCTTCTGCTTTCAAACATGGATATGTGCTATAAAAATGATGAAAAATCTAGAAAAATGAAATTTCCATGTCCTTTTATGCATAAACTTGAAAAGATCCAGGTGGGTTTGTTTTTGTCGCATTGCATTGTTCTGGACTGCGTATCATAGCACTTTGGTACGAACTAGGACAATGTAGTGTATGCCAAGACCAATGTCTTAAGCTTCTGATGGTCCAGTTCTGGCCTAGGCTTGACTTGGTCGGTCAGCATAAGGTTTGGCATGCAAATAACCCCTGGCAAAAATGAAAAAGGGAAAATAAAAAGCTTGAAAATTGAAATAATAACAAGTTTGCTGAAGCACTTTTTTTGGACAATGCTTATCTTGGTAGATATCAGTTAGCTTTTGCATCTCATGCTTTACCTTGCCTGTTTATTGGAACATGTGGTGATGTTTTTGTTTGCAAAAACTGAAAATGCGTGCAAATGACTGTCTTTAGATATCATCTGTTGCACTGATCATGCCATGTATCGTTACAGTATGTCTTTTGCTGTATCTGTTAGATGTTGTAATTGCAGTCAATCATATCTGAGAAGCATGCTTTCTACACTCCTTATGCACTCCAGTTGAATTAACTGCATATTTTGAGGGGGAGTTGCATTTCAGCGGGAGTCTGTGTCTCTCTTGAGTGCTTGATGAGTTCACTTGTCAACAAGGGGGAGAAAATTTGGGATCAGAGTTTAAGGGGGAGTTCTTACTCTGTTGATATCCTTGTTGTTCGGAAATCGCACTCATTTTGAGCTTTTACGTTTTGGTTAACCATAATGACCGCTTCTTGCTTTTGTTCGGCTTTTGGTCATTAGGGTTAAACTTTTTACCTTATTTTTCTTCTTCTTTGTTTTCTTGTGTTTTGTTTTCGTGTTTCCACATTTGCTCGCAGGTGCTGAAGAGCTGAAGAAGAGGAGTGTTGACAATGCACTCATCAAGGGGGAGATTGAGGAGCCATGCTGAATAGCGTGGGCCTCATGGCTCTAGAAGTGATGAGTCATTGTCAACGATAGTCAAAGAGGACAGAAGAAGAAGAGATCTGTTGTTTCATGGGCCGCGTGTGACTCAGGTACACGGGCAGCGAGCGACTGTCGGGCAGAGGAGGCTGCGAAGTCGGGCTGGCCCAATCTGGGTGCATGGGCCAGAAGCAGTAGAAGACCCACTGGGCTGTTGACCAGGGTTGACTCAGGTACACGGGCGGTGAGTGATTGCCGGGCTGAGAAAGCTGCGGAATCGGGCCGGCCCAATCCGGGTACCTGGTGCAAAGTCGGTGGAGGCTTTGTCAGTTTCGGCGCAAAACTGACAACCGTTGATCTTGTATCCGACTGTCCAGAAGAGAAGCCGTAGTCGCTACGAAAACTTAGCTTCCGGATAAGTCATCTGTATCTCTAGGCCCACAGTCAGTCAGTTGTGTCTGTAAAAATACCTAAGGGCAGTAGAGTCTTTTCCTTTATTCTTGCGTCTGTAAAAACCCTAAGGGGCTGGTGGAATATTCCCAGTGTTGGGCAGCCTATAAATAGGACCCCAATCCCTAGGGTTTGGACTACCCTTCTAGAAATCACTTTTTCAATCATTCCTTGGGTCATTTTGTTCCTGCGTGCTTTTTCTCTCACCCTGTGTGCGCCGCCAGGCAACCTCCTGTTCTTCCTGAGATTCATTTGGCTCTTTACTGTTTGGAAGCTTTTATTCCTATTGATTCTCATGCGCAGCACTTCATTTAAGGTTGTGTTGGTTCGGTTTGCACACAACTAATTTATTCCTAAGCAGAAGCTTCTCTGTGGCTTCTGTTTGTTCTTCACAAGAGTACTAGTTCTTGTGGCTGGTAGCAAGTAGTACTACTTTCCTGTAGCTACAGTATGCTAGTCCTTTAGCCTTGCTTTTCCTGTGTTGCTTTTTGATCGAGTTGGCAGGGTCAAAGTCCCTTTTCTTGTGTGAAGTCCAACTCTGTGTAGCAGACTTCGAATCTGCAAGCTTCGAATCTGCAGACTTCGAATCTGCAAGCTTCGAATCTGCAGACTTCGAATCAGCAGACTTCGAATCTGCAAGCTTCGAATCTGCAGACTTCGAATCTACAGACTTCGAATCAGCAGACTTCGAATCTGCAAGCTTCGAATCTGCAGACTTCGAATCTGCAAGCTTCGAATCTGCAGACTTCGAATCTGCAAGCTTCGAATCTGCAGACTTCGAATCAGCAAGCTTCAAATCTGCAGACTTCGAATCTGCAAGCTTCGAATCTGCAGACTTCGAATCATCATACTTCGAATCTGCAAGCTTCGAATCTGCTGACTTCGAATCTGCAGACTTCAAATCTGCAGACTTCGAATCTGCAAGCTTCGAATCTGCAGACTTCGAATTAGCAGACTTTGAATCAGCAGACTTCGAATCTGCAAGCTTCAAATCTGCATACTTCGAATCTGCAGGCTTCGAATCTGCATACTTCGAATCTGTAGGCTCCAAATCTGCAACCTTCGAATCTGCAACCTCCGAATCTGCAACCTTCGAATCTGCAACCTCCGATTCTGCAACCTTCAAATCTGCAACCTCTGAATCAGCAGACTTCGAATCTGCAGACTTAGTCAATCTGTTCTCGCTTTGCTGTTTAGTTTTTTGCGTTGGGTTTTGGGAGCAGGGCATTGATTCGAAAGAATTTTTTAGGCACCCATTCACCCCCCCTCTGGTCGCTACTTTCGGTCCTACACCATGCGACAACTTTGGCCCCCAATGGCCGAAGCACGCACCATGGTGGACATCTCCGATAGGAGGCTTCAGCCTGCACTGGCCGAATATACCTCCGTCCTGGTAAGACCCTTCGCTGGTGTGGTCTGAGATGCCTTAGACTTGGCCAAACCACCCTCTAGGTAACGGGTTCCGCTCATTGTGGGCGAGGCCGCTAGAGCCACCGATGCCTCCACCGTATGATTGGCCGGGAACCCCGTGGGCTCCGTACGTATCTTGATCGGGGTACCCTCCGCAGACTAACCCTATGCCTTGTTTTCCCTCAGAGTATTATGGATGGCAGGGGCAAACAGATGCAGCGGAGGGGGCATCGTCCACAGACTGTCTATGGTACCTCCGAATCGGACCCTATAGAGTGAAGCCGAAGGGTGCGAGCACGCGGAGGCCGAAGTGAGGGAGTCTGAAGCCATAATTATCAGAGTTGGGTCTCAGGAAGTCCCAATCCTGAAGACTTTGTCACCGAAGACTGACGAAGGTAAGCCGCATGCTTCGGCCAGGCTCTGCACCGAAGCTTGGTTCGATCGGTCGAGCGAGGTCGATCCGTTCGACGGGTTTCGCAGCGAAGCCCCCTTCGAACACAGGGTGCTCGAGGCCGAAGGGCACACTTCGGCCAGAATTAACAGGAGTCGAACAGTAGCTCTAAGCACCAAGCCTCAGCCATCTTGGGCTCCTCCAGGCATGTCCAAATCACAGAAGAGACGCCTACAAAGGCTGCGGGCACAGGAGATACGCGAGAAGGTAGCTGAGGCAGAGCGCGATGCTATCTTCAAAGTGATCCGCCCTCGGCTAGCTACCAAATAGGTATGGAGGGAGAAGCCGGTTGTGATAACCAACCCGGCTTCTAGTCCGAGCGATGACGACGACGACTTGCTCGACAACGATTACTCACCCGTCTTTGAGGGGCCCGCACCTCAGGCGATGAACATCAACATCGTCACATTACCCGCCGAGTTTGCACCACCACGGGACAAGGCCGAGGTCGCTCAATTGAACCTCGATCCACGCAACGCCATCTTCGAGAATCCCGAGGACTCGGCGCGCCATCTAAAGCCCCTCTATGTCAGGGGTCACATCAATGGGAAGCCGATTTCCCGGATGCTCATCGACGGCGGCGCCACTGTTAACCTAATGCCTTATTCAATGTTGAAGAAACTTGGCAGGGATGAAGATGACCTAAAGAAGACTAACTTGATGCTCAACGGCTTCAACGGCGAGAGCTCCGAGGCCAAGGGAGTACTCTCTATGGAGTTGATGGTGGGCAACAAGACTTTGCCGACAGCGTTCTTCGTCGTCAATGTACAAGGTAACTATAGCGTGTTACTCGGGCGCGACTGGATTCACGCAAACTGTTGCATCCCTTCTACTCTACACCAGTGCCTGGTACAGTGGGACGGAGATGAGATAGAAGCCATCCCTACGGATACTTCTGCCCAAGTAGCATTGGCCGATGTATCAGTCGATGCTGTCCATAACAAAGTAGAGTGTCTATTAGGTAGAGATCTTTCGGATTATGACTTTGTTAGTGTATCCAGAGGACGGTTTGTACCAGTGCCTGTTAAGCCGGCTGGAGTAGCACAGCTATTTTTTTACTAGTAGTCATGTCTAGCAAAACTAATCTAGATTGGCTAAAGTCTCGAGTGGAGCAGTATCGGTCTAATAAAGATGGTATTGCCGAAGCCATCGAGGACTTTAGCGAAGTAGAAAAATTTGGGCAAGGTTTTGCGTCGGCCGATCCCTTGGAGGAAGTTGATATAGGTAATGGTAGCGTACCAAGGCCGACTTTTGTAAACCAACATTTACAACCCGATGAAAGGGCTGAAGTAATAAAATTACTTTGGTCGTATGTCGATTGTTTCGCATGGGAGTATAGCGAAATGCCAGGGCTAAGCCGTGAGCTTGTGGAGCATCAGTTGCCCATCAAGTCCGGATTTAGGCCTTATAAGCAACCTCCCCGTCGCTTTAATTCGGTCGTCTATGACCGAGTTAAAGAAGAAGTGGAACGACTACTTAAGGCTGAATTTATTAGGCCATGCAGGTACGCGGAATGGGTTGCTAACATTGTACCTGTAGAGAAGAAAGGGAGCGGCAAGATACGAGTATGCATTGATTTTAGGGATCTGAGCAGAGCCACTCCAAAAGATGAGTATCCAATGCCAATAGCCGACATGCTGGTCAATGATGCTTCACGACATAAGGTACTAAGTTTTCTTGATGGAAATGCCGGTTATAATCAAATCTTTATGGCCAAAGAGGACGTCTATAAGACTGCCTTTCGATGCCCTGGTTTTGTTGGGTTATTCGAATGGGTCGTCATGACTTTTGGGTTGAAAAATGTCGGCGCCACGTATCAGCGCGCTATGAACTTGAAGGTTGCTCTCGATAGGATGCGACAATACGGTTTGAAAACGAACCCGCTCAAGTGTGCTTTTGGTGTGTCGGTGGGTAAGTTCTTAGGTTTCATGATTCATGAAAGAGGTATAGAAATTGATCCTAAGAGACTTGAAAAGATTAGAAACGTTGCAGCGCCGACATGTAAAAAGGATGAGCAAAATTTGCTAGGAAAGTTTATCTATTTGCGTCATTTTATATCCAACTTGTCTGGCAAGATTGATGCCTTTGTCCCCATACTCCGGCTAAAAAATGAAGCCGAGTTCGCTTGGGGGGCAAGCCAGCAAAGTGCTTTTGAGAAGATCAAGGAATGATTGTCACCACCGCCCGTGGTGAGAGCACCCAAGGCCGGGATTCTGTTTCAGCTATACATCGCCGCTGAAGACAGCGTGATTGGAGCCGTGCTAACCCAGGAGGTGGAGGGCAAGGAGTACGTCATCACATTCTTGAGCCGCCGCCTGCTGGACCCCGAAACCAGGTACACGTTTGTGGAACGATTATGTTTATCACTTTATTATGCATGCACCAAGTTACGCCATTATCTTCTCTCTACCACATGTGTTGTCGTTTGCCAAACCGATGTTATAAATCACATGTTACAGAAGCCGATTCTGAGTGGAAGAATCGGAAAATGGGCTTACGCGTTGATTGAGTACGATTTGGCCTATGAGCCCCTAAGAGCGATGAGAGGCCAAGTCGTAGCTAACTTTATAGTTGATCATCACATAGATGCTAGCTGGAGTGATGCTATTGCTCTAGTTGAGGTAGTGCCATAGAAAATCTATTTTGATGGTTCGGTTTGCAAGAATGGTCAGGGTATTGGAGTGGTTCTCATATCGCCTAATGGTATGTGCTTTGAAACCTCAGCCCGACTAGAGTTTTCTTCCACTAATAACCAAGCCAAATACGAAGCTTTGTTGCTAGGACTTGAACTACTAGAGTCTATAGATGCTAAACATGTTCACTCGTATGGTGATTCATTATTAGTAGTACAACAAGTAGCCAAGAATGCTCAATGTTTTAATGGCTTGCTGAATAGCTACTTGGACAAGTGTCTAGACATAGTTTCTACTTTTGATGATTTCAAAATATCTCACATGTCAAGAGAAGCCAATTCAATCGCCAATGATTTGGCTCAGCAAGCATCTGGCTACCAATTCAAGAGAGAGAAATTTTCTATATTAGAAAAGCCGATGTTTAGTCTCACTGGTGAAGCCAGTGATGCTGGACAGGCGCACCCTTCAGGTCGAAGCCTTCGGGTCGCCGAAGGCCACCGCATGCCGGAGCCCCTGGATCGGAGTACTCTGCCAATCGAAGGATCTGGCATCGCAGAGTCCATAGTCCGAAGCCTCTCGGACCGGGAAGGCTTCCCAGGACCCGAACCCTCCGAAGGGCTTCGACCCAGCACACTTCGAACAATCACTTCGGCTAGGCTTCGGCCAAAGCTGGAATGGCTCAGGGGGCACCCCAAAGTCGGTGTTTTAGAAATTTTTCAGAAGGTGTACCAGTGAAGCCCTTCGAAACCTGTGAGGGTGATTGAAGAGTCCCAATCGTCTAGTATTTGAGAGACCCTAGCCGAAGGGTTGATCGAAAGGTTCGGTGACAAGTGTTCAAATTTGTGTTGGTAGACAACACATTGTATTGCCGGACCATCGACGGAGTGCTACTAAAATGTTTAGACCATGAGCAGTCCCAAGTGGCTACGGGAGAAGTCCATGAGGGGCTTTGCGGGACTCACCAGTCGGCCCAAAAGATGAGTTGGATGCTCAAAAGAGCAGGGTTTTATTGGCCGACTATGACTGAAGATTGCTTCAAGTACTACAGAGGGTGTGAGGCATGTCAGAAGTTTGGCAACATCCAGTTAGCTCCTGCCTCATTACTCAATCCTATTGTCAAGCCATGGCCGTTTCGAGGTTTGAGTTTAGACTTCATTGGCCAGATCTACCCTCCTTCCTCAAAAGGGCATCGGTTCGTGTTAATGGCGATAGATTACTTCACCAAATGGACCGAGGCCATACCTCTCAAGAACATGACTCACAATGAGGTACGCGATTTTAATTTAAAGCACATCATACATAGATTCGGCATCCCTCAAACTCTTACTATGAATCAAGGTAGTTCATTTGTCTCTAAATAAGTAAGGGACTTCGCCGAATACTACGGCATTGAGTTGATAAACTCTTCACCTTACTATGATCAGGCCAATGGTCAGGCCGAGTCTAGTAATAAAACTGTGATTAAGCTTATTAAGAAGAAGATTGAGGAGTTTCCTAAAAGGTGGCATGAAGTGCTTTCCGAGGCATTATGGGCTTGTAGGATTGCAAAGCATGGTGCCACCAAGGTCAGTCCATATGAGTTGGTGTATGGACAAGAGGTCGTTCTACCTATAGAGGTAGATCTTGGCTCCTTAAGAGTGTTAAAACAAGACGGCTTATCGGTCGATGAGTATGAGGCTCTTCTAAAATATAATCTGGAGGAAGTGACCGATAAAAGACTAAGGGCTTTAGAGGCCATAGAAGTAGAAAAGAAAAGAGTAGCTAAAGGCTACAATAAGAAGGTTAAACCAAAATCGTTTCAAATAGGAGACTTGGTATGGAAGACGATTTTGCCTTTAGGCACGAAGAGTCCCAAATTTGGAAAATGGTCACCTAGTTGGGAAGGTCCTTTTAAGACAGCCGAAATCGCTCCCTGCAATGCATACGTGTTGGAATCTCTGCAGGGGGAGCGGTTTCGAAGAGCTTTGAACGATAGATACTTGAAAAGGTATTTCCCACGCGTGTGGCACATGTCATAAAGGTGTCGAAAGGCCGATACGAATGGTATCGTCTTCAGCTAGTTATGCTTTTAGTTCACTAGTTCACTAAAAGGCAGGGGGGCATGTGTTGATAGCAAAAAATGGCATTAATGTTTAGATTATCAAAATATCAATTTTTGGTGATTTGGGCCAAAAGTACACATTTCCAGGGTCTGTCCGAAGCCCTACAGGGCCAAAGTCCATCGAGCTATGTGCTTCGAAAGCCTCTAGCCAGCCCATGGGCTTCAGCCAGGAAACCTTCGGAGGCCCACGCTACCGAAGCTTCGAAAGCTCACGCTGTCGAAGCTTCGGCCCAAGGAGAAAGCCTCGACGGGCCTGGCCAAAGCCCACACTGTCGAAGCTTCGGCCCAAGGAGCAAGCCTCAACGGGCCTTGCCGAAGCCCACGCTGTTGAAGCTTTGGCCCGAGGAGCAAGCCCCAACGGGCCTGGCCAAAGCCCACACTGCCAAAGCTTCGGCTCGAGGAACAAGCCTCGACTGGCCTGGCCGAAGCCCACACTATGGAAGCTTCGGCCCGAGGAGCAGGCCTCAACGGGCCTGGACGAAGCCCACCTCGGTAGAGATAGAGCTGTTTGCATCGCCAGCTCAATCTCTATCTCTATCTGGCCGGGTTAATAGAAGATTAGATTGGGAGTTAAACCCCTATAAATAGAGAGGCCTGGCTTCGACAGTGTGGGCTTCGGCCAGGCCCGTTGAGTCCGGACGCTGAAGAAACCTTCGGTGGGGCACTTCGCACCAGACGCCAAAGGTACCCTTCGGCACACCCTTCGCATCAGACTTCGAACCAGGAGGACTCCGACTAGTTTGCTGATTTTAACCTGTTTAACCTATTTCTTTCGACTAATTGGATTATTTTGTGAATCTGGTTACCTAGCGACTCCACCCCCCTTATCACTATTAACGGTAGTCGGAATGCGGCGTCGGTGCTATGTCACGCTTAGGCCTGTCCCTAAGTATCCGTGCACTTTTGGATCGCCAGACTGACCCAAGTGCGGGGGCATGTTTCCATGTCAACAGGGGCTTCGGGTGCAGTTCGAAGGCCTTCCTCGCCTTCCAGAACCCTTCGCGCTTTGGAGTTAACCCTCTGGTAAGGGGCTCCGCTTCGTGTGCTGAAGTCCTTCAGATCCCTAGGGGCTACGAGGCAAGTCTTTCACCCGCTCTATGAGGTATGTACACAGTCCGAAGTACCACTTTGATGTACAAATTTGCAATTACATTAAAATAAAATCAAAGCCTTGCTTCACCTTAAAATCGAAGCCTTGCTTCGCCCTTAAAGCAAAACTTTGCTCCATCTTATCAAAAGTCGAAGCTTTACTTCGCGTTTTGAAGCCGAAGCCTTGCTTCACATTTTAGAATCGAAGCTTTGCTTCCTTTTTTATTTAAAACTGAAGCTCTGCTGTGTCCTTCTCTAGACCCAAAGCAAATAGCCTTGTTCTTTTAAGAACTAAGGTTTCCAGCTTTGTATTGTTAAGGACCAAAGCACGACTTCGAAGACTATTTGAATCCGAAGCACCCCTCCAAAGGCTACACAGTGCCTCCGGGCCCATAGCAGTGGGCTTTGAGACTTCCGAGTGATGGCTCGGCAAGTCCGGGATTCTAGGCTCTGGCCTGATGCATCCCAGGGTCGAAGGTGGCCCAGGGTCGAAGGTGGCCTAGGGTCGTAGGTGACCCAGAGTCGTAGGTGGTTCAACCCATCGCAGGTTTGGTGAATCCACGCAAAATATCCTTATCATTCACTACAGGATCAAGCTCAAGAAGCCTTGCTTCGCTATCTGAACATGCACCGAGGCCTCACTTCGTGTGACATGATCTAATCTAAAATTTAAGCATCTCAAAGTCATGCTTCGCCTAAAATCAAAATGTGTTTCGGAGCCTTGCTCACGCACATTATCCAAATCCAAGCATGCCGAAGCATGCTACGCTTAATTTGGCTATGCTGAAGCCTTGCTTCGCTCCAAATTAATGCGTTCGAAGCCCAAAAGAGGCCTTCGCTTGACGTGATATAAGCGTCCGAAGCCGCCAAAAAGGCGCACCCCTTCGCATTTTATAATTGCCTGCACCAGCAACGACTAAGTCCCTAGCTGCCACATGCAAGGGGGACCGAAGTATTTATGCGAAGTGTGCGAATGTAATGCGCAATACGAGCGTGACAAGCTAAAACGTTCGAAACAATCAAATCAATAGAAGCATGCAGACAAAGTATGCAAATACAACAAATCTCATTCATTGAATGATAATTGAGAAGTATGTTACAAATACACTTCGAAAAACAAAATTATGAGTAGTCTGTATCTAATCCTAAGAAAAAGCGAGCTCGAGGCCCCAACCCTCGCTTGCTCTTCTTCCTGCCAGGGCCCCCTCGACTGGACGAAGCCTTATCGGAGCCTGCTCTCCCACGTCCGGTTCGTCCACGCCCCGAAGCCCGTAGACCTCATCTTTCACCTTGCAGGTTTGTCCAAGTCTAGGAAGCAGGTGGTGCCATGTCAAAGGCAAAGAAGTCTAAGGCTTTGCCGCTTTGTAAGGCCGTACCTGAAGGCTGTACCTGAAGAACTCCGAAGAGGCTCCATCTTCATGGTAGCCAACAGCTCCTGGGCTACTTCGGAAATGGCTTCACCCTTAGGACCCCTCAGAAGCTTGAACCGAGGAGCACCTTCGGACCTAGCTACCTCGAGCACCACCCATAGCTGTCGAAGCTCCTCAGAATCCTCAAGTACTTCGAGGTCAACATTCGAAGGCTGAGCCTGGGCAGGTATAAAGTACCCCCGCATTTATATTAATAAACTGATAAGTTTTTACAAGCCTACAACTAAGAATTACAAGGAGCCTAAGGAGATCTACAGCTTTGGAGGCAGAGGCGTTGACGTCGAAGGCTGAGCTGGCGAGGCCTGTGCCCTATCTCGGGGAAGGCGGAGGGCCTTTTGGAGACTAAGGACTGCTTCGCAGCCTTGGGCCTTCCAATGCTCTTGAAGACAGCACCATGCTCCACGGACGCCCGGCGGAGGCGTCACCAAGTGCTAGCCTCCGAAGGCCACCGGAGTCGTCGAGGTCGCTGCCTCGAGGTGATTGCACCCCGAGTCATGAAGCATCTGCAGAACCCCTTGACCCACCACTCGACCGGCCATCAGAGCGAAGCCCTTTAGGGATACCACTGCCATCACAGCCATAGTCTTCAAGAACTCGACGCGATCCTGATTGGGTCCCGAAGGCTGAAGTCTGGAACATGGCACTCAATCCCTATTTTCTCAAGGACTGAGGTCAAGCTTGAAGTGGCTTCACCGACGTTGTGAACAACGAAGTCCTATAGGCAGTGGCTGGCTTTGCGAAGCTCCGAATTCTCCGCTGCCAACTCCGCTCTGGCCTCATCCAAAGCTCGAAGCTCCGCCCGAAGCTTGTCAGTCTCGGAGACCAGGACCTCCCTTGCCTTCTGGGCCTCGGCCCTCGCCGTCTCTGCTGAGGCTTCGGCTCGCCTTTGCTTCTCGGCTTCCACCGAGATCTCACGTCGGAGGGCATCCCTCTCCTTCACCAAGCGAGCCATCCGCTCATCCGCAGAGATTGCTGCTGCGGCATTTAGCGCGAAGGCCTGAAAGAATTCAAGAAAATCATAAGTGTTGATTGAAGAGCAAGTATGACTCGAAGACTGTATGGGACTTCGCTAACCTGGATGAGGGCTTCGTTTGCATTTGTGAAGAGGTCGAAGGGGCTCGAGCGGCTGAGTTGAGCCACCAAGCCCCCTGACCCTGCAGCAACGCAGCCTTCATGAAAATCATGAATGGCCGCCTTTATCACGGCCCCCCTCGGCTGTAGAGGCTAGACTATCTCCTCCACATCCACCTCCGGTGTAGGCTCCCGCGCAGCCGGGCTCTGGTCCACCACTTCGACATGCTCATTGGCCCTGTCCCGAAGGTTTCCTTCGTCGCAGTTGTCGCCTCTGTCTTCTTCAAACGAAGTGCTATCGGACTCCGAACTGATGCTACTACTACTGCTGCTGCTGCTGCCGGAGGCCTCCGTTGGCTTCGGTATGGCAGACATCACACCGGTATCGACATCTGCAAAAAAGTTTAGTTTAATATCCGTGTGGGAAAATAGAAGTATGTTCAAGTGTTTACCTTCATCGGAAATCTCTTCAAAGGCATAGGGATCGATGTGTGCTCCCCAATACCTTCACTGCGAGGGCAGAGCCTCAGCCCTCACGCCCGAAGGTGTTGCCATCACGACCCTCGTTACCACTTCGGTAGCTGCCGCCGGAGACCCTACTGGCTCCGCTCCGTTTCCAGGGCTCGTGGTCGTTGCCCCCTCCGTAGTAGGGGCTTCGGTTGTTGGGAGCTCTGAGTGAGCCCTTGATGCTTCGGGTTTGTCGTCGTCCACCCTCTTCCTATTGGAGCCGCTCGCCGAGGGTGCAGGGCTAGAGAATCTTGCAGAGCTTGGACATCCTCGATGCCGAGCCAAGTCCACACTCTGTTCCAGTGTTCCCAAGTCCCCACTAGAGCGATCCGTTGAGCCTGCTCCTCAAGTGTCGGGGCTCTGACAACGCGCTCCGCCGCCATGATGGCCTCCTCCGGAGTCCTTACTTCATGAGTGGCTTCATCAAGATTCTAAGTCATCACAAGTTTATTTTGCGAAGTATGAAAGTGAGAAGACTTTGAAGTCTTACCAAGGCGTTCAGCCGACACCTTGCTTAGGCCATCCGAACCCGAAGGCTGAAAGAGACCCTCCGGCCAAGAGAGCATGAGGGGGCTTAGTCGAAGGGTGATGAACTCCTCCACGAGGTCCCTCATGCTCATCCTCGAAGCCACCCTCCACAGGAGCGAAATTCTTGAACGAAGGATGTCGGGGCTCATCTTCACCATGCCTTCGCGTCGGTAGGAGATGAGTGCATTGGTACTCTGAAGGGGAGAGTTCGCACCAACTGAGGCGTAGAACAACTCTTGGTCCCACTTTGAGTACCACTTGCTGTTGGCATACCTCGTTGGGAAGGCGTCCTGGTACTCCTTCCGGAGTTGGAAGTTTGCGCTCCCGAAGGCCAAGGCCCTCTTGATGCGGTCTGAACCATCTCTTTGCTTCGGCTGGCAGTTGGCATCGTGGAGGGCTACGAAGACATCGGCGTGCCCCTCGCAACCTTTGGCCCTCATAGCCCACTCGAAGACCGCTAGCCTCGCCACGACATTTGGCAAAAGTTGAGGAAGCTCGAGGTTGTAGGCCTTCAAGACTTCGCTCAGCATTCCCACAGCCGGCAATCGAAGTCCAGCCTCGAAGAGTACTACTTCATTAGCCCAAGGCCTCGGTATGGCCTCCGACTTCTCTGGAACCTGAAGCTAGATCTCCGGTGATATCTTCCCCGCGCATGCCTTTCAGACTAACTCCTCTGTTGAGGCCGAAGCCCTCATCTCCAAAGTCTTCTCAAACTTATCCGATGGCGACCAAAGATCCCTCGGCCCTAGCCGCCTCGCTGTAGGCTTCGCTGCTGCTGCTGCCGCCTGTGCCTAGGCAGAGCTCGAACTTGAGCCCAGGGCCAAAGCCTTCTTTGATGCAAGCTTCTTTGGAATTTTGTGGGGCTTCATCGCGAAGGGCGCTAAAGCTTGCTAAGATGGCTCCGCGCGAAGCTAGAGATGAAGAGAAGAGAGCGAAGGATGCAAGGCGCTGAGAAAGAAGCAAATGAGAAGTGTGCTGAAGCCGTGTGCGGTAAACCCCTTTTTATAGGCGGTAAAAATCCCGATGGTTCCCGTGCCGAAGTCACTGACAAGTGGGCCTCAGGCGAATTTGAAACGAACCGGTGCACTGTAATGGTCGGTTTTATAGCCGTTGTGGAGCCTTTCGATCTCCCTGAGGTCGTTATGACAGTCGAGGCAGGTAATTATTGCCTGTGCAAGTCCAAGCCCCCTTCGGTCAAAGCTCCGAAGGTCTGTCTTCCCTGAAGTTGCACTTTCTGCTGTCATTTGTCCAAAGGCGCACGCACCCCTTCATTCTGAAGGGCTGTGGGCGAGGGGCTACTATTGGGGAAATAAGTTTTCCCTTAAACAGGGGCCAAATGACGTCAGCCTCCGTTGGCCTCCGGCCCAGAGCCTAACACTGTCGAAGCAGGTTCCCGCCTACTGAAGTTATTTCCAAGCCTCCAGACTCCTTTTGGAGCCCTCTAGAGTGAGGCCTCCACACTCCTTTCGGAGCCCTCCAGAGCGAGGCTTCCAGGCTCCTTTTGAAGTCTACTAGAAGCCAAGTCTCCAAGCTATCTGTGAAGTTCTCTTCGGAGTTAGCCTTCGAGCTCTATTCGGAGTTAACCTCCGAGCTCCTTTCAGAGCTCCTTAGAGCCGGTCTCCGGACCCTCTCCAGCCAATTCAAAGCCAAGCCTCCGAGAGCCCAGTTCGGAGTTCAGTTCGGAGCACGCTTCGAAGCCCACTTCGGAGTGTCCTTCGGAGCCTTCATCACAGCCTCCGCCCGAAGAGCTCCGGCCACTACTTCGAACCAAGAAAATATTTGTACCTCGCTACAGTGTACAGTAGACTAGCCTTTGTATAGCTGCTCAGAAGTGACGTTTATCTGACAAGTCTGTAAAGCTGTAAAGCACTTTGTATAGTAGACTAGCCTTTTTCCCTTCTTTACCCTATAAAGCTTATGACTTATAGAGGGTATTTAGGTCTTTTCCTTTGGCCTGCATGCCTATAAAAGCAGGGCCAAGCCCTTGTAGTAGGGGGTTGGGCCAAATCCATGAGATCCTTCGGACCCTTTAGATTCAACCAAGGCAAACTATGTTAAATCCACCACAAACTGGACGTAGGGCTGTTATCCCTTTGAGGATGTCCGAACCAGTATAAATCTTTTATCCTTCTGAGAGAACCCTTCGAGGTTCATTTTATACACCTTATACACACAAAACTTGTGTTGTAGCTAACACAATTGCTACAACAAGAACAAAAGGTTTAAAAATGTGCCCAACAATCGTAATATGGTGTAATAGTACCAAGTGATGCATTTCTAGCATTTCCGTTCCGCATAGAAAGTTTGTGAAATAGACGTCACCCGTAACTTGCAAGAATCAAAACTTCGCTTCTGGAACATAAATGTTCAAAAACGTGTCGAATCATCCTAATTTTGTGTAATAGTACCAAAGGATGTGTTTCTAACCTTTCAGTTCTAAACACGAATGTTGCGAAATAGACGACACCCGTAACAGGGAAGAATCAAAAGTTCGCTTCTGGAACTAAAGGTTAAAAAATGTGTCCAATCATCTGAATATGGTGTAATAGTAAGAAAGGATCTGTTTCTAACGTTTCCATTCTAGACACTAATGTTGTGAAATAGACAGCTACCATAACTTACAAGAATCAAAACATTGCTTCTCGAACATAAAGATTCAAAAACGTGCTGAATCATCCTAATATTGTGTAATAGTACCAAAGGATGTGTTTCCAACCTAGGCTTAGCTTGGTCGGTTAGCATAAGGTTGACATGCAAATAACCCCTGGCACTAAAATGGAAAATAAAAAAATCAATAAGCTTGAATCAATTGCATATCAAGTTTGCTGAAGTTCGTTGTAGTGGGATATGCTTATCTGGTTAGTATTTGATTAGATTTTGCATCTCATGCCTTGCCACGTCTAGTATACTAGTGTTAGTGGTGATGCTTTTATTTGCTAATACCTGAAAATGCTTGCTCATGCTTTTGTTTAGATTGTATTCATCTGATTGTTTCATACAGTACTTTTGGACACTATTCAAGGCAAATGCTTGTTTGTACTGTAATTGGAGTTGCTCATGTTTCAGAAGCTTGCATCTATACTCTACCCTCACACCTCTCTTTTCATCATTTTATCATCTTGATGCTTACATTCCCAAAGGGGGAGAAATGGTTTACATGATGCTTTTGGATGATTGCTTTGCTAAGGGGGAGTAATGGCTTTCATGATGCATTGATGCTTTTGTCAAAGATAGGAAGAATGCTTTGCATGAGTTTTTGTCAAAGGGGGAGATCTTTTACCAAGTGACATGTTTTGGCTCTTTTCTGAGTTTTGATTGTCACTTGTGCGCTTAACTTGATACCTTCATCATGTTTCTTTTTGGGGTTGTCAATGCACTCATCAAGGGGGAGATTGTGAAACCAAGTGAGATTGCACTGTGGATTTTGTCTTTATGATGAGTGATTGACAAGGTTGAGTGATGAGCTGGAGTGATGAGTGAGTGATGGTTTAATTGCATCAATGGAATCGATCTGTCAATATGGAGAGTGGATGCCGAAGGGATCGATGTGCGTCGCATTTCATGTTTTGGCTTGTCTAATGTGTGCAGGGTGGAGATGCTAACCAACTATCAACGGTGGGTGATCAAGGGTCAAGCGAGGAGCTTGATGCGAGAGTATCAAGGATGCCAGGTGAAGTTGAAGATGATCTCAGGAGTGCACGAGGAGATAGAGTAAGACATGGATGGACGAATGGTCGAGACAGCGTGTCGATCAAGTCAGCGAAAGGGAGGCTAGTGCAAGTGATCAGGCGGATCGAGGGGATCGAGAGCAGGAGAGACATGCTGGCAATCGAGTTCGCAGATTGGCGTCACATATCGGCGATCGAGGAGGCTTTGTCGGTTTTTGCTGAAATCTGTCACAACATAAAATGTTTTTAATTCCAGTAATTAGGAGTTTATTTTTCTGTTTAGTAGTCTAGATTAAGTGTATTCTCTTAATATTTTTTGGAATTTTCAAATTCTAAAAAATATTAAGAGAATCTTGTCAATGTTGTAATAAATTAGAAGTATACATTAATGTATTTTTCAGAATTCATAATTCTGAAAATACATTATGGCATTTAGGTAAATACCTACAACTTTAACCCTAATGGCATTTTGGAGATTTCCTTAATGGATTTGCCTATATAAAGGACTACATGCCTTAGGGTTAGTAAGACTTTGGGCTATCATTTAAGGGCTTTTAATCCAAAAATATTTTAGAACTTTTTCTCATTTATCTTTTCCAGCCGCCGGCTTGTTTTGTTTCCCGAGTTTTTCTTACTATTGTCGGTCGTTTGTACCTACACTATTCATCACTTTTGGTCGGTCAGATCACCATTGATGTTGTGTTGAGCGCCACCACAACTTTGCCTTCAATCAACAATGTCTTGCAGAGTACCGGGCTAGGTCACATCCATTTCCAGGTACAATTTTCTATTCACGTTTTCTATTGAGGAAGCATTATGGCCGGTTCTTCTTCTGGTTTGGTACTGGTTTTCGTTGCTTCCACCATGAAGCCATATCTATTTTGTATCAGCTTTTTAGGCATTGATTGGGTTGCCAGATTGTGTCATTCAGGATTTTATCCTCCGTTACTTTTACTTTCCCATGTGCAAGTACTGTTTTGGCTGGAAAGGCAAGTTTTCATTTGCTTTTTTTTATACGTCGTTATGTTGTTTCTATGTGTTGCTTCAAGAAAATAGCTTGGTCTGTAGCCTGTGCTTAGAACCAGAGAGCAGTGCCATAGGGATTTTGAGACATCGCGTCATTGGATGTGCTCAGAGTGCCAGCTAATTTTTTTACTACTATTTTACAGCAGATGCATGAATAGTGTGCAATCTTTTCGTTCTGTTCTCTTGTCACATCATGTCCTACCGGTCAGCGCCTAGTAGCATCAAGATCCTCAATTGATTTTTTATTTCTGGTTTTCTGGCGTCTTCTCTGTTCACCGCAAGCCATTGGAAATAACTGTTTCCAATTTTTATTTCTTCAGCAAATCAATACTGTTCAACTATTTTTGTTCTGGTGTTTATTCCGACTGTTTGTTTTCTCTGCACTGCTGTTGCCGAACATTTTTTGTTGTCCCCTTTCTGCATGAACTTTATGAAGCAGGAAGTGCAAGCACACATAGCCCTGTAGTAGCAGCAACATGAGTTGTCTTGTCAATTTTCAGGTAGTCACTGTTCATCCAGATTTTTGTGCTATCTTGATTTTATTATTTATTTCCAGTGTACTGATCAAGCATTGTGTGCTTGGTGCTCTGCTCGAGAAGCAGGAATCATTCACTAGCTAGAGCCTAGCATGCAACTCTGTTTCTCTTCCTTTCTTTATTTGCTTCACCAGCCAACATGCAGTGGCAGTACTTGTTTTTGGATCAACATTGTGCATTGGTCCAGTGTTCCTACATGAGTATTATTTTGTACTAGATTTTCTGATTAGTAGTCATGAATCATCTTGTGAGTATGGTGCAGCTACACTTTACTTTCCATCCAGTCATAGGTAAGTATTATTTACCATTGCACTTAAACCAATTTATTAAATTTCTGCTTGAATGAAAAATATATGATTATATTTTTACATGAAATATTTTCTGAATGTCCTACGGATTTTAAATAGTTTTCAGTGCTCTGTCTATTAAGTATGCGATTAAATGTTGATGAATTGCTATTGTCCTGAGCTTGATGAAATATCTGTGTTCTAATGAAATGCTTGTTGATCTGTTGTCTGATCTGTGATTAGATTTAATCTGCCTCTCAGCATTGTGTTGGTGTAATTTTAATTAGGACATCAGTTGCTCTTTACAAGCTAGATTATTTTTAGTGCTTGTGATCTCTCGATCTGTCATTTGACATAATATCAGATAGGAGGGTGATAACATCTATTTTTATCGGAGTCTTTACTACATCTGCTTCCGCTTGTTCATTTAGAGGTGCGTTGGGTGATTTGAAAAGGCCATAATATTCACAAGAATTTGTCGAGATGCCTATTCACCCCCTCTAGTTGCCATTCTGATCCCAAAAGAAGGATGGCTCTGAAGGATGGCTTCAACTTTGCCAGTCATTCTTCAAGAAGTCAAACTTGAAGTGAAGACTTCGAATCCTTCATAAGGGTACCGCTTCGACAACAACCAGCATGACAGACAAAGGGGGAAAAAGTATCCTCGCTTCGAAGTCTTGAATATTGCCCCCTCTTCGTTGAAATTTCCCCCTAAAATTCCACAAGATCCGGGAAGCAAGGTCAGCGGCTGGATGCCGCCAGTGAAGCCGGCTGGCAGAGGCCAAGACTTCTTCTGCTGTGTACATGGTGAGAATCGAAGCCATGCTACCGATGCATGTAAGTTAATACTAGCTCTACAGAGCGAGTAGCTCGAGAGGAGCTCCAGTCGAGGCCCTACCGACCGAGCCCCTCCCGAGGCACGTCTAGAGCCGGTGCAGACCATCTGATGTGTAGACAGCTTCGAAGCCTCAAGACGGCATTCGGTGGCCAGTGTTATGCCACCTCCGAAGCAAGAACATACACAAGACTGCGGCAAGTGACTAGACCTCCCCATCTCCGGAGGAGGGACCTTGGGAGGCATGTCAAAACGGCAACGTCGAGAATATGTTCACGAAGTAGGGAATATTGGGACCTCCTCGTCGGTTGCTGAAATGCTCGAGTGGTCTCACGTGCCTATATCTTTCTCCATAGCTGATGCAACGGGTATTAAATTTCCTCATGTGGACCCCCTTGTTATCACCGCTGATATTGCAAGAACGGAGGTCCGGAGAGTTCTGGTTGATGGCAGAAGCTCCAAAGATATTATCTTCGTCCAGGCCTTCGACCAGTTGTGCATCCCGCGGAAACACCTACTCCCAGCAGCTCGTCGCTTCATGGCTTCACAGGCCCACCTCTCGATGCCCTCGGCCAAATAGGCCTCGAGGTTACCTTCGGAGAGGGGCTCCTGGCTAGATCAGAGGAGGTGATATTCACCGTCATCGATGCCCCTTATGCCTATAATGTTATCTTCCAAAGGGGAATGCTAAATCAATTCGAAGCCGTGGCGCATCACAATTATCTATGCCTGAAGATGCCCACACAAAGAGGAGTGCTACCAGTCTTCGGCGACCAAGCTGCGGCGTGAAGGGCAGAGTATGGCCATGGTCCACCCCTTGATCCTAGACAGATAAATAATGTGCAAGACCATTCGGAGGATACCCCTGCATCAAGCGAGCTCTCGAAGATATCTTCCCCCAGGCAAAGACTATCCCATCCAGTTTGGCAAGGAATTGCCTCTAGAAATTGCTACTTCGCTGGAAGAAGTAGTTAGAGAAAACTTGGATATTCTTGCCTGGTCCAATGAAGATATTTGTGGAGTCGACTGAAGTATCATTGAGCACAACCTACTCGTCAACCTAAGGGTTTGACCTGTTCACCAGGGGCTCCACAAATTTTCGACAGAAAGGGTGGACCTTGCTAAAGCGGAGGTAGAGAAGTTGTTGAAAGACGGGATCATTAGAGAGGTGGCCCATATGGAGTGGTTAGCCAACCCGTCTTTGTCATGAAAAAGGCCTTAGGCAAGTGGCACATGTGCATTGACTTCACATCCCTGAATAAAGCATGCCCACGTGACCCCTACCCCATGCCCCGCATTGATCAACTAGTCGACTCCCACTACTACAAAGCGACACTGTAGCGGCGGGCAAAAACGACCTTTAGTGGCGGGCATCTAGTCCGCCACTGCTCTAACGCCACTGCTATCCCTGGTTATCAGTGGTGGGCAGAGTGCCCGCCACCACTGTGTCAACAGCAGTGGAGGGCTCACTGACATCATCTGCCCGCCACTGCTATTGCTAATAGTAGTGGTAGGCAGATGAGGTCAGCGCGCCCGCCACCACTATGTCAACAGCAGTAATGGGCGAGCTAACCTCATCTGCCAGCCACTGTTGTGTATACCCCATTACACAGAATGTTGTGAACCTTAATTCACACAGTCCCACAAACCAAAACACAGAAATTATATGCTTCACACAACCATCCACATACACAGCAACAAAACATCCACATATCCACATACACATCCACAACAGCAACACATCAACACAACAACAACCCATCTCATCATTTTACAAATTTACAAAGTTTACATTATATGCTTCACACAGCCATCTACATACACAGCAACAAAACATCCACATATCCACATACATATCCACAATAGCAACACATCAACACAACAACAACCCATCTCATCAATTTACAAATTTACAAAGTTTACATTTCATCACACATCAAGTTTAAAAGTTTACATCTATCAAAATTTCAAAATTAACCATTGTTTCACAAATACATGCTCATGCGGTTTATGTTTTCTTGGAAGGCCAACTCATATCTTGCGCATCTTGTTTTTTGCTTCTCAGCTTCAAAATTCTTATCGATTTGTTGTGCTTGCCTTTTCATTCTTCCGGCCCAATCATACAGAGTTGGATGCTTGGCCACTTCACTCTTAGGATCGAACAATACTCCACGCTCACGAAGAACATCATGCATCGTGAAGCGGCACATCCTTGATACGATTTCGTACAGTTGTGATTCTGAGAGTTGGCTCTTCTCGGCAACGGTTGATGGACCTGACGCCTGCATATGTAACATATAAGTACATACACTGCAAGTTATATTAGATTAACACACAAGAAATCAACTTACTTCTTTAGTATCCTCAGATAATGTTCGCGCAAACTTTCCTAAGTTATTACTCATGAAATCACAAGTATAATAGCCGCAATGCACCGAACCAAGAGATTGTTTGTGACACTTCAAAATAGACAAAGTTAGAACGATATATAGTTTGGCTTTATCAATTGAATTAAGAAATTTAAAAATATAATATTACCGGATAGTTGGTTCTGATAAGCATATCTTTCGGCCTCTATGGATCATGTGGGCCACCTAACTTTTCCACGTAGTATTTGTATGCACTCTGAATAACATTTAATATATCTTGATATTCTTTTTTGGGTTTGTCGAGCGAGTCGAGCACATAAACCCTTGAGCTCTTCGGGTATATCAGAAGTGCAATCCAATGATCACTATCGAAAGAAGTAATATATGATTATGTTAGTTTCATAATCAATAAAACATGATTAAGTGGATATAGTGGGTATACTTACTTAAAGTTATATGCCCCACTTATCATTTCTCTGTCCTTCCATTGATCCATGCACCACGCAATATACAACGCAGCACAATTCCTTTTCTTCTTCTTAAGTGCGTCTTGGTGTTTATTGAACATCTTCCTTTGAAATTTTTTTTGACCCGCAGTCTAGTACTTGCCATCGTTCTGGTTTAGTGTCGGGTTCAGTGCACTTTGGCTTATGAATGACGGGTTCAAGTACCCATACATATTAGACGCGTCACAACATGAATTCAAACTGCATGTGTTATGAAACAATAGTCAATATAACACATGATTGATTTTTGCTTTGTATTGACAAAGTATAAAGTACTTACATGCACCAAAGCATCATGCTTGTGATGTCGGTTCACTACAGATGAAACATCCAATGGAAATCGTGGAAAAATAGTGCAAGCTTAAACTCTGGGCAGTTAAATATTTCTTTTGGATCCTTCAGTTCTATTTGTGTAACTCCTAACGAAGACGCTTCGAGGTACCAGTCATGAAATGTTTTCATCCGCCAACACATACTCTTAAGTACTCGTTGGGGTAATAATGGTTTGCCTGGTTCGTATTCGATATAATCCTCGTCTCCGTAGGTCCATTAATCAAAAGAAAGTGAGGCTGCCTGCTTTTGTATTGGAGCCTTTATGGGAGCCGCTTCGGGCGTAGAACATGTTTGCCTCATAGTAGTAAAAAAATTGTGCTTCTCAGATTTCGGCGCAGAACACTGCCCAGCTTGAACAGTTATCTTGTGGATTGCTGGCTTTGTGCGTGCATCTTGTTTTTCAAGCTCGGCCACTAGCACTGGCACTTTTGTTATGGGCTCGGCCACTAGCACTTGAGGCTCGGCTGGAACTAGCACTAGCATTTGATCTGGCTCTGGAACTTTTGTGTTGGGCTCATCAGTGGGCTCAAGCACTGGCACTGGCTCTGTCACTTGATCAGGCTCAGTCACTTTCGATTCTGTCACTTCTGCAACTTTATCGGGCACTGGCTCTTTCTCTGCCTCTTCCTCTATCTCACGCTCATCAACAGGTGATAAAGATCCTATATTTTGCACATCCTGAGATGAAAGATATGTGGGGGGATTGTGATGAGACAATAGGTGATTTACTCTGAGAACTTGTCTGTAGTAATTTGATATCTCGGCTCACCCATAGGACAAAGTTATTCAGTGCATCTCCGATTGTCTCAATCCCCTCATCAGGCATTGGAAGATCCAAGGGGTCATTAATAAATCTGTCGTTGGTGATATCATTGACCTGAACCTTGGTATACTCAGCAGGAATAGGCCGATTGTGAAATAAATCCCTAGGCATAGCAATGCCTCATGCAGCCTCTTGGGAATGCCCTTTGCGCCCTATCGGTACATGAAGGTTGCATGGTGTGTCCTCTTTAATATAATTTACAGGAAATTTTTCTTGTACTGAGCCAACACTGCTTGGTACGTCGAGTCGTACCTCTGGCACAATTATTTGTCCCGCTGCAGCCTGCATTATGTTTGGATTCTCATTAATAAATTCAAAAAAGTGTCGCTCCCACTCTGCACGGCGCTCTGCGGCGTCGTCTGTGCGTGCTTGACGCTTCTTGTATGTGGCACCCTCCTGTTTCTTGAAAGTATTTTTCTAGGGTGCTATAGAAGAGACACCTTGGGTGCGCCCTCGATGTTCCTCGTTTTTGAGAGCAGATGTAAGCTGGTCATTACATCCCTCGGGCTTGAACTTTCTAGTCTTCTCCAACTCAGTGATTTCCTGTGCTTTCTGGAATACTTCACTAGTCCGTGAGTCGAAGAGCATATATTGGTCCTCGGGTGTTTTTTAGCTCGACCTAGGAGCCATCTCTTAGTGCGCTGATCAGCACCTGAAAACTGTTCAGGTAACCCAGCCGCACGGTCCTCCTCCTCCTTTCTACTCCACTCACCCTCCTTGGCCTTATATCCACCTGGCCAAAGTTTATGTGGGAACTTATTCTTCTTATTAAGTTCTTTGAACATGATGCTCTCTTGTTTGGCTTCTTCCGAGCAATGCTGCATTTTGAATTCGTTCCATTCATTTAGCGTTATAAAGCCGTAGTCGTTGAGCGGCGACTCATCTTTCTGAAGGTATTGTGTGTTCAGTTTAGTCCTAAATGTACGGAGAGCCTTCCCAATAGTCTTCAATGTGGTAGCTTTAGCGTCTTCTGAGCGGTCTTTCGGGAATTTATAATGCTCTTTTATATGTTGCCACAATTCATTCTTTGTAGCTTTAGGGACACTCTTCCAATTTTTTCAAACTATCTTACATCTCTCCCGGTGAGACATCCACAGTCGTTACGCCACTTAGCTGTGATTTCTTTCGGCTTCTTTGGAGCCCCATCAACATGCACTTCTTCAACCTCATAGATAGTTGTATGCAACTTGTTCTTCTCTCGTTTCCCTCTCCTCTTCGCATTTGCAGAGGATGTTGTGGCAGCGGGCTCAACATCTGTTGGCTCAGATGACTCAACAGCTGGGACAATAGTTGTTCTTTTCTCGACTTGGAATAATCGACGCTTGCTTCCTCGCTTTGGATGATCCTACGATGATAGACAATGTGAGCTTTAGGAATGTAATCCTCAGTTAGAAGCTGCTCTAACTTGTTACTAATGCAATAATTACCTCCGCTTGAGCTTAAGGAATGTAATCCTCATCGGCGTCTTCTCTCGTTCTCTTCTTCCTAGGCTCCATTGGATGTTCATTCTCCGGAGAGTGGTACGAAGATTCGCTATCGGAGGATCCTTCAGATGAACCCTCTTTATTTGTTTTTGCGGGAGACTCATAGATGAGCTCCTCAATGGAGCGTCCTTCTTCCGCCATAGATAAACTATTCATAGTTAAGAGGCTAATGTATCAGAATTTTGGTTATGCAAAAAAGGTTTGTTGTCATATTTTCATAGTTAAGAGGCTATTACTTCTAAAGCCACTATACTAATCCTCAAGTTAGGAGATTGTGTTGTTCTCTCTCTCTAGTGTTGTTCAGGCCTCACCATATTTTGTGTTGTATTTCAAAATGTTCATGGCTGCCATGGAACCATGAGCACATCCATTCCCTGTCAGCAACACGAGAAATAAGAAGCTGTTGATGGGAATGGATGTGTCCCATGGCTTGATGACATACATGAGATAACTCAATAACAATTTGTATCATAGGCCTCTAAAAGGAATTGCAGAATCTGATGTTGGTCTTCAACCGGATGAACTTGAGTATTAGTATAGTAGCCTTAGAAGTAATATCAGTAGTAAACTGATCACAGTGTCAAAGGTGGGAAATGTATGAAAACTCTTCTTGGCTACAGTAGTCAACTATTACTTTTGAAGCCACTATATTAATTCTCAAGTTAGGAGATTGTGTTGTTCTCTCTCTAGTGTTGTTGAGGCCTCAACAAATTTTGTGTTGTTTTTCAAATATGTTCATGGCTGCCATGGAACCGTGTGCACATCCATTCCCTGCCAGCAACACGAGAAAGAAGTTGTCGATGGGAATGGACGTGTCACACGGCTTGATGACATACATGAGATAACTCAATAACAATTTGCATCATAGGCCTCTAAAAGGAATTGCAGAATCTAATGTTGGTCTTCAGCAAGATGAACTTGAGGATTAATATAGTAGTCTTAGAAGTAATAGCCATAGTAAACTGATCACAATGTCAAAGGTGGGAAATGTATGAAAACTCTTCTTGGCTACAGTAGTCAGCTATTACTTCTGAATCCACTATATTAATTCTCAAGTTAGGAGATTGTGTTGTTCTCTCTCTAGTGTTGTTGAGGCCTCAGCATATTTTGTGTTGTTTTTCAAATATGTTCATGGCTGCCATGGAACCGTGAGCACATCCATTCCTTGTCAGCAACACGAGAAAGAAGGAGTTGTTGATGGGAATGGATGTGTCCCACGACTTTATGACATACATGAGATAACTCAATAACAATTTACATCATAGGCCTCTAAAAGGAATTGCAGAATCTAATGTTGGTCTTATCCGGATTAGCAGTGGCAGGCATCCTAATTGAGCATAAAGGAGCACAAAGTGTCATTGGTGAGCTCTGAGAATATTGAGCTCATGGAAAATTTCCATAGGATTCACTCCCTAACATCATGGAATCCTTTGTTTCTCATGTGGTAAGCCAAACAAATTTTTAGCAAATTCTATAGGAATCCATTCCTATAGGATTCAAATATATACTACATCTCAATATGTATGTTACCAAAGAATGTGGGAAATGTAGCATGTTAGCATCACTATAAATTTATAGAGTTTTAACCAAATTTATTAATTCTTTTCGGAGCACAATGATAAGATAATTTTTTCCAGCTATCTACCATTATCTACCACATTTTCTCATAACTAAAATGCAGAAGGAAGAGATACACCATATGAGCAGCAATAACTCAGTCTCTTCTGTTGTCTGAAGTGTATATCTTCCATTCAATGTTAGAGGTGAAAATGTTATGAAAATTCAAGGTAAAGATGAACCATTTTCCTACAAACCCCTCTAATTTCCTTCCCTCTTCATGAGTGAATAGCAACCAACAACTTTTGAAAATGCATTCAACCACATTCAAACCATAACCTAAACAATATGAACTCTAAACAACAAACCCAATCTGAAAATGCATTCAAACCATAACCTACCAGTGTCGGCAACGGGCTCTGGTGGCGGCGGCGGTCTCCGGTGGCGGCGGCGGTCTCCGGGGTGGCGACGGGGACGACGCACGGTGAAGGGATCTTGGGGGCGATGGCGGGCTCCGATGGTGGCGATGGGCCGGCTCCGGTGACAGCGCTGGGAAACGGTGGCGGTGGCGGTCTCATGTGGTGGCGGTGATCTCCAGGGCGGCGATTGGGACGGCGCACGGTGAAGGGCTTCGGGGGGTGGTGGTGGGCTCCGACGGTGGCGACGGGCCGGCTCCGGTGACGACGCCGGGAAATGGTGGCGGTGATGGTCTCCGAGGGCGGCTGTGGTCTCCGAGGTTGGCGGCGGTCTCCGGTGGCGGCGGTAGTCTCTGAGGGGGACGGTGGGAGTTTGATTTGCAAATTAACTAGGGTTTAGTCTAGGCGGGAGCCAAAAACTATATATTACTAGTATAGTAGTGGTGGGCATGCTGACGTCAGCATGCCCACCACTGCTATTTCTCGTAGTAGTGGCGGGCGAAGACTTAGTAGTGGTGGGCCGCTAACGTCATCGACCGCCACTACTAGGGTTTAGTCTGGGCGGGTGGCAAAAACTATATATTACCAGTATAGTAGTGGTAGGCACATGCTGACGTCAGCATGACTGCCACTGATATTTCTCATAGTAGTGGGGCGCCGCTGACGTCACCGACCGCCACTACTAATATGGGTAGTAGGGATTATCTAGCATACACTGCCTACCTTGTCGAGCAATACTTTGTAGCGTAGTGGTGAGAGGGTTTGCTTTGGTGCCATGCGGTTCGAGGTTCGAACCTTGCTGCCGGCAGGCGGTTTGAGGTTTTAACCTTGCTGCTGGCATCCAAATTTGTTTTTTCATTTCTGTTCTAATTTTCATCACTTTTTCATTGATGTTTAAATTCTAGTTTGAACTTGATTTTTTTAACAATAAAAATACATCATAACTTATCAAATTTTAAAAATTGGTATTTTTCTGCCTCACTTTACTTTTTTATTTCATTAAGAAACATGAGATTCTCCGGGAATGAATTATGGTTTAGAGATGAAATGACTGAGGTTAGAAAGCAAAACCTATAGTTGATTCTTCCTTTGAACTTGAAACTTTTTGTACAATAAAAATACAACACCAATATTTTAATTGCAAAATTTGGTATTTTTCTTCCTCAGTTTACTGTTTTTATTTCATTAAGTGTGTTTTTATGATCAAAGTCAAAAATAAGTTCAATTTGAACTACAAGACATGAAATAATTAACCAAAATTTATAGAAAAACCATATTTATGTTTTTGACTATATTATTTTTTATTATCCAATAAATTTAAAACCATCATAAAAAATGTAGGTTTCCACAACACTCGATCGACAACTTGTATTTTTATAGTTTTTTAATCCTCAAAAAATAAAATAAAGTCTAAAAAAAGACGAGACTTGTCATGTTGTTATGATATGATCGATCCATAGATGTTGTCATAAAAAATAAAATTGTTTCGAGAAAATAATCATGTAGGGCGTTAAGAAACCTGAGATTCTCCGGGGATGAATTAGGGTTTAGAGATGAAATGACTGAGGTTTGAAAGCAAAACCTATAGTTGATTCTTCCTTTGAACTTGAAACTTTTTGTACAATAAAAATACAACACCAATATTCTAATTGCAAAAATTGGTATTTTTCATTAACAGAAATTGGTATTTAAATGCAAATAAGTCCAGGTAGACGTAGGGATTATCTAGCATACACTGCCGACATTGTCGAGAAAGAATTTGTAGCGCAGTGGTGCGGGGGCTCACTTGGGGCCATGCGGTTTGAGGTTCGAATCTCGCTGCCGGCAGGCGGTTTGAGGTTTAAACCTTGCTGTTGGCCCCAAACGTTTTTTTCATTTCTGTTCTAATTCTCAGCATGTTTTTTATTGATGTTTAAATATTCATTTGAACTTGAATTTTTTTAACAATAAAAATACATCATAAATTATAAATTTTTAAAAAATTGGCATTTTTTTGCCTTGGTTTACGTTAGACATATATTAAAAAAATTGGTATTTTTCTTTCTCACTTTACTGTTTTTTATTTCATTAAGTGTGTTTTTATGATCAAAGTAAAAATAAGTTAAATTTTAACTACAAGACATGTATCTTTATAGTTTTTTTATCGTCAAAAAATCAAATAAAGTCTAAAAAGACAAGACTTGTCATGTTGTTACGATAAGTGAACCTGGGTCAAGCGGGAGGCTTGATGACAGGCGAGCGGGGAGCTCGGTCACGAAGGCTGCGTAGGGTCAAGGTCGGTCCTCGGGTCAAGGTGCGCCAGGAGAAAGCATAAAGTGCGGAGGGTGGCTCTGGCTGAAGGTACCCCGAGGAAAAGTTCTCGGAGGCGAGGAACTTCGAAGGGTGCTCCGGACGGAGTAACTTCGGAGTATGGTGGACAAAGTCCTCAACATTGAGGAAAGGCATTCGAAGTGTTCTACAGATGGTGACACTCGAAGGGACACCTAACAAAGGTCTCAGAAGTTAAGGTGCATCGAAGGCATGGTCCGGATAAGGGTCTTTGTAGAGTGTTCTCAGGGCTGACACACTGCGAAGGGGTGCTTATGGATATGCTTCATGCGGAGGCCTTGGACGGAAGGACTTCGAAAGGTGATGAAGGTACTTCGAAGGTGGGGCTTTGGAGTATGACTGACTTGAGGCACTTCGGCCATGCATGGCTTTAGTACACGGACGGACAGAGTTCAAGTTGGGAGTAGCTGCGAAGCTGTGGTGGTCTACTCTGGAGGTGATGGTGCGAAGGCTCAACAACTTTGATGACTTCGGCTAAAAACTGTCATTGTATCGAAGGATAACTTCGGTGAAGAGAAGGCCTACGGGGTCAAGCATGTCACCGAAGCTACTGCACACCTCGCATGTGAAGGGGGCTTCAGAAGACTCCAAATCTGCAAAGGCTAATAGTGTCGGCTCTACAAAAGCTGATGTTGTCTCCTCTGCGAAGCTGACAAAAGAAGCCTCCAGAAAAGTAGAGTACAATATGTACCCCCTGTCTTGCTGAGACAAAAACAGTCTAAACCCTAGGGGTAGTGTAGTCTATTCACAGGGTTGAATAGTGCCTATAAATCGTGAAGGCTGGCTAGGTCTAGGCAACACTTTGAGCAGCCATTTCTAGAACTCCAGAGCTAGCCACCATTTCCATGTACTCAGTCCTATGAGTCTTTTGTGTTCCCTGCTCATGCAATTAAATTTACATTCTGTTCTTCATCTGTTGCTTGAACTTATATCTCTGTTTTCACATTATGTGTTGTTTACTCTGAGTTACACTTCATTCTAGTCCGACTTGAGTTTGTGCACTAGTTCTTTTCTAGAGAAGGGTATTAGTGTTCTGTACGTGAGAAGTTTGTGTGTTTCTCAGTGTGTGTTTGCTCTATGAAAACTGAGGCAACCCCTCACTATTTCTAGTGAAGCACTGAGTAGAGTGTGCTCGAAGCCTGTTTTCTTTCCTGAGCGAAGTCAGTTCCTTCTGCATGTATGCCTTCGGTATACGAAGCCTAGTACAAGTTGCTAGTGCAGAGTATATATTTGAAGCCCTTAGAGGGAAACCTTCTTTTGCGAAGTGCGTAGTGTGAAGCCTGCTCGAAGGCACCTAGTGTGTGAAGCCTACATTATCCTAGCAGAGTTGTGCTTTTAGGTTTGAGGGTGTGAGCGAAGTATTCTTGACTTCGAACTTTGGCTCTTTGCGAAGCCTGGTTTCGGAGCTACAAAATACCTCCGAACTAGACCTTTGAAGGGTGTGTTCGAAGCCTGTTCCGTATGAGACTGATTTAAAACAGAAGGCTAATTTAAGACAGAAATTTTAAAAGCTCCCATTCACCCCCCTCTGGTCGCCCTTTTCGGTCCAACAATTGGTATCAGAGCAGGTTAAGATCACCTGTTGACCTTAACCGGTTTTGTGATCTTTTGGCGACATGAATAGAGTTAGTAAAATACCTCTGTTCGATGGGACTGATTTTGCATACTGGAAGGTGCGCGTGGAGGCTTACTTGCTAAGACAAGGAAATGCAATTTGGGAGATTGTGGACTCACAATACTCCATCCCTGAAACCCGCACCACTTAGACTGAAAAAGATCAGTATAATTCTAACTCCAAAGCGAGAAACATAATGTTCATTGGGTTGAGTCGGTGTGAGTTTGATAGGGTTCAGCACTATGACGCCCCGACTTACCAAATCAGAACATTATTGAATTTCCAAAGAAAAACAATAATACAAGAGGTTCATCATGCGATAACGTACATACGGCAATCATTCGTGGTACACAGACCACATTATTACATAAGAGAAAAATTAAAATAAACAATAAAAAGCATGACGAACGCCCTCTTCAGGATCTTCTTGACTGGGTCGCTACTCGAGAAAATCCTCCCTATAGTAAGCGGCCTCTGAAGTGTTTGTCCAACGGGTATGAGTACAAAAGTACTCAACAAGCCACCGCAAATGCAATAGTAATGCAAGATAATAACAAAGGGAGGATAATGGCTAAAAGTGCAGAAAAGTACATTTTTCAGTTATTGCATTTAGTGTAGTCAAATTTAATCGTGCAGAATATTAAACATGAACATCATAACATCATCTAACTCGAGTACATTTTCCCTCCTCGCTCCACAGTCCTTACATGCCAAGTCATCATGCACATCCATTAAAAATAAACTAACTGTGGGATGTCACGCAACCCGCTCTTGACCGTGGGCTTGGCTTTTCGAAAAGATTTAAGACTCTGATCAGAGGTGTACCACTGTACCCCCAAGGAACGCACTCATCCCATACACCAAAGTGTAACGGGATGACCCATACCACGGGAACTCATGCCAAAACCTCAGCATGAAATGTTCCAAGCGATAATCACCCACTCTAGGTTTCGCCGGCGCGCCAGGCCGCATCCCAGCTAACGTCACACCCCTTTTGCGCCACATCGGTACAAGCCACCCGCAGGTGCTTCTTGACCCATCTCCAAGTGGTTCCTTGGATTGGAACACTCCATACCTTAGTTAGGACTTACCCACTAGACTTGTGGTTAGTACGGAAATGTATCGCAATGGATCCCGCAGACCGGTCCTTATAGTGCCCCGAGTTTTACCGACCAATGCCCTAGCTTGCACCCGAAACCCACCATGCATACACTTAACCATAACTCTATCACCAATAGATTTCTAGGGATAAGAATAAACAGGGATCATATAGAAGATTCCAATCGCTACGACTCATTTTTAACCTATAGCAATTGTGCCGATACATTGGACACTAGCTAATAGTACTAGTAATACGGTGACAAGGAGTTTAGGCTAGATAGCATGGCTTGGGTTGCACATCATGGTCGAGGATCTCAATAAATATATTGTAAGGCTTTCATTTGACTAATGCATGTATGCCCTATGTGTTTTAGCGATAGTTTAATAAAACTGGGTTCAATATGCTCAAAAGATTTGTTTGGTGACTTGCCTTGTTCAGCGAAAGGCGACGGGGGAACCTCCGGGTAATATTCCGGCTCCTCGGTGGTGTCGTAGTCTTCTCGATATAAATAATTTAAATGAAACATTCAATTAAACAATCCAAAAATCACACAACAAGCATATAAATTTTGATTGGTTTAAACCAAAGAAAATAAAGTTGTTAAGCTTCTGAAATTCATTTTATGAATATTTTAAAATGAACTTTAATGGAATAATGGCCTTCCTAAAAAGGAATAAAAAGGTAAACTAATGTGTTTTAAATTTCTAACTAATTTAAAATAAGAAGTTCAGTGTAAACCTAGTGGTTCTATTACACTAATATGGAGAGAATAAAATATATTTTTTTCTAAAATGGAAATGAACAAATTTTGGGTTCATCCTAAAGTGCATTTGAATACTTTATTAAATAAACATAAAATACTCAAAATAAACCTACTGTTTATATTGAATTAACATGTAGAGAATGAAATTATACATTTTCTGGAATTAAAATGGTAAATTTTGGAGTTAAAATGAACAAGATATGAATTTTGGAAGTCTAAAACCATTTTCTGGAATTTAAAATGAACCGAATCCACCGTAAACCTGCGCACTGTGCGCGTGCGCCGGATCCAGATCAGCCATTGGATCGTGATTAGATGCGCGAGGGTGTGGCGGGTGGTTTAAATGAAAATGGACGCGTGAGATCACACGATACCCCTTCGCGGTGATCCAATGGATCTGAATAAATCGACTACGCGGTACAACCTACACTGTCCGATCGCAATCGCATGGTCGCAATCGAATCCGACACGGCACGGGTACTCTACCCGTGCCGGTCGTCTTCTCTGGCGATAGCGAGCGAGCCAGAGGCCACGGCGAGCGACGACGGTCCTAGCTATTCCTAGAAATGGAAAGAGGGCAACTAGGGGAGTACGGGGGTACCGTTGCGGTGGTCCGGGGTCAACGGATCATGGCCGGCAATGAGCGTAGATGGCGGTGGCGTTCGGGTCCCTCGTCGGTGAGGGGGTTCTGGTGGTCTTTGTCGGCGATGGAGCGGTGGCCGAGGTCGGGGTGGTCGCTACAGTCACGACGGTGTGGTCGTCAAGGATGGCGGTGTGGTGCTAAAAACTGAAGTGGGGCGCTCTGGTTTGTTCTCAATGCGATCGGATGTGCGGGCTGGATGGAGGGGAGGCCAGGGGTTTCAATAGAGGCGTCGGCGGGGGTCAAAGGGGGACGCATGCAAGCAAAGCCAAGTGGAGGGCATTCACTCACCGGCGAGGTCTTGCCAGGCACGGGCGCTGTGATCTCGGGGCTTAAACGCATCCCTTAACGCGATTAAATGGCCGGTGGGCCTCGGGGTGCATTAAACCAGCGATAATTGGAGGGGAGGGGCCGGTGGGGGCGGAACCGAGGCGAGGTCTTCGGTCGGTGGAGTTAGGGGGAGCGCAAGGTGGATGACAGGTCCGATAGGCAGTCCATGGCGGTCAGTGAGCGCGGGCGTACGGGCGTGTCGGCTGACGGGTGGGCCAAGGTGTGCGGGGTGATGGCGCCGATAGGTGGGGCCAAGTCGTCGGGTGCGCGCACGCGGAGGGGGGTCTCTAACGAGTGGGGCCTGATTGTCAGTACGGGGCGCGGGGAGGAGTGGGTTGGGCTGGCTGGTGGAGGGAGAAGAGGGGGAGGGGGTTGTTACGGTTTAAAATGCTTTTTGAATAAATTTAATTACTAAAAATAGTTTAAATTATTTGGGTTGCCTCCAAGAGTGATAAAAATCTGTAAAAATTCTCAAAAATACATCTTGGTCTTGGGATCATATACAAAATTTTCTAGCCTCTGGTTTGGATATTGCATCAAGGTTCTAGTTCATTTAAGCCTATAAGGGTATTAGAGGTATTTCAAAATTAATTATTTCCAGAAAAATATAATAAATGGTATTTTTATTTCTCTGAAAATTTGGGGTGTTACAAGCACCTAAGGATAGCTAGGGAGATTTGGACTACACTCACTATTTTTCATGAGGGCTCTACACAGATTAAGGCTAGGCACCAAAGCACATAAAATCAAAAGTATCAACTGTTTGTGCAAGCGCTTGGTGAATCTATAGATGCCATGTTTTCTCGCTTTGACGCAATAGTGAGTAACCTGCGGTCCAACAGGATGCTTGCTTACAATGATCATGATAGGGCTATCAAGCTTCTCTATGCTCTTGATCGTAACATATGGGAAGTGAAGATATCCAGCATTGAGAAGTCTGAAGGTCATGACACATTGACCTGTGATGAGCTCTTCAGCAAGCTGAACTCCATAGAGATTGCCAAGGCATCTCTTGTAGTGCACAAAAACTCTTTGCCACAGCCATTGGCACTAGTTCCTGGTTCTAGCTGTGGCACCACTGTAGAACCAAGCACATCTGGGACTTGTATTCTTGCAGGTGGTTTTGCTTTGTCCTCCCTGGTTTTGTCACTAAGGAGCATGTGGATAATCTGGATGATGAAGAGCTTGCTCTCATTGCCAGAAGGTTCACTCATTTTCACAATGAGAGATGGGATCAGAGGAGAAGTGGCTTTAGTGGTTGTTTTGAGTGTGGTGACACTTCTCACATCAAGGCCAATTGCCCTAAGCTCAAGAGGAGAGATGAGAGTGAGCGCCCTAAATACCACAAGAAGGTGAGGAAACCCTTTGTGAAGGGTAAACATGGGAAGGTGGCTAAGAGGGTAGCCAAGGCCACTTCTAGAGATTTTGTTGCTGCACTCAGCGACATCGACACTTCCTCAACTGAGGAGTCGAGCTCAGATGAGGTGGAGGAATCCCCAAGAAAGGAGGAGAAGAAGTAGAAGGCAAGGGAATTCACCGGCCTTTGCTTCATGGCCAACAGCAGTCACAACGGTGACGAGCTTGGCTCATCTGAGGTACATCTATCCTATGACCTGCTCTCAATTAAGGTAGATGAATTGAATGATGTAGTTCTTGGTCAGGATAGATTACTTGTTCGATGCTAGATATAGAAAAAAAACCTTAGACTTAGGCTAGAATCTATTTCTAATGATTATGCCATGCTTAAGTATAAAATTGGTGATGCTGAATGTGAATCTTGCACTATTGTCATGGGTGAGCTTGCTCAGTTGCGCTCTGTGCATGCTAAAAACTTTTGATGAGCTTGAGACTGCACAGAAGCAGCTTTTGGTGGTGGAGTCTAGACCTATTTATTCTGATGCTTGTTCAAATTGTCCATTATTGATTGATAGCATTAATTTGAGAGACAAGCATGTTATGGAATTAGAGGCTAGATTGGAGAATGCTGAGTGTTCTAAGGATGTGCAGCCTGCTTGTCCCACCTGTCAGTGGGCAGGTCATTTGGTTGGGTTTTGCTTTCGTCGCATCAAGGATGAGCGACGCTCTCAGGCACTAAGATTCCAAGACATGCATTACCCACCTCCAGGTATGCATGAGTCCGAGTTTTACTCATGTCCTGTTTACGAGGCTACTCGATCTTCTCAGAGAGGTTTTTCCCCTCGTGGTGTTCACCATGTTTCATATGTTGCAAGACCTCATGTTAGTGGCTTTATGCCTCATCAGGATGGTATGCTTCATCATGCTTTTGGGTCACATCATGTAGGTAGACCCCACACGTTGCATTATTCTATTTTTCCTGTGCGTAGACAGTCTACTTTTACTATGCTTACTGCTTGTATCACTCAGTGTTGGATACCTCGTCATGCTTTCGCTCACCCCAGCACTAAGCGATCGAGGTTTTCCCGTTTCATGTAGGGATCAGATCGAGGCTTGGGGGGCACATGGATCATGGACTCTGGTTGTTTGTGCCATATGACAAGAAATGCGGCATGGTTCTCTAGCCTCACCACAACCAAGCAAAAGGAGCAAATTACTTTTGGCAACAACCGAAGAAGTAGAGTGAAAGGTAAAGGTGTGGTAAGAATCAACTCGAATTTCACTCTCAAAGATGTTACTTTGGTTGAAAATTTGGGATACAATTTGCTTTCTTTATCTCAATTGCTTGATGAGGGCTTCGAAGTGCAATTCCACCGCGATACTTCGTAAGTACTCAATTCTGATGGCACTGTGGTCTGTAAGATCTTTAGAGTTGCGAGAGTTTTTGGAGCTAAATTTTCTGAGTCATCTGGTTCCTCTCACTGCCTTGTTGCACATTCGACTTCTGAGCTTTGGAAATGGTATAGGAGAGTAGGGCATATGAGCTTTGAGTTGCTCGCTCGTCTGAGTGCCCTAGGTCTGATCCGAGGATTGCCAAGCTCAAATTTGAGAAGAATTTAGTACGCGCTTTCTGTCGTCATGGAAAAATGATTGCCGCTTCGCACTCGAGTTTGTTCTTTAGGTGACAAGTGGTATGTGTTAGTCATTGTCGACGATTTCTCTCACTACTCTTGGGTCTTCTTTCTAGCTAGCAAGGATGAAGTGTTTTCACACTTTCGGAGCTTGGCTTTGAGACTTTTCACTGAACTCCCTGGTGCATTAAAATTCATTTGAAGTGATAATGGCACTGAGTTCAAGAACAGTCTCTTTGTTGACTTTTGCATTGAGCATGGCATAGAACATCAATTCTCTGCTCCGCGGGTTCCTCAACAGAATGGTGTTGTTGAGAGAAAGAACCGCACTTTGGTTGAGATGTCTAGGACGATGCTCGATGAGCACAGGACTCCTAGAAAATTCTACGCTGAGGCCATGAACACTTCTTTCTACATCTCAAACCGAATTTTCTTGCGCTCAATTTTGAACATAACTTCTTATGAGCTGCGTTTTGGGAGACAACCCAAAGTTACTCAGCTTTGAGTTTTTTGTTGTCGATGCTTTATGCAAAAACGTGGAAATTTGGATAAATTTGAGTCACAATCTTCTGACGAGATTTTCTTAGGTTATACAACTCACGGTCATTCTTATCATGTTTTCAATTTGGAAACTAACACTGTCATCAAGTCATGTTATGTGACTTGTGATGAAGCAACCCCCTATGTTAGCCCTTCTTTTGAACAGGCAAATGAACACGATATGGAGCAGACCATCTTCGAAGATGAAGATCCTGGAGATTTTGATGATGAACCCCTACTACCCTCGACATCGACTCATGAAGACGACCGCGCTTCAATCACTTCGGCAAGAGGCCCCGAAGCTACAACCTCAACATCTGTCATTTTCGACCATTCACCGGCACAAGTTGAGTGGGAGACTGCATCCCGCCGTGAGGCTCCTCATCACATTCAAAGGATGCACCCTCCCGAGCAGATCATTAGTGAGCCTGATCAAAGGGTAACATGTTCTCACGCTCATTTCATTGATTCTGCTTTTGTCGCTTCTTTTGAGCCATTAGATGTGAGTCATGAACTTTCTAATTCTAGTTGGATCAATGCCACCCATGAAGAACTTGAAATTTTTTAGAGAAACCAAGTCTGGTCACTTGTAGATCCTCCACCTAATGTTCATTTTATTGGAACTAAATGGATTTTCAAAAAAACAAGGGGAGGATGGGTCTGTAGTTAGAAACAAAGCTAGACTTGTGGCTCAGGGTTATTCTCAGTTAGAAGGGATTGATTTTACTGAAACTTTTGCACCTATTTCTCGTCTTGAGGCCATTAGAATTTTGCTTGCTTTTGCGGCATCCCGAGGTTTCAAACTTTATCAAATGGATGTCAAAAGTGCATTTCTTAATGGCTTCATAGGTGAAGACGTTTATGTAAAACAACCTCCTAGATTTGAGAACCCCAAATATCCACATAAAGTCCTTAAAGTTCATAAGGCTCTTTATGGACTCAAGCAGGCTCCTCGGGCTTGGTATGACAGACTTAAGTCTTTTCTGCTTGAGCGAGGGTATTTGATGGGTTCGGTAGAAAAATCCTTTTCACTTTCAAGCATGGCAAAGATTTCCTCCTAGTTCAGATTTATGTTGATGATATCATCTTTGTTGGCTCTTCTCATGCTTTGATTACCGAGTTTGCAGATGCCATGAGCAGGGAGTTTGAAATCTCCATGATGGGTGAACTCACATTTTTCCTTCATTTGCAAATCAAGCAAAGCAAACAAGGTACCTTTGTCCACCAGACAAAGTACACCAAGGGCCTACTCAAGAAGTTCGACATGGCTGATGCGAAGCCACTCGCCACTCTAATGGCTACATCTGTAGCATTGGATCCTGACAAGGATGGAGAAGCCGTAGATCAGAAGGAGTTCCGAAGCATGATCGACTCCCTCCTCTACTTGACTGCTATGAGGCCAACATACACTTCGCAGTGTGTCTGTGCGCTTGTTTTCAGGCTTTGCCACGTGCTTCGCACCGCCAAGCGGTAAAGCGAATTCTAAGGTATCTGAAACATACCCTCGATTTTGGCATTTAGTATTCTGCATCTTCCTTTTTGTGTCTTCATGGTTATTCAGATGCAGATTTTGTTGGATGTAGAATTAATAAGAAGAGTACCTCTGGTACTTGTCATTTTCTAGGTACTTCTCTTGTTTGCTAGTCATCCCACAAACAGTCTAGCGTTGCGCAATCTACGCCCGTGGCTGAATATGTTGCTGCAGCTAGCTGTTGCTTACAGATTTTGTGGATGGTTTCTACTTTGTGGGATTTCGGGTTAGATTATAAGGGTGTTCCACTATTTTGTGACAACACTAGTGCTATTTGCATTGCAAACAACCCGGTTCAACATTCCAGAACCAAATACATTGATGTGAGATATCATTTTCTCAGAGATCACAATGAGAAGGGTGATATTGAGCTTCAATATGTTGATACCTAGAACCAGCTTGCCGACATTTTTACCAAACCACTTGATGCATCCCAATTTGCTTATCTTCGTGGGGAACTGGGTATTTGTCATCCTTACGACATTTTGTGAGGGGGGGCATGTTTTATGTGTATTGCATTTGCTTCCTTATGATGATTTGTTGAGACTTTTTGTTGCTTTTGTATGCCGTCACATGATTGTCATTATCATGATGTCTCAGCTTTGTTTAATATATCTAACTTCAAAATGAGCATGATTTTAATTTACAAAATTTGAAACAAGGAGTAAGGGACTTCGGATTCAGGACCACTTTCTTTGCATGCGTCTTCACTACTCCCGAAGACCCTGCCTCAACCTTCCTTTTCTTCAAAGCCTGGTCCAGGGCAGACCAGTCTAGAAGGGCTAGGGGTTCAACTCCGAACACACTCCATATTCGATTAAACCATTCCCAAGTCCCAACCAACTTCACCCTCCACTCCTTTTCAATGGGCATAGGGGCTCCGAGAACCTTCTCCACAACCCGGACAATTTGTTCCGGAGTCAAAGTCGCATGCGGAGATGAAAGATAAGATATCATTTGATTAAGTCATTTATGTAAAACCGATAGTGTGTGCAAAACACTTTGATGCATGATATATGAAGAGATTACCTACGGAGCTTGAAGGGATCTCCCAATGTACCCTCTCCGAGTTTTCTTCGAAGTTGATTGGCCAAGTGGCCATCAGAGGAGGGATTCTAAGTCCTATGAAATCCTCCGCCAAGTCACGCATGCTCATACGATGACTCACAGAGTGCAACAATCCAAGGAGGACCTAGAGCTGGCTCGGGTCCGGTTGGACCTCCGCCTCCCTCTAGTAGAAGATATCCTCCAAGGGCCCCACCAAGGGACAATTCATCCATAGCTCAACGTAGAACCAATGAAGAACCCAGTTGGAGTACCATCTGTCATTGATAGCCTTCCCTGGGAACCAATCCAAGAACTCGTTACGAAGTTGGAAGTTGATGCTCCCGAAGGCAACCACCATCTTCTCCCCTCTGAGTCCGGTAAAGGTCTTCGGCTGCCATGAAGCTTTATGGAGGGCTACGAATATCTTCGCTCTCTTGGCACATCCTTCGGCCCACATCGCTCATTCGAAGATGGCCAGACGAGGAATCGCATTGGGAGAAAGTTGGCGTAGAGTGATATGAAATAGCCTCGGTACCTCGCAGAGGAAATCCACCACTGGGAGTCCCAATTCAGCTTCGAAGAATGCCTCAAACACTACCACCTCTCCGGCGCGTGGTGCCAGGATCACCTCAGTCCCAGGCTGGCTCACCTTAACTTCGGGTCCCATCCTCTCGGCGACTGCCACAACAATTGTCTTCTTCGAGCATGATGACGCCCCCAAGCTATACGATTGATCCATATACTTGGCAGACGCCGGATGGAGGTCGTGAGCACCGACTGGGCGAGGGTTATCTTAAGGGTTATTAGCTTCCATGCCAGCGTTATTCTGCAGTACGCCAAATATGCCACTGGAATTTCGCTATTAGCCAAAAAACCATTATTTTTTGCTGAACGATGCCACTGTGCCATTTTAGTCAACTTCTGTCACTACGGGCCCACTTGCAGGCAGCACATATTTCGTATTGCCCATTTTGCCCCTCACTAACAGTTACATACCGACCGTACCCTATCCTCTCTCCACTCCGACTTCGAATGGAGAAGAAGAGGGTGGCCATCGTCGGCGCCAGAGCCAGCGGGCTGGCTGTGTGCAAGCACGCGCTGGAGCGCGGCTTCCGGCCGGTGGTCTTCGAGGCCGACGAGGCGGCCGTCGCCGCGGCCGGTGCCGAAGGCCTGGCCGTTCCCCTCTCCCGCACCAAAATAACCGTACCCTATTCGGGAAGGGTACCCATTGGGGAATGTTGGGCGCGCACCATTGCATCGACGCGGCTGTATCCAGGCATGGCAGCCGTGCTTCTGCTCAAAGCTGTAACCGGCTTTGGGGAGAGAGTACAGGTATGCCCATGGCTATTAGCTGCTAACGCCATGGCCGCCGCCACCACTGCCACCTTCCTTGCCACTGGGTACAGAAGATGGTAGCTTCTTTGCTGGCCAAACTGCAACCTACAAGGAGCCTCTTCTTGGATTGGCTGTTGTTTCTTCGACGCGGCTGCAGACGCCGCGGCCGTACTTTGAGTTCTCCGACTACCCGTGGCCGCCGGGGGTGACGGATCTGTACCCGGACCACGACCAGGTGACAGAGTACCTACGCTCGTACGCGAAACGCTTCGGCGTGCTGGTCCGCGTCCGCTTTGGCTGCCGCGTGTCCGCCTTGGAGTACGCTGGCACCGATGAGGGCGAGCTCATGGCCTGGGAGCACTGGGCCGGCAACAGCCAGGCCTTCGGCGACGGCCGCCTCGTCGGCCTCGAAGACCACCGGCCGGAAGTCGTGCTCCAGCGCGTGCTTGCACGCGGCCAGCCCGCTGGCTCCGGTGCCGACGATGGCCACCCTCTTCTTCTCCATTCGAAGTCGGAGTGGAGAGAGGATAGGGTACGGTCAGTATGTAACTGTTAGTGAGGGGCAAAATGGGCAATACGAAATATGTGCTGCCTGCAAGTGGGCCCGTAGTGCCAGAAGTTGACTAAAATGGCACAGTGGCATCGTTCAGCAAAAAATAATGGTTTTTTGGCTAATAGCGAAATTCCAATGGCATATTTGGCGTATTGCAGAATAACGGTGGCATGGAAGCTAATAACCCTCTTCTTAAGGCCCCGCCGTCATAGCCACAGCCATCTCTTACTGCCAGACCAAGGTCCTAGCAGGGACAGGAACTTTGTGGCTAGTCTTCGTTATCGGAGAAAAAGAGTGTTTGAGAATATGGGCTTGGGAAGAAGAAATGTGAAATGTGAAAACAGTCGGTAAAGTATCCGAGATTTACTTTTACTTTTCTATTTATAGCGTGAGGATTCTTTGTACTGTACGTTAGAGCGCACTGTTTGGTTGCCCTGTTACGTTTTCGATGCCGTCATAACTTGCAGAAACGCTTCATGAGAAGTTACAACCTACGGAGATGGAACGACCGTTAGCTTCCTCAGAGAGGAACGACTCTATTTCTAAGTCTAACGGCTCTAGAGTCTGATGGATCTGAAGACTAATGGCTATATTAGCTCCGCAAGAGATCTATCTTCGAAGTCGTCTTCATGATTGTCTCCGCATAGAATTTGGTCTGAAGACCCTCTACTTCCGAATGTTTCTATGGATGGTAAAGTTTTGTAAGTTCCTTTCTAAATTCTAGTTATGAAATTATTTCTTGCGTATACTGCCCTCTTCATTTCATAGGCAATTTGAAGAGAAGTATTCGAGGGGCTATTGTTGGGGGAAAATATTTCATCCTCCAAAGGTCAAAGAAACTTCTAGGATTAATTCAAGCAGAAGAAATAAAGTCCAAAGCTTTATCTCCGAATATGCATACAATGTTAAGACTTCAAAATATTCGGAGCTCTCTACAGCAGAGACCTTCGTCAAGGCTTCGACGTAATGGAGCCTCCCGAAGCCTCTTCACACGAAGTGGTGTTGCCAGCGAGGATAGAAGATTTATCTTCTCACTGATCAGACTAGTATTTCACTCTTTTACCCCTATGAAGAATATTAAACATTATCTTCTTAGTCGGTTGTAATTAGAGGGTAAAGAAGTCTTTTCCCTATGTATTCGGTATATAAATACCCCATTTCACTCTGAAAAGGATATCGAATACTCAGATATTCAATATACACTTCGAACTATCTCAAGCTATTATCCATCTCGGAGGCTTGGAATAGTTTACTCAAATAGACCCTCCATTTGTTAAACAGTTAATTCTCTAAACCTGTTAGCATAATATTTTATGCCAACAGTACTAAAGGATGTGCTTCTAACGTTTCTGTTCTGGACATGGATGTTCTGAGATAGACGACACCCGTAGCATTCAAGAATCAAAAGTTCGCTTTCAGAATAAAATAATTCAAAAACGAGCCGAATCAACGTAATATGGTGTAATAGTACCAAGTGATGTGTTTCTAGCATTTCGGTTCCAGACAAATAGTTTGTGAAATAGAAGACACCCGTAACTTGCAAGAATCAAAACTTCACTTCCAAAACAAAAGGTTTAAAAATTTGCCTTGTCATCCTAATATGGTGTAATAGTAACAAACGATATGTTTCTAATGTTTCCGTTTGTGAAACGATTGTTGTGAAATAGACAACTCCCTTAACTTGCAAGAATCAAAAGTTTGCTTCAAGAAAAAAAGTTCAAAAAGGAGCCAAATCAACGTAATATGGTGTAATAGTACCAAGTGATGTGTTTCTATAATTTCCGTTCCGGACAGAAACTTTGTGAAATTGATGGCGCCCATAACTTGCAAGAATCAAAACTTCGCTTCGGGAACATAAAGGTTCAAAAATGTGCCTAGACATTGTAATATGGTGTAATAGTACCAAAGGATGTGTTTCTAACGTTTCTGTTGTGGACACGGATGTTCTGAAATAGACATGTAGCATTCAATAATCAAAAGTTTGCTTTCGAAATAAAAAAATCAAAAACGAGCCGAATCAATGTAATATGGTGTAACAATACCAAGTGATGTGTTTGTAGCATTTTTGTTCTAGACAAAAAGTTTGCAAAATTGACGACAGCTGTAACATGCAAGAATCAAAACTTCGCTTCTGGAACAAAAGGTTCAAACATTTGCCTAGTCATCCTAATATGGTGTAATAGTAACAAAGGATCTGTTTCCCACGTTTCTGTTCCAAAAATGAATGTTGCGAAATAGACAGCTCTCATAACTTGTAAGAATCAAAACATTGCTTCCAGAACATAAAGGTTCAAAATTGTGTCGAATCATCCTAATATTGTGTAATAGTACCAAAGAATGTGTTTCTAACGTTTACGTTTCGTACACGAATGTTGTGAAATAGATGGCACCCGTAACATGCAAGAATCAAAAGTTCGCTTCCAGAACAAAAAAGTTGAAAAACATGCCTGTTGGCGCAAATGTTACGCCAACAGGTTCTCTGTAGATCAAGAACGGACAAACAGGGAGTTTGTGCTTTAGGATTACTTTGAGCCTCCGAAATGGATAATAGCTCAAGTAGTCCGAATAAGTGTAGATGAACAAGTTGTTCTGGATCCCTTTTTACAAGGTACAATGGTGGGTATTTATAGGGAAAAAGCATAAGGAAAAGACCTATTTACCCCTAAATTACAACCGACATAGTAGAAACTATTCGGTATTATAAACAAGGTTATACAAGGTAAAGCACTGCAAGGTAGATGGATAAGCTGGACATCCAATCAATCATGTCATTCTGCTTCGAGGCCTCCATCTTCTCTTCGGAGGGTTCTCTAGGACTTTGCATCGTAGCACCCTCCGGTCGTGGCGACGTATGCTCCGAACAACAGTCCACCAGCTTCGAGGTCCTCACTCAGCCAACGAAGGGTTACTCTTTAAGTCTTGGAAATAGAGTAATTTCCCCCAACAGTAGCCCCTCGAATACGCCTTTCTGTAGTTAACCTGTTTCAGAAAGAAGGCAGTATACGAAAAGAACATTTCTAATTTCTGAGGCTTAAAGAGGATTTGAGGATGCTGTGACTTAGCCCGAGATTTTAGACCCAATACTTTCGAACCTTCGCCTTCGAGTTCTTGATACAGTGGGAACGCTCACTGGGAAGGGAACGGTTTCAGAGTGCGAACGTCGTGGAGACAGTTTCGGAGTACCCATGTCGTGGAGACGGTTCCGGAGAGCGAACGTCGTGGGGCGCCATCAAAGTAACCGTTACGGCGCAAGTAGCCGTTACCTTCTGTAAAAAAGGTAACGGTCGATTTTTTCAGCGGTTATACGCCGTTCCAATTACCGAACCCACTTGTCGGTGACGGAAGTCGAACCTGCAATGTGAAATCAATCGAAGAGTAGTACTGGTCGTGTGGTTATAAAAGGGGAAGATGGAAATTTACCGAGATTTTTTACCGCATTCATCACCTGTGATTCACCTTTCCCCCAATCTTCCAAACTCTTGAACGTTCGAGCGCGATGGCGAGAACTAGCCACACCACCCCTGCAGCGGCCAACACCTTGGCGCAGAGGCAGGCGTGGGCCACTTCGGCAACAACGGCAATGGCGGGGGCTCCGAGCGGTGCTTGGCCCAAGAATCCTCGGGCGCTCCGTCCGCCCTCCAAGAAGAAGATTGCTCAAAGCTTCATCATCGGCCAATCCTTGAGCACCGTTGAGTCCATTGAAGAAGTGGTGGACGGAAGGTTGGGCACTGGGCTGAGGACTCGAGTCCCCGGGACGGAGTCGACTCCAAGGCCGAGGAGCGGAGAGGTGGTGGTCTTCGAAGCATTCTTCGAGTCAGGCCTGGGGCTGCCGGCTGTGGACTTTTTGGCAGAGGTGTTGGATTTGTTCCACATCACCCTGCCTCAACTGTCCCCAAATGCCATCGCTCGATTGGCCATCTTCGAATGGGCGCTCCGGGCGGAGGGGTGTGAAGGACGCTCCGAAATCTTCGCCGCGACCCACGAAGCCATATGCCAACCGAAGCCACAAGACGGGCCAGGGGACTCCAAGGTGACGATAGCCTTCGGCAGCGTCAACTTCCAGCTGCGGAGGGAGCACACCCTCCACTTCCCTGCCAAAGCTATAAACGACAGATGGTACACCAACTGGATACTTCGGTGGTTTTATGCCGAAGTCAGAGAGGACTCCCCCCTCGCTGGTCCTCTATAGGAGATCTGGTACCGGAAGGAGGCGGACATCTCTCCGAACCCTAGCCTGCTCTCGACGAGGCTAGGGTTGCTTACCTCAGTGGCTCGTCGTATGAGCATGCGCGACTTGGCTGAGGAGTTCGTCGCCCTTCGGATCCCTCCCCTCGGAGCCAACTGGCCGATTGTGTTCCCACAAGCTTCGGAGGGGGACCTCCGAAACTTAGGTAAACCTTCTCCTTGCTGCATCATATTTGAACGAAGAAATCAATTATACTTATATTCTCATACCTTTTTCTTTCAGTGGCGCCTCTGGTATTGGCTCCGGAGGACGTAGTTTGGGCCACCGAACGAGTTCTCGGAGCCCCTTCGGTGGCCGAGAGGCAAAAAAGGTTGGAGCTGGTGGGGAGCTGGGAGCGATCCAACAGAGTGTGGAGAGCTCTCGGCATGGAGCCCCCGACTCTTCCTGACTTTGCTCCGACCGGAGCAGTTGGCCATAAGAGGAAAGCCGCTGCCGAGCCCTCCAAAAAGGTCGGCAAACAGCCGCTTCGGAGGAAGAAAGTAGCGAAGCACCCTTCGGAGTTGGCGCCCGCCTCGTCTGTCTCGTCGCCTGGTGCGCAAAGCTCGGCCTCTGAAGAGGTAGAGGACTCCGACGGCCAGACAGCAGCGGCCTTTGAAGCCTACCTCCTGGGTGACAAAGATACAGGGGAAGTCCCTCCTCCCACCTCCGTCGGGGAGGTGGTAAGCATGGCTCCGAGCGCTCCTGCTGCGCCCGTCGTCGTTCAGGTGGAGTCGGATTCCCCTACTCCCAACTTGCCCGCACCCGAGGTGGTCCCTGCGGAGGCCGTGGCTCCGATGGAAAATGTTGAGGGCTGGACCTCGGGGGATGACTTCGCCGACATCCTCCATATGTACGAAGCCTTGAAGGATCCAGCAATCCTTCCCCACGAAGCTCCCGGAGGTTTTTTTTCGAAGCTCCTCCCTTTTATACTCAATACCTGCTTGCTGTCTATGAAAACATGCTTATTGATTTTGTTATTGAAATAGGTACCTCTTCGGGTGTCGATGGTTTGGTGGCGTCCGAAGCCCCTGTGTCTTCGGAGACTGTCCTCCGAGCGGATCCCTCCGCGCCTCTGGACGCTCCAAATTTGGCGGCGGAGAATGTGTCGTTCGGGGCAGACGACGTGCTCGCCGGGACGGAGTTGGCGATGGAGGTCACTCCTATCGTGGCCACCTCGACCACCGAGGTTGCCTCTGCCGCTGCGGTTCTGGTTGAAGAGGTGGTTGCCGATGGTCGGGATACTCCTGCTTCGCCCTCCTTCGTGCCGGGGTGGGGTAAGAGTATTTCTAGCCTCGGCCTTCTTCCTGGCCAGGCCGCACCCTCCGTTGGCAATTCGGAGGATGAGGCCACAGCAGATGATGCCCAAGCTCTGTCTTGGCTTCCTCTGCTGGCTCCGTTCCTGGAGCACCGGAGTGGTCTCCGAAGACTTATGGAGCCCCTGGCTGAGAGAAGCCAAGACATTGCCAATTCGGAGTTGATCTCTGTCTTGAGTGAGGCCAGGGCTTCGAGGTTCAACACGGCCCTCGAAAGGGCTGCCCTTCAGGTATAAAAAAGACACCATAGCTACTTCGCATTAGTAGTCATAAATACTTTAGTACTTACTTAGTTTTTTTTGCAGCAATTTGTTCTTGCTAGAGCGGCAGCGACTTCCAACGAGGTCGAAGTTAATCGACTTAAACGGAAGGTCACTACCCTCCAAACGGCTCTTAACGACTCCACCGGGAGATCCCTCAGGCTGGAGGAAGAAGTCTTGGAGGAACGGAAGGCTAGGGCGACGTCGGACGAAGCCCTCGGAGCCCTCCGTTCGTCTGCCCAGGAGGTCGAGGCCGAGCGCGTTGTCCTTCGAGCGGAGGTTGAAAGGCTCCGCCAAGAGGCCGCTACCTCAAGTGCGCAGCTGGTGGAACTTCAGGGAGCTCTTGGCCAGGCGATGGCCCTCAAGAGTTCTTTGATGCTCCAGGTGGCCGAAGTGGGCGCGACTGCTGCAGGCCTGGAAGCAGCGGAGAAGAAGAATTCTAGTACTGCGGACCGTACCTTGGAAGCCCTCCAGGGTACGCTGGAGTACTTTGGCACCATGTGCCCTTCGGCTTCTGCTGCAACCCACGAGCCCCTTGACTGGAAGCTGACGAGGATCCAGGTTGCTTCATCGTTGATGAAGAACTCCGGTATTCGGTACGGGGAAATCTCCGGACAGTGTGCTGGTATCGGGGTTCTTCGTCATCTTGAATCCCTTCGGATCCCCCTTGGCTCAGTCGAAGGCTCGTCTCCTGGAGGCTTCGCGGACGACGACTTGCTGCGGCCATCTTCGGAGGTGGCTTCGGCCTGGGAAGCCTTCCGTTCGACCTGGAAGACGGATCATAAGGCCGCAGCTAAGGCCTGGATTGATGAGGCCCGTCGGCAGAAGCAAGCGCAGGCAAGGCCACCACTTCCTGCTGCGCCAGCCCCTTCGGTTCCTGCTCCGCCGACCGACCCGCAGGTCTAGCCGCTTAGGACTGCTATGTATATGAAGCCCTGTAAACCCTGTTTTTATTAATGAAAAAGTTGTAAACGGGAACTTGTCTTGTGTGTTCTGCTATTTTTTAGGTTTTGTCATGCCCTTCGAGCCCTGACTTCGAACTTCTGGAAATTACCGACGAGCTCCGAAAGGAGTGGGCAAACCTCGAGGGTTTGAGGCCTTACCGCCGCTCCCGCTTTTCTGTTCCTCGTGGAGACGGGGGGATCACCCTTGAAGTTCGAAGGGACGTCTTAGCTTATATTAAAGAGGAAGAGAAGACAGAGGGGTCCTCGTCTTCCGAACCTATTGACTGTTCCGACTCGGAGTACCGAGCTGAAAACCATGCGGAGGCTGACTCCGAAAGGCTCCTGACATGGGCTGAGCTTCAAGAGAAGCAGAGGAAACTGCGAGCCTTGAAGAAAAAGAGAAGTACCCGGACTAAAAGGACGACTTCGGCGGCTTCAAGTTCCAAAGGGCAAAGTAGTCGCAGGGGTAGCTCTAGGGGCCGAAAGGGTCTCCGATTTTATTTAGGCTTAGACAAAAATTTCTCTTGATGTATAATTATAATGATTTAATGTGAAATGCTTCGAAAGTATGCTGTGTGACTCGTACCTTCCGACCCCCCTTGTGGGTGGCGGAGCCTTTACCATAGAAAAGGTTCGCTAGGCACAATGACTGTCCGAACACCTGCATACTTCGAACTTTATACTTATCATTTGCTTTCGAAGACTAAAAATTTGCTCGCTGCCTTTTTTAAGTCTCTAGACTCTTGTACGGATCCTAACAAGCCGTAGCCTGGAATCCGTAGGTTGGCCACCTTCGGCTCTTTTACAGATACTTCGCACCCGGAGGCTGAAAATCTGTTTTCTTTAAAGTCCTTAGACTCTTCTACGGATCCTAACAAGCCGGAGCCTGGAATCCGTAGGTTGGCCACCTTCGGCTCTTTTACAGATACTTCGCACCCGGAGGCTGAAAATCTGTTTTCTTTAAAGTCCTTAGACTCTTCTATGGATCCTAACAAGCCGGAGCCTGGAATCCGTAGGTTGGCCACCTTCGGCTCTTTTACAGATACTTCGCACCCGGAGGCTGAAAATCTGTTTTCTTTAAAGTCCTTAGACTCTTCTATGGATCCTAACAAGCCGGAGCCTGGAATCCGTAGGTTGGCCACCTTCGGCTCTTTTACAGATACTTCGCACCCGGAGGCTGAAAATCTGTTTTCTTTAAAGTCCTTAGACTCTTCTATGGATCCTAACAAGCCGGAGCCTGGAATCCGTAGGTTGGCCACCTTCGGCTCTTTTACAGATACTTCGCACCCGGAGGCTGAAAATCTGTTTTCTTTAAAGTCCTTAGACTCTTCTATGGATCCTAACAAGCCGGAGCCTGGAATCCGTAGGTTGGCCACCTTCGGCTCTTTTACAGATACTTCGCACCCGGAGGCTGAAAATCTGTTTTCTTTAAAGTCCTTAGACTCTTCTATGGATCCTAACAAGCCGGAGCCTGGAATCCGTAGGTTGGCCACCTTCGGCTCTTTTACAGATACTTCGCACCCGGAGGCTGAAAATCTGTTTTCTTTAAAGTCCTTAGACTCTTCTATGGATCCTAACAAGCCGGAGCCTGGAATCCGTAGGTTGGCCACCTTCGGCTCTTTTACAGATACTTCGCACCCGGAGGCTGAAAATCTGTTTTCTTTAAAGTCCTTAGACTCTTCTACGGATCCTAACAAGCCGGAGCCTGGAATCCGTAGGTTGGCGGAGCCGCTGAACCAATGGTTCGGAGGCAGCCCCTTCGGTCTTGAGAAAAATGCTTGGCTCTACCAGCATCACCGTCCTCCCAATGCGTCCATCAGGAGTAAGGGATATTCGAAGAGCAAAACAGGTTTCAACCCTTATCTTTATTTATAGAAAGGAAAGTTCTACAAGTGATTACAAGGAGGCCTTAAGCATAATAGCGCTTAAGGTGCTCTGCATGCCATGCATGTTTCAACTCTTCCCCTTCTAAATTAGCTAATTTAAACGATCCGGGGCGTCCTGAGCGTAAGATAACATATGGTCCTTCCCATTTGTTTCCTAGCTTCCCCGGAGCTATTACACTTCGCAATACTAGATGACCTGGCTTTAACTCACTTAATCTAACTTTCGGGTCATACCACATTTTGGTGTGTTCCTGGTACTTAGTCAGGTTGGCGACAGCTCGAAGCCTTGTTTCTTCTGACAGATCTAGTGAAGTACTCCGGTCATCTTCGTCCCCGGGTTGAATTGCGCGAAGTGATCCACCTCTGAGCTCCGTAGGAGTCATGGCCTCATCTCCGAAGAGTAATCTAAACGGAGTGAACCTCGTTGACGTGGTTTGAGTGGTTCGAATGGACCACAAGATTTTGTGAAGCTCTTCAACGCACAGCCCCTTGGCCAATCCAACAATTCGGCGATTCAACCCGGAAAGGATGTTCCCGTTGGCTCGCTCAACAGCTCCGTTGGACTGTGGATGCCGTACTGCTACGAAGCACAACTTTATGCCTAGTTCTTCACAAAATGTTTGGAAGGTATCAGCTTCGAACTGGGTTCCATTATCCACCATCAATTCTCTTGGAACTCCGAACCTGCATATGATATTTTGCTAGAAAAATCGTTGCACATTCTTCGAGGTGATAGCTGTTAGCGGCTCCGCCTCAACCCATTTTGAGAAATATTCGATTGCCACCACCACGAATTTCAAGCCGCCTTTTGCCACTGGGAAAGGGCCTATGAGGTCCATGCCCCATCTAGCCATTGGCCATACTGGGGCAATAACTTGAAGCTGATCTGGCGGGCGATGGCTTCGTCTGCCCATCCATTGGCAGCCTTGGCATGTTCGAACTAGTTCTTCCGCGTCTCTTACTATTGTTGGCCAATAAAACCCTTGCCGAAGCGTCTTGCCTGCTAGCGCTCGAGGGGCTAAATGACCTCCGCATAGCCCTTCGTGGATGCCCCGAAGTATGTCTTGACCTTCGGGCTGTGAGATGCATCGAAGTAGGGGTGAACACACTCCGGCCTTGTATAGTACTTCATCAATAAGTTTGTAATTTCGAGCTCTTGCTTGCAACCTTCGAGCTTCTGGGCCTTCAGGAGGGTCGATGGTACTTTGTAATATGCTTATTATCGGGGCCCGCCAATCTGTAGTTGGAATGCACATTACTTCTGACGAGGGTATTTGGTCAGCCGCTGGCTGCTCTAGCTCTTCGTAGAAAGCACCCTCCGGGAGGTCCACCGCTCCTGCTGCAGCCTTTGCAAGAATATCTGCAAGTTGATTCTCTGCCCGATGGATGCTTCGAACTGTAAACCCTTTGAATGCTGCTTCGGCCTTGCGGATTTCTTCAAGGTATTGCGCGAGATGTGGGTTTTTTGCTTGAAAACTTTTGTCGATATGCCCCGCGACGACTTGGGAATCTGTCTTGATCACTATTCTTGCAGCTTCGAGCGCTTTAGCCTTTCGGAGGCCTAGCAAGATTCCTTCATACTCGGCAATGTTATTAGTGGTTCTGAAATTGAGCCTTGTGGAATACATGGCCTTCTGCCCTGATGGTGATATGATGACGGCCCCTGCTCCGGCACCTGATGCTTGGTAAGCTCCGTTAGAGAATATTGTCCAAAACCCTTCGGAGGGTTCTTCCGGGGTCCAGATTGCAGATGGAGTCCATTCTGCTACGAAATCTGCTATAATTTGAGATTTAACAGCTGTCCTTGCCGTGAAGGAGATTTCGAAGGGTGCCAGCTCGACTGCCCATTTTCCAATCATGCCTGTGGAATCTTTGTTTCGGAGCATATCTCCCAGGGGATACGATGTAGGGACGATGAGGTTATGCGCCAAGAAATAATGCCTTAGCTTTTGCGAGGCCATTACTAGGGCATAAGCAAACTTCTCGAGCTCGGAGTATCTGACCTTGGCTCCGGATAATGCCTCCGACACAAAATAAATTGGGTTTTGCACCAGCTTCCCTTTAAGCTCAACTTCTCGGACCAGCACTGCGCTTACTGCTGAACCCGTTGCTGCAAGATATAAAAGCAGTGTTTCCTCTAGAAGGGGAACAATTATGGTTGATAATGTGCCGAGGTATGCTTTTATATCCTCGAAGCTCTTCTGGCACTCCGGCGTCTAGCTGAAGCTTTTGGATCCCTTCAGTGCCTTGAAAATTGGGAGGCTCCGCTCTGCCGACCTGGACAGGAACCTGCTGAGTGCTGCGAGCCTTCCTGCTAGCTTCTGCACTTGTTTCAAATTCTCTGGCGGAGCCATCCTTTGCAGCGCACTTATTTGTGTTGGGCTAGCTTCGATCCCCCTGCTCGAAACTAAGTACCCTAGCAGCTTTCCTGCTTGTGCCCTGAATATACATTTTTCGGGGTTGAGGCGTACTCCACATGCTCGGAGGCTCTCAAATGTTTCAGCTAGATCTAAGCTATGCCGGTGCTTTTGTGCACTTTTTATTACAATATCATCCATATAGGCTTCGACATTGCGGCCTATCTGATGACCTAGTGCCTTAGCAATTAAGCGAGAAAAGGTGGCTCCGGCATTCCGTAAACCAAAAGGCATTCTTACATAACAGAATACTCTGGAAGGAGTTATAAAGCTTGTCTTGGCTTCGTCTTCGCGCTTCAGCCATACTTGTTGGTACCCGGAATAAGCGTCGAGGAAGCTTAATAATTCGGAGCTGGCTGTGGAATCTATCAATTGATCTATTCGGGGCATTGGGTAGGGGTCTCGCGGGCATGCTTTATTCAACGAAGTGAAGTCAATACACATGCGCCACTTGTTCGAGTCCTTCTTTCTTACAAAAACAGGGTTAGTCAACCACTCAGTATGAGCTACCTCCCTGATGATGCCAGCCCTTAACAATTTTTCTACTTCGATCTTGGCTATGCTTGCTCTTTCTGCTGACAGCTTGCGGAGCCCCTGGCGCACCGGCTTGGCCTTCGGGTTGACGAGCAGACTATGCTCGATGATGCTTCGATCGACCCCGGTGATGTCTTCGTCAGTCCAAGCAAATGTGTCTAGATTTTTCCTGACGACTTCTTCTAACGAGGCGGTTATTTCTGGAGATAGCCCCTTGCCGAATTTTATTGGATACTCTTTGCCATCTTCTGAGATTATTCTTGTCTCAACCTCGCCCTCCGGGCTCGGCTTGAGCGAAGGTCCCTTCGGAGGGTTCAAGGCCTCCAGTATTTCTTCGCCGCCTTCCGCCACATTATGCACTTGTCGGGGGTCCAATGGCTGCCCATGGCCATACTCCGTCCTCCTGGCTACAGCCTGGTCTCCTGCAATAGTAAGCACTCCACCTTGCGTTTTGAGACAAAGGTAATTGTGATGTGCTATAGCCCCGAACTGGTTCAACATCCCTCGACCGAAGATAGAATTGTAAGCGTAAGGGGCATCAACCACATCGAAGATCACCTCTTCTACTCGGGCCAAAGGCCCCTCTCTGAAGGCAACCTCAAGGCTTATTTGGCCGAGGGCATCGAGAGGCGGTCCTGAGAACCCTTGAAGCGGCTGGGCTGCTGGAAGCAGATGCTTCCGAGGTATGCACATTTGGTCGAAGGCCTGGACAAAGAGTATGTCTGTGGAACTCCCGCCATATACCAGGATCCTTCGAACGTCTGCTCCTGCTATATCGGCAGAAATGACTAATGGGTCAGCATGGGGGAACTTCACCCCCGCCGCGTCGCTGGCTGTGAATGAGATGGGCACACAGGACCATTCTGGCATCCCTTCGGCGGAACTCGAGGTCCCAATGTGCCCGACCTCGTGGACGTACTCGCGGCGCTGTCTCTTGGACATGCTTCCGAGGGTCCCCCCTCCGGAGATGGGCAGGACCACTCTCTTGTCGCGGTCTTGCGGGTCTTCTTGCTTTGGTGGTGGCATAATACTGGCCACCGGTGGCCGCATGGGGGCTTCGAGGGCACCGGCTCGGGCCACAGTTTGAACAGGCTCCGAGCGTGCCGATGGTGGGGCCCGATCCGAAGTACCCCGCCCGGTATTTCGCTCAAGGTAGTCACCCCGAAGGGCCAATACTGCCTTGCAATCCTTCGTGTCATGGCTTCTATTGTCACCATGCACACAACAGAAAAAACTCTGGCGCCTGCCAGGCATCCTTTCTTGAGGCTTTGGTGGCCCAGCCTTGAAATTTTTCACCTGCTGGAAATTGGCAGGTGCCTTCGAGGCTGAAGGTGCAATGTTTAGCACCTCCGAGCAGAAATGCTTCTTCCCTCGCTTGTACTCGTTGAAGCGGTTGTCTTGTGGAGGTTGCAGTGTAGCGGAGGCTTCAGGCTCCCTTTTGACTTCTCGGAGGGTGGGCAATGGTGCTTCAGCTCGCCGAAGACATCCTTCCTCCGCCTTGGCATACTGTTCGAAGTATGCCATGAGCTGTGCCACAGACGTCACCGGCTTCCGATGGAGTTTGCTAAGGAGGTCGGGGTTCAGCACCCCTTCACGGGCAGCATCAACTACCGAGGAGGTAGACAGGCCCTTGATCTGTGACTTGGTGTGGGCGAAGCACGTGAAGTACTCCCGGAGGGTTTCTCCCACTCGCTGCTTTACCTTAAACAAACTTCCTGTGGACATCGGGGCCACGAAGGTACCCTGGAAGTTGCTCACAAATTTCTTTTTTAGCTGCTCCCATGAACTGATCGATCCTGGCTTTAGGGACCAGAACCAGCGGAGTGCCACGCCTTCGAGAGTGAGGGGGAAGAATTTTGCCATGGTGCTTCGCACCCCTCCGCTTGCTTCTATTGCCAGGGCGTAAGAGCAGGCGAACTCTCTGGGGTCCGACCCCCCGGAGTACTTGTGCAGCTTCGAGGCCTTGAATCTGGGGTCAAAAGGCACTCTCTGCAGATCAGGGTGTAACGGAGATTCGTTATCGAAGGATGCATTCTCGGCTTCCTCCGGGACTTGGATAACTTCTGGGGGATTGCGGGTTCCGTCGTCTTGAGGCCCCCCTGGAGTTTCGGTGGAGGCTTGAGTGCGGAGGCGATCGGCGGCCTCCTGCCTCCACCTGGATACCTCCTCCTGAAGCCTGGCTAGCTGCGTAGCCTCGGTTTCGGGAGGGCCTTCGTCTTCGTCGGAAGGCACTTCTGGATCCCGGCTAGCTACGTAGTCGGTCTGAAGCACCGTAGGAGGAGGCAGAGGGCCCCGGGGCGCTCGACGCCCAGCGGTCTCTGCAGGAATCGCCGGATTAGCTGAGGGTCCGGCTCCATTGGTCCGAGGGGACCTTCGAAGAGGACCCGAAGCCTGGCCACGCTTCGGAGGCATAGCTAGCCGCGAAGATGTCTTGGAAATGAAGGACTTCGAACGACTCGAGGAGTCGAGAGAAGGCCCTCGAGCTGCACTAAGAAGCACTTAACTAAAGGGTGCGCGGAGTCTTGGGACTCCGAGGCTCCCTCCGTAAGTGCTCTTCAGAGTGCAGTCAGTAGTAGAGAACAAGCTTTTAGAACTTGGTTCCCCACGGACGGCGCCAACTGTTGGCGCAAATGTTACGCCAACAGGTTCTCTGTAGATCAAGAACGGACAAACAGGGAGTTTGTGCTTTAGGATTACTTTGAGCCTCCGAAATGGATAATAGCTCAAGTAGTCCGAATAAGTGTAGATGAACAAGTTGTTCTGGATCCCTTTTTACAAGGTACAATGGGGTGTATTTATAGGGAAAAAAGCATAAGGAAAAGACCTATTTACCCCTAAATTACAACCGACATAGTAGAAACTATTCGGTATTATAAACAAGGTTATACAAGGTAAAGCACTGCAAGGTAGATGGGTAAGCTGGACATCCAATCAATCATGTCATTCTGCTTCGAGGCCTCCATCTTCTCTTCGGAGGGTTCTCTAGGACTTCACATCGTAGCACCCTCCGGTCGTGGCGACGTATGCTCCGAACAACAGTCCACCAGCTTCGGGGTCCTCACTCAGCCAACGAAGGGTTACTCTTTAAGTCTTGGAAATAGAGTAATTTCCCCCAACAGTGCCCAATCAATGTAATATGATGTAATAGTACCAAGTGATGTGTTTCTAGCAGAAGTGGGTGGAATCCAAACCCCTAACAACAATCACTTCGAATAATGTACAGGAATTTTTCTACCAAAATATTATTTGTAGGATCGGAGTACAGAGATAGTTGACAATAGATAATGGCACACAATTTGATGTCGAACCCTTCAGAGAATTTTGTGAAGGCCATGTCATTAAACTATTTTTCGCGGCTATAAGACACTTCCAATCCAATGGAACCGTTGAAAGAGCAAATGGAAATATTCTATCCGACTTAAATCGCCACATAGTAGGCCTCGCAAAGGGGCTTTGGACTAAAGAATTGCCAAAAATTCTATGGTCCATTAGGACCACTAAAGCCAAGACAATGAGATTCACTCCGTTTGGACTACTATTTGGAGATGAAGCCATGACTCTGACAAAACTAAATGAGGTATCCTTGAGAACGATGGCACCCAAGATGAAGACGAAAGACGAACTTCGCTGGAATTATCTGAAGCGGCAAGGCTTTGGGCTATGGTGAACCTTATGAAGTATCAAGACCAGACGAAGGCTTGGTACAATCCCAAGGTGAAGCTCAAAAAATTGAGACCCGGGCATCTTGTTCTTCGAAGCGTCATTACTCTAGGAAAGTTAGCCAACAAGTGGGAAGGCCCATACATTATACTTAAATCAGGGCGACCAGGATCGTTCAAATTAGGTAATTTAGAAGGAGAGGAGTTGAAACATGCTTGGCATGCGGAACACCTGAAACACTACTTCGCATAATAGCAATTGTAAAACAAGAGTCTATCCTTTATAAATAGAGGCTACAATTCAACTCATGCGCACCCCAAAACGATACCCTACCACAGTTGATGCACCAATGTATGGGACATGTTTTTGCGAGGTATGGCATTAAATAATAGGATTCCAGACCACCGGTCCAAAGTGTCCTAAAAAGAGTCCAAAGCTACCAAATAATAGGATTCCGGAACACCGGTCCGAAGCTTCCTAAAAAGAGTCTGAAGCAACCAAATAATAGGATTCCGGACCGCCTGTCCAAAGCATCCTAAAAAGAGTCCTAAGCAACCAAATAATAGGATTCCGGACCGCCAGTCCAAAGCTTTCCAAAAAGAGTCTGAAGCGACCAAATAATAGGATTCAGGACCACCGGTCTGAAGCATCCTAAAAAGAGTCCAAAGTGACTAAGTGATAGGATTCTGGACCACTGGTCCGAAGCATCCTACGAGTCCAAAGTGACTAAGTGATAGTATTCTGGACCACTAGTCCAAAGCATCCTACGAGTCCAATGTGACTAAGCGGCAGAATTCTTGGCCACCGTTCCGAAGTGTCTTACTACTATACAACTACATTCGGACAAACACTTCGCAATCTAGATGACGTAATCCAAGCAGTACTAAGCATTGCGCGTGGCCCACACCTACTTATTGAGGAAAGAAGGATGTCGACCCCCCGCAAAAGGGGGGAGGAGGGTACAAGTATGATTGGACAACATCTAATTTTGTTACTTCGAGAACAAATGTTGTACAATTACAAGCTCATAATTAATGAATACATACACTATGAAAAATCTGTATCTAATCCAAGAAGAAATCGAAGAACCCTTCTATCGCGGAGGCTAGGCTGGTTTCTTCCGGACGCTAAAGCACCCGAAGTAGTTGGAGGCTTCTTAGCCCTCTTCGTAGCTCTAGCCTTTGACCTCTTTTCCCTTTTTCGATGTCCTCTAGGCCCTATGCTCCTCTTGAAGCTCTGCCCAAGTACGAAGCCTTTCTGGGCTAGGCTCCACCACAGTTGGCGTTTGTTTTTCATCGGACAAATCTACGTTGGACTAGTCTATATACTCCAATGATGAAGATGATACCTCCACTACTTCTCCCTCTTTGTCCTCTTGTGTTATAATAGAAAGCACCTCGTTAAGCATGTTAGCTACAATTTTTCCTAAGTCAGAGCGAGGAATAGAAAAGCGGGGGCGCCTATCGGGTCTTAGGTCTTTGAAAATAACCCACTGATCCCGACGCTCATCGGTAGCACTAAGCACTTCAAGATTGCAAGCCAAAGAGTGAGTTAGGCCCTGAATGCAAAAATTTCAAAAAGAAGTATTTTCATTCATTGATTAAGAAATGTTAAAGGACTTTTACATTCGGAGCCCTAAGGAAACTACACCTTCGGGTCCGATGGAGGATGTCCTGGTGAGGGTGTCAGAGGAGCCTGTGTTCACGCATGCTTCTGGCGTTGAGCTTCATCTATCCATGCCTTCGTTGCTTCACGACATTTGACTTTCCAGGATGACTAAAAGGCCTTCTAGGCAGCGTTGGTTCTAGGCGAAGAGGCTAGCAAGCGCTCACCCCTATAGCTCACGGGTGCTATCTCCGTTGCTGGAGAGATAGTGCCCTCGACATCCTCCAAGTTATGAAGGATGCAGAGAGAAACCACACTCCAGGAGATTTCTCTGTATCGAGCCGCGGTGGTGTCCATCATCCTCGCTGCCAGTTGGATGAGCTTCATGCGACGAGCTAGGGGATCATTGGCGATGACGGAAGATGAAGGGCACAAAGTACTAAAACGCTCCAAGACGCCCGAAGGATATCCATGGTCTCGACTGCCACCCCCTCTCACTTCGCCTGCTCCACACGCAGACCCTCCGTAGATGTCTTGAGTCCGGTAGACCAAGTGGTCAGCTCAGAGACCCTCATCTCAAGGATGGCTTTCTAAGCTTTGAGCCAATCCACCTTGGCCGCCAGGACACTGCGCTTTGACCAAAGCATCTCAACCTCGGCCGTGGATGTTACTCGTTCAGCCAATAGGTTGTCAACTTCATCCTCGAAGACAACCCTTTTCCTTTGCTCCTCCTAGAGTGTATCCTCCAAGGTCGAAACCTTCTACTCTGCATCGACAAGATGGTTCTGAAGGGTTGCAACTTCCCCATTGAGCTGGTTGCACTCATGGCAATAAGAGCTTCAAGTCGAGCATGCCAGGACCATGAACTACAAAAGAGGGAGGGGATAAGTATGAAACAAGATTTTAATAAACAAGACAACAGTAAAAGCAGTGAAGGCCATTATACCTGATACACAACCCTCTCAAGAGCAATGCTCAAGTCTGACCCTTCGTCTTGGCTCACCTCGGCCACTAGCTCAGTGTCACCGACCTCGTGGCAAACCCGAGCCAAAGGCAACAGCATACCACAAATCCCGGTTCTCTGAGCTAAAAATGGAGCCAGTAGAGGGAGCCTCGCTAGTGCTCTCTGATCGTCCGTAGTAGGAGAAGGCTCCGAGCCACAGGAAGTCCCTTCTAAGGCCTCCTCCGAGTGGTCCTCGTCATTTGAGTAAGAAATGCTTACCGCCACGGCAGGAGGTTTGCCATTTGGCTTGACTCCCTTCATAGAAGGCGAAGAACCCATCAAGGGGCCTTCCGCTGGTATAGCTAAAGCAAGTTAAATATGTATAAAGGCTTAATTAAAGTAATTTGTATAAGAATAACCAGAAGGAAGTTAATTCAGGAAAATAAAATACCTCTGTCACCGGCAATAGGAGATTGATCTAGACTATTCATTTATTCAAACTTCCAGAGGAAGTCCTCGCTAGAATCCGCCAAGGCCCTGAGTGGCGAATGACCCACTTGAGGCCCTGTCTCCTCCGCTGCAATTACCTCGGCCTTCGCAGGCGCCGAGGCTCTGGGATCCCCTGATATCCTTCGGCTCCGAGGCTTTTGATTCAGCCGCCTTGACCCCTTGGCATCCACCTGCCTGGGGTCCCTTAGCTCTACCATCTATATTTCTGGGTTGAGTACCTGCCCGAGATCCTCCAGCTCTGCCACATGGGCCTCTTTGTCCCCTTCCACCATTGCTGCCTGGGTCCGCACGACACCCTCTAGCTACGTGACCTCCGACGCCGACACCAAGACTTCTTCAGGCACTTGCTCCTCTTCGGACATTTTCTCCTCCACCACCTCCGCTGGAATGGGGTCCGAAGCAGGAGGAGAAAGAGGAGACCCCCTCCCAGTTGGCTCCTCGGATTCCGAGCTGTTTTCCTCAAAGGGGGCTTCAGAGTGGTGGTTGGCCCTTGGTCTGCCTTCCTTTTCCTAGGGATTGGGTCAGGGACATCTAGGTCTGGTAGAGTAGGGGGCTCACCCTCGAGCAAGCTCCATACCCTATTGAACCTCTCCCAGGCGCCTACCATCTCGAGCATTAATTTCTTCTCTACAGCAGTAGGGGCTCTGACTACTTTTTCTGTAGCCGGGACTATCTGGTCCAGAGTCATTGTCACTCGTGAGGCTATATAAGCCAAGGTATAAATTTTATAAAAAAATATATAAATAAAGCACTAAAGCAAAATATCTGAAATGCGAGAGGAAATTGAGATGTGTACCTATGGACTCGGAGGTGATTTCCCAAAGACCTCTGTCTTTGGACCCCTGGTAGGGTACTGGCCAGCTAGCCTTGAGGGGAGGAATGCTGAGGGAGACAAACTCCTCCATCAAATCTCCCATACTCATGTAGTGCGCAACGATGTCCATGAGGCGAAGTCGGACCTGAATAGCACTCACCTATGCCGAGACCTCCGCTTCCCTTTGGTTGGATATCTCCTAGACAGGTCCCGCCAGCCCGAAGTCTACCCTACCTTGGCATAAAACTAGCAATGTATCCAATCGGAATACCATCTCTCGTTTGTGGCCTTCGCTTGGAATTTCTTCTTGTACTCCTTCCGGAGTTGGAAATTGATGCTTCCAAAGGCAAATATTGTCGTTGAGCCATCGAGCTCGTACCATTTCTTCAGCTGACAACTGGCTTCATGCATTGTAACGAAGACCTCAGCCCTCCCTTTGCACCCCTCTGCTCGCATAGCCCACTCAAAGATAGCTAGGCGGGCGATGGCATTAGGGGAAAGCTGTGGGAGCTCCGCGTGGAACATCCAAAAAACTTTGACCAAGAGCCCCGAAGATTGCATCCTGAGCCCCACGTCGAAGAAATCTTCGAAGACCACTACTTCTCCTTCGCGTGGCATGGGGATTACCTCGTCACCAAGGATCATCACCGCCACTTTAGGTACCACCCGCTTGCCTATTGCTTTCTTGATCGTCCTCTCTGTGCAGGTGGACCGGTCTAGGATAAAAGTCTGGTCGTGAAATTTATCGGAGGGTGGTTTCAGGTCCCTAGAGCCATAAACCCTAGGGGCCCCGGAAGCAGCCGACGCTCCATGAGCTCACGGCTTAATCTGGGCATCTCACTGTACTCCCATTCGAAACAATCGACATACGACCGAAGCAACTTTATTACTTCGACCTTTTCTTTAGCCTGCAAATTCTTGTTTACAAAAGTCGGCCTTGGAACAGTACCATCACCTATATCAACCTCTTCTAAAGGATCGGTCGATGCGAAAAATTGACCTAACTTTTCTACTCCGCTAAAATCTTCAATGGCTTCAGCAATACCATCTTTAGAAGACCGATACTGCTCTACACGAGACTTTAGCCAATCAAGATTACTCTTACTAGACATGACTACTAGTTTAGAGATAGCTGTGCTACACCAGCTGGCTTTACAGACACGGGAACAAAACATCCCTCAGACACGCTAACAAAGTTGTAATCTGAGAGATCTCTACGATATTCTACTTTATCATGGACGGCATCAATAGACACATTGGCCAAAGCAACCTGGGCCAAAGTATAAGATGGTACAACCTCCACATCATCGACGTCCCACTGAATCAGGCACTGGTGCAAAGTAGATGGAATATAAAAATTTGCGTGAATCCAATCACGCCCAAGTATCACACTATAGTTACCTTGCACCTCGACAACGAAGAATGTCGTCGGCAATGTCTTGTTGCCCACCATCAGCTCCAGAGAAAGCACACCTTTGGCCTTGGAGCTCTCACCGTTGAAGCCATTGAGCATCAGGATGGTCCTCATCAAGTCATCTCATTCTTACCAAGCTTCTTCAACAGAGAGTACATCATTAGGTTGAATGTGGCGCCTCCATCAACCAACATCCTCGAGAACGGCTTCCCATCGATGTGCCACTTAACGTAGAGAGGATTCAAGTGACGAGTCGTATCCTCGGGCTTCTCGAAAATGGTTTCCCGTGGGCTAAGGCTCAAGTGAGCGATCTCGGCTTCGTCCTATGGAAGAGCAAACTCAGTGGGCAACATGATGACGTTTATCTCCATTGCCTGAGGAGTGGGCCCCTCAGAGACCGGCGTGTAGTCATCGTACATCATGTCATCCTTGTCGTCACTTGGAGTAGGAGCCTAGTTGTTTACAACAATCGGCTTCGGCTTCCATACCTATCTCACTATTGGTCCGGAACCGATCTCCTCGAACACGGCGTCCCGCTCATCCTCGGTTTCTTCTTGTGCATCTCCTGAGCTCGAAGACATTGTAGCCGCCTATTTTGGAACTTGGTCATACCTAGGGGTGCCCACGAAGGCTGCGGCTTAGTGTCGGATTCCACAACATTGTTCCTGGAAATTTTGGCCAAATGGGACTTGCCCAAACTGACCTCAGCAATTTTGTGTGTGGCGAAACACTGCTCCTGAGTATTGTCGGTCAGATCGGCCTTATTGGGCTTGTCAGACCGGGCTGTGGACCAACTGGTGTCAGTTGCCTATGACAGACCGGTCAGACTGGCCACAATAGGACTGTCAGACCGGGGTACCGACGATGGTTTGACCAGCCCTATGGCTGCGGTCGGACCGATTGGCTATTGCTCAATCCCCTTCTATGGCTCACCTCCATCTTGTTCCGTGGGGGCCTCCTTAGGGATTGGGACATCCTAGGACCCCACCTTGACGAGCATAGATTTAGATGTTGTCTCTGGACGTCCTGGTGGCACGACGGATAATCTTTAGAAGACATCGCCTCTTGGAGCACTCATCAGACCCTTCATGTCATAAAATTAGGATGGCACGAATGGAGCAATATAATATGGGGCAGGTTATCCGGGAAGCAGAAAGTAGCAAGGGGCCACTGCGTCATCGGTAGAAGATACGGTGGCAGAGGAAAAGGTGGATCAAATGGCCTCAGCCATCGTGGGCCGAACCCACTCTTCTTAGGAGGGCCCGACTTTGTTGGAGGTCCTAGCTGAGTGCTTGCCATCTCGGCCCTCTTCTTGTGCTTCTAGAGCAGCATGTCATATGTCACCTTCGTCTTTTGTGAGTCATAGCCGAAGATGATGCACTAGTGTTCACCTTCCACACTGCTACCCTAGGGTTCTTCGGCACGAGCGTGTCTGGGCACGATTCTCTGATCACGACCTCCTTCCCCTTAGCAGACTCGGCCTACTCAGGCCGAATCAGCACCTTCTTCCTATTGAGATCAATAGTGCTCACGGGAACGGGGTTCTGGTCAAGCTTCATCTTAGAATTTGTGTCCAATTTCAACTGTCCTTCTTCTATGGCGGATTGAACCTGCTGACGAAAAACTTTGCATTTTGACAAAAAACATTGCAATTGTTAATAGAATGGATCATTATGGATGTTGATTGGGGACCAAGTCAAGGTCATCCAAATATTATATACAAATTTTGGACGTCACATTTGTGCTAAGAGGAAGTGAAGTTAAAGTTCTACAGGTTTTTAATTTGGACTCGGACTATAGAATAGCACTATATTAAAACGTGCATATTTTTACATGGTAGCTAAGATTTGGATGATCTTTGACTTTTTGGAAAGCTTGAGACGTCATGTTTCCAACGGATCCAACCACACCTCCAGATTCCATCCGAGGAGATCGCAATAATGAAATCAATGCTTGTTTCTTTTTTAGTCCCAACCATTTTAGGAAAGTTTAGATTTAGATTTTTGGCATGCCTTTGTTGCTGGCCAAATTCCCCTTCCTCATCCCTTATTTAATCATTGCCAAACCAATCTTGTAATTTGAGTTTTATTTAGATCAATGTTTAGCCTCGCTATTTCGCTTATGGAACAAAAAGGTTCAAAAACATGCCAAATCATCCCAATATGGTGTAATAGTATCAAATGACGTGTTTCTAACATTTATGTTCCAGACACGAATGTTGTGAAATAGACAACATGAGTAACATGTAAGAATAAAAAGTTCGCTTCCAGAACAGAAAAGTTCAAAAATGTGCACAATCATCCTAATAAGGTGTAATAGTATTAAAGGATGTGTTTCTAACGTTTTTGTTCTGGACACGAATGTTGCAAAATAGACGGCACCATTAACATGTAAGAAACAAAAGATCTCTTCTGTAACAACAAATTTCAAAAATGTGCCCAAACATCCTAATATGGTGTAATTGTACCAAGTGATGTGTTTCTAGCATTTCCGTTCCGGACACAATTTTACAAAATAGACGGCACATGTAACATGCAAGAATCAAATGTTCTCTTCCAGAACAAAAGTTCAAAAACATGCCCAATCATCCTAATATGATGTAATAGTACAAAGTGATGCATTTCTAGCACTTCCATCTCAGACTAAAGTTTATGAAATAGGTAGCACCCGTAACTTGCAAGAATCAAAAGTTCACTTACGGAACAGAAAGGTTCAAAAACGTGCCCAATCTATACCACTATATAATTGACGAGTTAATTTACTCATTGGAACAATCTGAACCGTCAATTGTTTACTCATACTCATTGGAATTATCTCCAACATTTACTGGCCACACCGAACGTTGCCCACGCATGTGTTCTATTGCTTGATTTTTGGTTGGAGGCATGCACCACACACTGTTCTATTGCTTGATTTCCGATTGGAGGCGCGTGCCATAAATCCCCCGATCCATGTTGCGCCAGATCCTCCCGTGTCGTCTCCTCCCTATGCGTCGGGTCATCCCCGTGGACAAGGTTGGGCTAAGGAGGGGCACACCACCAATCCACACACATCGTTGGGCGCCGACAATCTCACCCTCCTATAGGGTGGTCTTGCTCGCGCTTTGGCTGGGTGCGTTCGCGCTCATCTTCCTGTGGTAGAGCACCTCGGTCTGCCGCATTGGGCTCTACACCCGCTTGCTATTGCCGAAGCGCACGCCGTACGTCGCCAAGATGGGGCAATGGGTGACCTCGCCACCGGTCTGTGTGGCATTCATGGACGTCATGGTGGCACTTGCGAAGAAAGGCGGTGGGAGGCTCATCGTGCCCACGGGAAGATGGTTGACCGCATTGTTTAACCTCACCAATAGGATGACGCTCTTCCTGGCCGCCAGCATTGAGATCCTTGAGATCCAATTGAGGCATCAAAGCCGCAATCCCCATCAGCTTCCTGATTTCAAGGTTTTACTCAAGGAATTGTCAGCTTTGGACAAGTTTGTGCTTATTATATATGTTTCGTGTAGTGTCATTATATAGTACATGCATATACCGTTCTTTCGGAAAATAACTACCTTGGTTGGTTTGATACAGGCATATAGCCGCGGGACCTTTGGCCTCCTATTTAACTGGTTGTATCCTTCTTGCATGCCACTTTTATTGAAAGCCATATCACTGTTTTTTGACGTGCAAGAGGTAACTCCCAAATGTTCTAGTCAAAAAAACTTTAGTTTTACTTTCTAGAACCAAGAACCGTACATTTCTAAATATTATGTTCAATTAACTATTAAATATTGCTTTTATGCTTTCATGCAGGTTACCACACCCATGCTCAAATTTATGTCTGAATTTGTTTTGAACAAAGCTCAAAGATTGACATTTGATTCATCATCACCAAATAAGATCATTCTATTCCAGGAGGTTAGCAAGCTGATTGTGGCTTATGGATCATAAATTATATTGCTTCCAAATAGCACCGATATTTATGGAAGTAAATACAAAGACATATGGATTTCACTTACTGTTCTTTCAAGGATGAGTTACCTTTGATATTTTGAAAACACTCATCAATTATTATAGTTTTAGTTGGCTACCTGGTGTCATTCATTTTTTTGTGATGCTTGTGCTTGAACTTTTTAATTTTGTGAATTTCATTGTTTTCAGGTTTATATATAACTCTTATTGCACTTGTTAATTCTAAAAGTCTTTGCTTGGTTGTCCCTTTATAATGGTTAATGCTTCTTCAATTACTCTCTGATAAAATGCAATGCCATGTTACAACTACTTATTCTTTTTGTTGAATGTTGAGTACCATTACAAAATTACCTCACTAAATGAACATTCATTATTTGCACTCAATTAAACCCGGCAAACTGTTTTAATGAGGTAAAATAATAGTTTTTTGCTCCTCTCCTCTAGTGAGTGTTTCTACCAAAAAGTTAATCATTCTACGTTCATAACTAGCATCCAAAAATTCTTTTCAGTTCACAAAAAATGAAACTGAGAAAATGCTTATTGCCATGGTTTAAACTGAATCGGGGAAGAGAAAAGTTGATGGAAAGTACCTGCACATTTCAGAGGCCAATCTCACTTCTTTGGGTAAGTATGACATATGAATTGTTTCAATCTCTATTGTCTTTCCTCAGTAAAATTTCCAGATATGAAGGAAGATGTGGCCTCCCAACTAATTTTGATTCTAGCTATTGCTATGCATTATGTTATGATTCTGGGGCGCTGCTTCATTCCGAGAAAACAAGACTTATTACACCGGTATGCCCATTATAGTTTCTTGTGACATTACTTGTTAGATGCTAGAATACCATGAGTTGACACCTAATTAACATACTCCATGAAGGTCATATTTGCAGCATGTATCTTGAAGTTACGGTTAGATAAACATGAACTAACATGATTTGATTGCAATCTTATTATTGTTTGTTCTACTTAAGTTGCAAACCTCATTGCTCGTGTGGAAGGAATGGACTGTTGGAGGAACTGCATTGACAATGTTGATGGATGTTGAGAGGAGGCACAATAATATTCTACTACACCCTTGTTTTCAGTTTAAGATTAGTCATATATTCTTTTACTATTTGTTTATTAAAGTACCTACGAATATGCGAGTAGTCATATTCATTCCTATGGCACGCAAGATGGCTGCAGATGCTGACATTCGTTCGGTGTGCGTTATGAATTTCAGGTCAGTGTTTCCTGCACTTACTTTATCGTAACATTTTGTTTGATAGTTATACATCACATGTTAATGTCACAAACTAATATGTCAAATGTCATGATGTGTCAACAAAGTCGTTATGGAGGGACTTGGCAAGCTTAAATTACATTTTTCTATCAATGGAACGGTTTCCTAGCTAAACTCCCTAATTTATAATTGTAAGAAATTAAATGTTGGATACCAATTGATGTGAATACAAAATTTGCCTATTTCTTTATTTTTCCTGTTGATAGAGGGGAAAGATGAGGAGCTTGAGTTGGAGGTATTCAACTTTATTGGTGCTAGAGGAATGGCCTTGTCTATGTACAATACCGACGAGGTACAACTTGTCACTTGCTACTATTCATTTCGGTTTTGCAAGTACAGTTCTTTTGTGATTCATGCTCTTAGGCTCAAAGCATTTGATTATGTAGTCCATATGTGCCATTGTTGAGGCTTCTATTGGAGGAGGGCTAGGTGCAGGAGAGTTCGACATAGAAATCAGCTGACTGCAGGCATGAACCCCGGGAGTTCGAATTGGGGAAGAGAGAGAATTGAAGATGAGAATCCAAGGAGGCGATGGCCCACCCCCTAGTATTCCAGAAGATATCTCTCATGTGTTTGCTATCTTTGAACTCTTCATGTGTTTCTATTCTTGTTAATTCTTGATGTAAGTAGTTTTCAAAGATTGTAGATGACAACAAACAAAACAAAAACATTTCAAGGGAGCTAACCTAGAAAAGTAAGTTACAGAAAATATATTGTAAAATAAATCAAATTAAGTTAACATTTTCAAAGATTAAGTATATGTACCTTTACTGACGATGCCAGCAACATTCCGCCGAGCGGCATTCCAAAGCCTAAATTGAAATTGTCAAGTAGATTGTTAAAAAAGATGTCATCTGATTTCAGTTTGGTGTAAATTGAAATGTGTAGGTTAAAGTTTTGTGTAAGTTCAGGAAATATTTGCCATTAATCCGATAATAACTTCATCTTTATGTTAATGTTTGTCATTAGTAAAAGGGTATTGATTATCTTAGCTTAACAATATTAGAACACTTTCTTTTCTATTCATATAATTATCTAATTCTTTGTCTAGATCGTCACTATTGTTACAGTTGATGAATTAACACCAGGACTGAAGTCAATCTTGAGCTTTGTTGTTCCTAATCAAAGATCTCTTGATGTCATTATTATCTCTTGCCTTTTACGATCCTAACACAAGAAACAATTCTTATTTGCTACCTATGTGTTTGTAGGTGTATAGCATTTCTTAGAATTCTTTAGCAACATTGATTGGAAGATATTTTGTTTGAGCTTATGGAGCCCTATTTAAATATTTTGGATTTGCGGTGCATGCTTGGTCGTCCAATGTTGAGTTATATAGATTTCTGGTTTCTTATTATTAAAGGTTCTTTTTTGGTTGGGATTATTTTTCCCTATGCCCTCTATTAGTGTTTTTTGTGTGTATTGTGCATATTTGTAAGCAGGGTGTGAGACTTGAGTTCGTTCATTAGTCATTACTTTATTTGTAATGGCCTTTAAATTATTGTATTCAATTTTTTCTAGGTGAACTGATTGTGAAACCAAGTATGGTCGCACTGTGGTTTCTGTCTTTTTGATGAGTGATTGACAAGGATGAGCGATCGAGTGAATGAGTGAGCGATGGTTTGATTGCATCGAAGGGTTCGATGTGTGGTTATGAATGGTCTGTGCCGAGGGGATCGGTGTGCATCGTATTTCGTGTTTTGGCTTGTCTCATATATGCAGGGTGGAGATGCTAACCAACTATCAGTGGTGGGTGATCAAGAGTCGAGCGGGGAGCTCGATGCCAGAGGATCAAGGATGCCGGGTGAAGTTGGAGATGATCTCAGGAGTGCACGAGGAGATAGAACAAGACATGGATGGACGGATGGTCGAGACAGGGTGATGATCAAGTCGGCAAAATGGAGGCCAGTGCAAGTGATTAGGCGGCTCGAGGGGATCGAGAGCGGGAGAGACTTGCTGGCAGTCGAGTTTGCGGATTGGCGTCACTTGTCGGCGATCGAGGAGGCTTTGTCGGTTTTTGCTAAAAACCGTCTGATCCCTATACGTTTTTAAATTCCAATAATTAGGAGTTTATTTTCGTTTAGTAATTTAGATTAAGTGTAAACTTTTAGTATTTGTAGGAATTGCCAAAATTCTGAAATTATATTAAAAGTATAGGGTCAAAGTTGTAATAATTAGAGTCAAATAGCGGTATTTTTCAGAATATGTAATTATGAAAATATCTCATGGTCTTTTAGTTAATCTGAGTTTTCTCAAGGGTCCTCTTGTAAAATCCCACTAGGGTGTGCCTATTTAAAGGCCTACATACCCTAGGGTTTGGGTTGCCCACTTTATTAGAACTCTTGGTGGCTGTCATTTTTGAGTGTTTCCTCTTTTAATCTCTATACAGTCGTCATCTTGTTCCTGTACCATATGGTGCCTTCACTGTAACCTGGAGCGATGCCAAACAGCGCGTCATCTTCAAAGTTTCAGGTGAGTGTGATTCTGTTCATCTTCATTGAAAAGTTCTTGAGGGAATTTGTTTAGCCTGATTTGCTGTTTGATGACACTTGGTTTATTTTGATCAGCTAATACTTCTTTCATCTTTCTTCTCTGTGATTTGCCGACTGATTTCTGTAGCTCATCAATTTTCAAGTCTTGTGCTGTGCGCTGCTTGTTCATTTCATCCCAGATACTGAATAGGGATGCCTGATTTGCTACAGCGGCAAGCCAGCAGAGCCATGAATATTATTCTGATGTCTAGGGAAGCACTGCATGCAGTTTTTCTTATTCTCTGATCTTGTTTCCAGATAGTTATGCTTGACTTCTTTTCACCTTCACTGCTGGCAAGTTTATTCCTAAGAAATCTGGGTTGATACCTGTTCCTTGTCCAGTAGTTGCCACCAGAGGGATACCTGTTAAAGCACATTGTTGTTCATCATTTTGAACCTTGGGCTTGCCAGTTTTTGTTCACTGGTTCTTCGGATTTGTTACTGATTAGAAAGCATTTTGTCCGGTCTTTTTCTTGTCTGATTGCTTGCTGTGCCATGGCTTCAGTTTGCTACTCTCTTCTTTGAGTATTATCTGGTTTGTGTTTTACTTCTGATGCATTGTTGTTCGACGATTTGTGCTGGGCATTTACAACTGAGTTAGAGCACTAGCACACGAGTTAGAGCACTAGCACAGGAAGGATGGATGACTTCTTTCGGTCATGAATCTGCTTGATTCCAAGGGAACCACTGCATAAGTTTCAATACTGTCTGAATATCACTAATTGTTGTTGGATTGATCCCATGGTCTTATGTTTAATCTGAATTTTTTGGCTGAGTATTTTGGGCTGAACAATATGGCTGAAAACCTTGAGAGAGTATTGTAATTCTAGAATCTTCTCTATATTGGAAGCGTTGCACTATAGCTCATCATTTTTCAGTCATAAGTCCTATTGCTCATCAAATGCCAAAGTTTCTCTAATTTATTCCTCCTGATCACAGATTAAGTGTTGAAGTACATAGCTCTTACCTGAATTGATAAAGGAGTATTTGCCTAAATGTTTCTCTAGTTTTGCTTTCTGAGTTTACCTATTTTCAGAGCTTTGTCCAGCAAGATTGCTGGATTAAATGCAATCTAGTATAATCTTAATTTGGTTTAAATTTTGATTCAGGGTCCTTTTCTTGGTATGTGTTGTCTAGTAGTAATTTCAGTGTTCTTATACCTTTCTCTCTGAATTAATGCAACCAGTGATTCTTGTTGCTTGGTAACTAGTCTTTGATTGAGTATAAGTGCAGAGACAACATAATAAAATTTCTCACTTGAAGGTGACTAGAGTGATTATCCATCACTGAGGCATTCAGTATTCCTGTGCATTTGTCATGATCTTGTGAACATTAAAAAGAATGTGAACAATTTGTATAGAGAAATCAGTTTTCAAAATAGTTATCTATAGCATTTCTGAAAATTGAGTGTACTGAATCAAATCTGAATGTGTACTTGTTGTTTCAAGTGAAATGAGTACAATCTTTTAGAGTTAAAAACAATACTGTTTTACTCAGTTGGGACTGTTCTTGTCTGCTATCCTGAGAACACATGCAAAATATTTTGACTGTAGTCTGTGGATCATTCAGCATGTGTTTTGATTATTATTATTAAGGAATTTTTGATGCTTTTTCTCTTGTGCTCCTGCTATTCTGAATTCATTGCCAAGGGCAAACAGCATTGACTGTTCATCATCAAGTGCACTTGTAGACTGCAGTTTCTTGAGTTGTAGAATGTTCTCAGTTTTGGTTCTATGTTTTAGATCCTGAAATTACTGTTTTGAATATTTTGTTGATGTTTGCTTCTGGTTAGTATTCTGATCAATTTTGTACTTGCAAAAATATAGTAAGTCACTTTGATATGCTACAGAATTTTCATAAGCAGAGTTGCTTGTTGAGATTCAGCAAACCATCTTGAATATTCTTCAAATGTATTAGATTTCATTTAGTATTCCTTCTTGGAAGTAGTTGCAAATTAATCTAGTTAATTTGGATTCACCTAGGATATTGCTAAACATTCTGAAAGGGAAATTTTAGTGAAAGAACAAACTCATTCTGAAATTTGTCTTTTAGCCTGTTCTCTAAAGTTTCTGAACCCTATCGGTGTTTCGTTGAGCGACTGAGATAAATCGGTGTTTCAAATGCTGACAGAGATAGGCTATCTGTAATTCAAACTTCGAACTGAATTTATCGGTGTTTCATTCACTGATCAGGACTTGAAATTTAAATTGTTGCTGATTTTGTTAATCCATCACATCTGCTAGCATTCTGATTTATAGTTTATTCAAGTTGTTAAGCCACTTGTGCATTCTAAGGGAATTAGTTCTTTTAGAGGTGCGTTGGGTGTTTTTGAAAAGGCCATCATATTCACGAGAATTTATCGAGGCACCTATTCACCCCACTCTAGTCACCATTCCGATCCCACACTGATTCAGATAAATAAAATAATACATGAAGCATATTTAATTCACACTTAACCCAATATTTTTGAAGTTTATTTAACTGACTAAACAAATTTGTGGTCCTTGTGGCGACATTGACAAGAACTCTAAGATTCCGATGTTTGATGGTCGAGATTTTTCTTATTGGAAGGTGCGCATGGAGGCTTATTTACTGAGCCAAGGAAGTGCAATTTGGGACATTGTTGATTCCCAATATATGATTCCTGAAACTCGCACTTCAGAGACTGAGAAGTTACAGTACGACTGTAATAGCAAAGAAAGAAACATATTGTTCATCAGTCTGAGTCACAATGAGTTTGACAAGATCCAGCACCTACGAAGTGCACGAGAAATTTGGACTACTTTGAAAACCTTTCATGAGGGCACTTCTCAGATTAAGGCTAGGAGGCAAAGCACGTATATTCAAGAATATCAAATGTTTGTGCAAGGCCCCGGCGAATCTGTAGTTGCCATGTTTGCTCGATTTGATGGAATTGTGAGCAACTTGCGCTCCACTGGGACTTTAGCTTATTCAGACCATGATAGGGCGATCAAATTTCTTCATGCTCTTGATCTAGCATATGGGAGGTGAAGATCTCTAGTATTGAAGAGTCGGTGAGCTTTGACACTCTAACTTGCGATGAACTCTTTAGTAAGCTTAAGTCCACTGAGAGTGCCAAGGTGTCTCGTCTATGATTTGGAAACTCTTTGTTGCCTTCTATTGCTTTAGTTTCTAGTCTTGGTAGTGGTACCTCATCTGGAGGGAGTCTTTCTGGTAGTTCTGGAGTTTGTGCTTATTCTGGAGGTTTTGACTTGTCCTCCTTGGTCTCTATCACAAAAGAACAGGTGGACACTCTAGATGATGAGGAGCTATCTCTCATTGTCAAGAAGTTCACACACTTCTATAATGAAAGACGAGATCAGAGGAAATGAGGGTCTCAGGGTTGTTTTGAATGTGGAGATACTTCTCACATAAAAGTGAATTGCCCTAAATAAAAATGAAAAATGAAAATGAGCACAAGTACCAGAAGTGGAACAAGAAACCCTTCTTCAAGGGGAAGCATGACAAAGTGGCTAAGAGAGTAGCCAGAGCATTTGTGGCCGCGCTCAGCGACATCGATAGTACATCAAGTGAGGAGCCAAGCTCCGATGAAGAAGAGCCATCCAAGAAAGAAGAAAAGGAGAAGAAGAGAATGGACTTCACCGGCCTTTGCTTCATGGCCAACAGCATCCACAACAGCGACGAGCTTGACACATCTGAGGTATATCTATCCCGTGATCAGCTTCTTGTTCAGATTGATGAATTACATGATGCTATCTATTCTCAGGATAGTTTACTTAAACTAGCTGTTAAAGAACGTTAAGATCTAAAACTCATACTTGAATCTTTATCCACTGAACTTGCAATCTTAAAATCAATGTATGATGATGCTTAATGTCACTCCTGTCTGATTATTATGAATGAATTTGCTCAGTTGCGTTTTACACATGCTCAAATTGTTGAAAAACTTGAAATTACTGAAAATCAGCTGTTGGTGGTGGAGTCTAGTCCTACTGTCATCAACGAATGCATGAACTATACTTTACTTGTTGAGAGCATTAATTTGAGAGATAGGCATGTTGATGAATTTAAGGCTAGATTGGAGAGTACTGAGTGTTCTAAGGATGTTTAGTCGGCGTGTCCCACCTGCATCACCCTTAAGGACCAACTCAACTTTGCTAGAGAGAAAGTTGAAAAATTAAAATGTGAAAATGATTATTTTCTCTCCGTGGTTGAAAATGCACTGATGGGAAGGGTAGAATGGATTTGCTTTTGGCTAAAACAAAATTGTGTGCTGACAGGGCAGGGTTAGCTCTAGGGTTGGGCTATGAGAGAACCACTCCAAACACTCCGAGCGAAATAGTGTTCACTCCACCCACAACCCTTGAGAAAGAAAGAGCCATGTTAGACACCATTCAAAAAGTAGAGAATCCTACTCAACCTACAAATAAAGCCCTTCGTCCACCAAAGGAAACTTCTCAGCAAAAACCCAAGAAGACTGTGAGATTTGCACCTGAGACCTATGCTCACACACCCAAGAGAGTGTATCACTGTTCATATTATCATCGGGTGGGTCACTTGGTTGGGTTTTGCTTTCGTCGTATCAAGGATGAACGACGTTCTTTTGCGATGAGCTTTTAAGACATGCATTACCCATCTTTAGGTATGCATGAGTCTGCTTTTCACTCTTATTCTGTTTTTGAGGCTCCCCATGGTTTCATGAGTGATTTTGCCCCTCGTGGTGTACACCATGCTTCATATGGTGCTAGAACACGTGTAGGAGGCTTTGTTTCTCGATAGGTTGGGAAGTCCTCATCGTTTTCCAGGTTCGCGCTTTGTAGGTAGACCACACACTTTTTATCATGGTTCATACCCTGTGCATGATCAGTCTACTGCTTTACCTGGTTCTTGAGTTTTACAATACTGAATTCCAAAACAGTTTTTCACTCACCCTATCACTGAGCATTTGAGATCTTCTAGCATGTTTTGTGGGGGAGTTGTGTATCAATGCTTGAGCTTCTGTAATATAATTAATTTCTTTTACAAGTACATGCTTTGTTATACCCTTGTAGTATTGTCTTTAATATTGTTGATTATAATTGGCTTGGATACATCTGATAATTGTCATGAGCATGGCTTTTATTTGTGAAAACTTGAAAATGATCACTACTTAGTCTAGAAACTAGCATGAATAGGTTGAGTGCATTTGCTATCTTTTACACACCTGATAGCTAGGTCCTTTTTTCACTTGGAAGCTAATACGCAACTTGATTTTATCAAAAATATTGTGCTGAAAATTAAATTGAATGAAAAATGAAAAATGAAAATGATTGATATTCATGCTATTTTGCGCTGAAATTGAAAAGATCCAGGTGGGTTTGCTTTGTCGCACTACTTTGTTCTGGACTACTTACCATAGCACTTTGGTAAGAACTGGGATGTTGTAGTGTATACCGAGACCATTGCTTTAAGCTTCCGATGGTCTTTTGCTTGATCTAGGCTCAGCTTGGTCGGTTAGCATAAGGTTGACATGCAAATAACCCCTGGCACAAAAATGAAAAGTTCAAATTCATTGCATATCAAGTTTGTTGAAGCTCCTTGTAGTGGGATATGCTTATCTGGTTAGTATTTGATTAGCTTTTGCATCTCATGCCTTGCCATGTCTAGTATGCTAGTCTGAGTGGTGATGCTTTTTATTTGCTAAAATCTGAAAATGCTTGCTCATGCCTTTTATTTAGATAGTATTCACCTGAGCTTGTAATATGGTACTTTTAGACAATATTCAAGGCAAATGCTTGTTTGTACTACTATAATTGGAATTGCTCATGTTTTAGAAGCTTGCATCTATACTCTACCCTCACACCCCTCTTTGCATCTTTTTATCATCTTGATGCTTGCATTGCCAAAGGGGGAGAAATGATATAAATGATGCTTTTGGAGGCTTTTGGATGATTGTTTGGTTAAGGGGGTAATGGCTTTCATGATGCATTGATGCTTTTGCCAAAGATAGGGAAAATGTGTTGCATGAGTTTTTGCCCAAGGAGGAGATCTTTTACCAAGTGACTTGTTTTGTTCTTTTCAGAGTTTTTATGGTCACTTGTGCGCTTAACATGAACATCAAAGCCATGTTCTATGGAGAAAAACACCAGAAAACGCATCAAAAAATCGAATCCAGGCAAAAAGAGTACATGCGCAAACACCTCAGATTTCCTTCGCACAACATTGTTTAATTTTCTGAACTCAAACAATACTTCAGAAATGATGAAAAGTAATATAATTTGAGTTGTAGCTACAAATGAACCAGCCAAAAAGAGAGGAGCCTGCCCATGGCTATGGTCCTCTATTTATAGGCCAGCCATGGGGCACAATTTTCTGAAAAAAACCCTCTAGAAATAAAAATATTACACATAGGTCCTATTCCTTGTAAAATATTTTCAGAAATAAATAAATCCTGAAAAAATATATTCAAGGAGTACATTTAGTATAGACTCTTACAAAAATTAAATCTAATTTATTGAACTAACAAAATCAAATAAAGTTTCGACGGTTTTCAGCAAAAACCGACAAAACCCCTCCTGATCGTCGACGACCATCGTTAGTCTGCGAACCCGACTACCAGCAAGTCTCTCCCGCTCTCGATCCCTCGAGCCGCCTTATCATTTCAACTAGCTTCCCTTTCACTGACTCGATCGACGCTCCGTCTTGATCAATCTTCAACTCACGTCTTGTTCGACCTCCATGCGTACATCAGAGTTCACTCTCGACTTCGACTGACACCCTCGACCATATGGCATTAGACTCCCTCTCTAACCATGATCCCGTGCCATCGATAGTTGACGAGTAACTCAAGCTTGCACACACGAGACAAACACAGACACACACCATATCCAGAAAACCCAGACACAACCCATGATTTCACCCTATCAAGTACTCATCATTACCTTGAACTATAGTGACAAATCTCACTATGTTCCTCAATCTCCCACTTGATTAGTGTATTGACAACACAAGATCAAAAGAAGTATAAATCAAAGGTTCAGCACACAAGTGACCATGAAATCTCTAAAGAGAGCAAAGTGAGAACACATGTCACTTGCCAAATGATAAAGCAAAAACTACCTCAAATAAGCTCAAAAGATCACAAACTCACCAAAAAGCTCAAGTACTCTCCCCCTTTGGCAATGCAGATATCAAGATAGCCCCATGAATGGAGAGAGTAAAGTGACCATGCAATGCTTCCAGAATATAATTAAGTCCAATTACAGTACAAACACTTCTTGTGCCTCACAACCTATCCTGACTAAACTGTATGGCAAGCTTTGAAGAAACACAATCTAAATATCCGTATGAGCAACCATTTTGAAGTTTAAGCAAATAAAAGCATCACTACCCAGACTAGTGTATTAGACATGGCATGGTAAGAGATACAAAAGCTACTCACAAACAAACTCGAAAAGCACATCCCACTACAAGGAGCTACACCAAACTTGATATGCGAGAAAATTAAACTTTTTATTTTATTATTATTATTTTAATGTCAGGGGTTATTTGCAAGTCATCCTTATGCTAACTGATCAATCCAAGCTTAGGATAAACCATCGGAAGCTTAAGGCATTGATCTTGGTATGTAGTCTAGAACAAAGTAGTGCGACTATGCAAACCCACTTGGATCTTTTCAATTTTATCACGACTTTACCATTTTTGATTCATTTTCATTTTTCAATTTTTCAATTTTGTTTTTGTTTTTAATTTTTGAGTATAACATGATCAAGTTGCATATGAGCATCCAAGTGAAAAGGACAAAGCTATCAAGTAATAAATGAATAGCAAAAGCACCTTAGCCTATTCATGCTAGAATCCAGACTTGGTAGTGACCATTTTCAAATTTTTGCATAGAAAAGTCATGCTCGAACCATATAGATAGATGAGTTCATTCTAAGCACAATGAAACAGTGAATACATGATAGTATTGTAAAGTGCACACACAAGCATGTACATATAAAACATTTAATCATATTTCAGAAGCATATGCAAAAGTACACAACTCCCCCTCACATGATGCCATAAGGATGAAAAATGCCAAGCTCTCCCCTCAAAAATGCAAAGCGAGAAGCATCGAGAGGCTTGGTGAAAATATCTGCAAGCTAATTCTGAGTATCGACAAAACGCAATTCAATATCACCTTTTTCATTGTAATCTCTTAAAAAGTGATAACGTACGTCAATGCGTTTGGTCCTAGAATGTTGTATTGGGTTGTTTGCTAAACTGATTGCACTTGAGTTATCGCAAAATAATGGAATACGTGAAAACTTTAACCCAAAGTCCTGCAAAGTAAAAACCATCCACAAAATCTGTGTGCAACAGCTAGCAGCAGCTACATATTCAGCCTCAGCTGTAGACTGTGCAACGCTAGACTCTTTGCGTGAAGACCAACACAAAAGATATGACCCTATAAAATGACACGTCCCAGAAGTACTCTTACGATCAATCCGGCAACCAGCAAAGTCAGCATCAGAAAACAACTCAAGCATAAAGAAAATGATGAAGAATACCAAATACCGAATTCAAGAGTATGCTTGAGGTACCTTAAGATGTGTTTGACAGCTTGACGATGTGACACCCTGGGAGAAGCCTGAAAACGAGCGCACAGACACACAACAAAGTGTATGTCCAGCCTCATAGCCGTCAAGTACAGAAGGGAGCCGATCATGCTACGATAGTCCTTCTGGTCCACTTCTTCTCCGTCTTCATCTGGATCAAGAGCAATAGAAGTACCCATCGGGGTAACAAGTGGTTTAGCGTCAGACATGTCAAATTGTTTAAGCAAATCTCTAGTGTATTTTGTTTGATGAACAAAAGTTCCTTGTTTGCTTTGTTTGATCTGCAAACCCAGGAAGAAGGTCAGCTCGCCCATCATCGATATCTCAAATTCTCTGCTCATTGATTCTACAAACTTGGTAACAAGTTTATGAGATGAACCACCAAATATTATATCATCGACATATATCTCAACGAGTAGGAAGTCTTTGTCATGCATGAGAGTGAACAAAGTTTTGTCAACAGACCCCATTTTGTACCCATGCTCAATCAAGAACGTCCTAAGGCGGTCATACCAGGCCCTCGGTGCTTGCTTGAGCCCATATAGTGCTTTGTGAAGTTTAAAGACTCTATGGGGGTAGTTGGGATCCTCAAACCCAGGAGGCTGCTTGACAAACACGTCCTCTCCTAAGAAACCGTTCAGAAATGCGCTTTTTACATCCATTTGAAAAAGTTTAAAGCCACGCGAAGAAGCAAAAGCAAGCAAGATCCTAATGGCCTCAAGTCGAGCTACCGGTGCAAAAGTTTCTCCAAAATCACCCCCCTCGAGTTGAGAATACCCTTGAGCCACTAGCCTAGCTTTGTTTCTTACTATCATCCAATCCCCTGTTTGTTTTTGAGAATCCATTTTTTACCAATTATGTGAATGTTAGGGGGTGGATCAACGAGAATCCAAACCTGATTTCTATCAAAATTTTCAAGTTCCTCATGCATGGCGTTGATCCAACTTGCATCAGAAAAAGCATGACTAACATCTATTGGTTCAAAATTGGCAACAAAAGCAGAATCAACAAAATGGGCGTGAAATCGAGGTACTCATTCATTTAGCTCGCCGATGATCTGCTCCGGGGGATGCATTCTTTGAATACGAACGATGCTTCTCTCTGCGACAGAATATCCCCCTCAACTCTCGCCGAAGTTTACTCCACACTCTCAGAAGTAGAATCTTCAGGTCCTCTTGTCTACGTGGTCGAAGCTTCTGGAGTCACCATAGAGGAAGGTAGTGGTACAGCCTTAGGATCTTCATCGTCTGATGGATCTTCTTCCTCAAAGAGTGTTTCACTCATATCGTGCTCACTTGCAAATTCAAAGTTAGTTCTAACACATGGAGATTTTCATCAAAAGTTACATCACAAGATTCAACCATGTAGCATGTTGTATTGATGGCTTCAGCCCAAAATTTTCTAGGAGTCTTGTGCTCATTCAGCATCGTCCTAGCCATCTCCACAAGTGTGAGATTTTTCCTCTCAACCACACCATTTTGTTGAGGGACTCTTGGTGCAGAAAATTGATGTTCAATCCCATGTTCAAGGCAAAATTCTGCAAAAGAGCTATTTTTGAACACGGTGTTGTTGTCGCTTCGAATAGCTTTCTTTGCACCAGGGAGTTCATTGAATAGCCTCAATGCTATGCTCCAAAAGTGTAAGAACACTTCATCATTGCTTACGAGAAAGAAAACCCAAGAGTATCGAGAATAGTCATCTACCACAACAAGTACATACCATTTTCCGCCTAAAGAGCTAACCCGGGATGGACCAACTGTATCCATTTGTAGAAGCAACGGCATCCAAACACTCTGAAGTGAGTGACCTTGTAATGGACCCGACGGGTACGGGAGAACTCGATCTTTCGATGAGAGATGGAGGATGTGGTGAATTTGGTGGAGGCCGACGTTGGCTGCCCTACTACCACAACCAAGATGGTGAGGCGCCTTGAGCGACATGTACACCGTCTCCTGATAACTACGATTTGGGGGTGGAGATCGATGTTGTGCTACCTGACTACAACAACCACAAGGATGCTGCGTCTTAGCAATAGTTACACCGACTCCGGTTGTTGCTGCTCTTGCCGTACCAAGAACAGCCTTGAACCTGCAAGCAATCGAAGAACAAGCAAGAACAAGATGACAAGCAAACACTCACGAATCTGATAGAAGTTGGAGTATTGATTCAAGTAATCGGGCGGTCTAGCCGACACGCGCGTTTACAAGGAAGTAGCAGCAGCTAACTTACATCAAACAAAACCCGAGTTCTTTTTGTGGCTTCTACTTGCTTAAAAGGAAAACTAGAAACTTAGGATGGAGTCACGAGTGTTCTTCGACAGTTTCTAGACGTTTCGTCTGTTCTATGCCATTGATTCTTGATCCGTTGGAAAGTATACGAAGAGACCTTTCCAACAAGTACTTATTTGCTTTAAACAACCTTGGGAGTTGAAAGATATGCTCTATTTAATCTTGGATTTTTGCAGTTACAAGAGTCCCTTCAGGAGTAGCAATATTTATTGCATTGTTGCCTTCTCCACTCCTAGCTGGTTCAATTCCTAAGCACTTAAGGATAATAAAGTCATCACAAGGCTTTAATAGTACCCCATTGGAAAAATAATTAACTTGAACAGCTAGGAACGAGTTCACCTGATAATTAAGTTCACGTGCACGGGCGCGTGTCATTGGTCCTTGCTTATGTGTAAGCGGTGAAGGGGCTACTATTGTGGTTGTATCAATGGCAGCGATGTCCTCATCATCCTCCCCTTCTTGCAATAGAATCATCCTCGAGTCGAACATGTCCTCCTCGCGTAAGTATGGTTTCAAATCTGCAATGCTAAAAGAGGGACTAACCCCAAAATCTGTAGGCAACTCAATTTTATATGCATTATCATTTATTTTTTGAAGCACTTTGAAGGTCTAGTAGCTCTTGGTAGCAATTTAGACTTTCTCAAATCTGGGAATCTATCCTTTCTCAAATGAAACCAAACTAAATCACCAGGTTCAAAAGTAACATGTTTTCTACCCTTGCTACCGGCTTATTGATACTTAGCATTCATGGCCTCAATGTTTGCCTTAGTTTTCTCATGCATCTTAAGAATCAGTTCAACACAGCAAGAAGCATCAAAATTCAATTTTTCTGAAGGTGGAATGGCCATAAGATCAATGGGAGCACGAGGGACAAAACCATACACAATCTCAAAAGGGCATAATTTAGTAGTCGAATGCAGCGAACGATTGTAAGCAAATTCAATATGAGGCAAACATTCTTCCCATAATTTGATATTATGTTTCAGAACAATCCTAAGCATGGTAGATAAACTACAGTTTACAACTTATGTTTTTCCATCAGTTTGAGGGTGACATGTAGTAGGAAAGAGTAATTTAGTTCCCAACTTAGCCCATAAGGTTTTCCAAAAAATGACTAAGGAATTTGGCATCCCGATCTAAAACAATAGTGTTTGGTACCCTATGCAAACGAACAACTTCACGAAAGAACAAATCAGCAATAGGGGTGAAAACGGATCAGATACGGACGGATATCACTAGTATCATATCCTTTTTCATATATTTTTCAGATTGGAATTCAAATTTGGATAATATGGATACGGATACGGAGTCGGATATCATCGAAAACGAATACGGAGCGGATACAAATCGAATACGAATACGGTTATGAATACTTACCGAATATCAATAATGTATTTATTTATTCACGATCACAATACACAAATGACAAATAATAGTTAACATCACATAAATCATCACGAACGGGGAGAGAGGTGGCGGGGGAGAGAGAGGTGGCAGGAGTAGGAGAGATCGGGAGAGAGAAAGAAAAATTAGGGTTGATAGGGTTTTAGTCAAAGTTGACTATTTACTAATTTTTGGAGTGAGAGAGATAAAGTTTAAAATTATAAATTTGAATTATAAATGTTCGTTTAAAGTTGATTTTTTTCTACTATCAAAATACAACATATATAATCTCATAAAAAATTCACATTTTTATGCATAAGGTTGCTATTTTTAATTCATTATGTATGTTTCTTTGATTTATATTGAAATTTGTCAAATTTGAACTACAAGTGCATGAAATAATGAACCAAAAATTCTAAAAAAATCATATTCATGCATTTGAGTCTATTTTAAGTCAGTATCCACTAAATTGAAAGATATTTTATTCAAAAAAATGTTATGACGCTCGATAGACAACATAGAGCTTAATGAAATTTTAATTCTAAAATATTCAAATAAAGTCTAAAAAATATGAGACATCTCATGGTAGCATCATATGATACATAGATGCTGTGATAAAAATTTAAAATTATTTTGACAAAGTTTTCATGTACGATGTTAAGAAAGATGGAGATTTGAGAGTAACGAATTAGAATGTAAAGAAGGAATATGTTAGGTTGAAAAGCAAATCAATAGTTAAATCTTCGTTTAAACTTGATTTTTTTCTATGATCAAAATACAACATATCCAATCATATAAAAAATCATATTTTTATACATAAGTTTGCTATTTTTAATTCATTATGTATGTTTCTTTGATTTATATTGAAATTTGTTAAATTTGAACTACAAGTGCATGAAATAATGAACTAAAATTCTAGAAAAATCATATTCATGCATTTGAGTCTATTTTAAGTGAGTATTCACTAAATTGAAAGATTTATTTTTTGAAAATATTACGACACTCGATGGACAATATAGAGCTTAATGAAATTTTAATTATAAAAAATTCAAATGAAGTCTAAAAAATATGAGACATCTCATGGTATCATCATATGATACATAAATGATGTGATAAAAAATTAAAATTATTTTGACAAAGTTTTCATGTACGATGTTAAGAAAGATGGAGATTTGAGAGTAACAAATTAGAATGTTAAGAAAGAATGTGTTAAGTTTAAAAGAAAATTAATATTTAAATCTTTGTTTAATGTTTTTATATAATTAAAATACAATATATATTATTTATGAAAAATTTCGATATTGTTATATGTCAATTTGCTATTTTTAGTTAATTCATTATGTTTCTAAAATTTAAATTGAAAGAACTAAAAAAATATTTTTTATTTTATCTGTTAAAAAATTTTCTCTGTTTAAAATTATAGAAATTACCCCATTTATATAAATATATATATTTTAAAAAAATCTTCTTTATTTTTTAAACTTTTTTTAAAAAAATATTTTTATTTTTTAATTTCTAATCTTCTCATGGGCTGTCAGCACTTGTGCAAGCACGGCTTGTGGGCTTTTGCAGTGTGGCCACTTGGCCTACATTTTTAATGGGCCGGATATCCGAATAAGAACTATCCGAATTCGTATCCGAATCCAAGGGATATCAGGCACATCATATTCATTTCCGTATCCGAAAAAATATCCAAATCCGTATCCAAAAAATCTGTATCCAAAAAAAAATCCGAATCTGAATCCGTTTTTCTGGATACGGTCGAAAACTATCCGAACCACTTTCACCCCTATTCAGCAATATGGATGGCATCATCAGTTTTGTGACATGGTATGAAGTGTGCCATTTTAGAAAACCTGTCCACAACAACAAAAATACTATCCCTCCCCTTCTTTGTTCTAGGCAGTCCTAAAACAAAGTCCATAGAAATATTCTCCCATGGAGTACTAGGAATAGGGAGAGGCATGTACAAACCATGTGGATTAAGACGGGACTTAGCTTTTTGACAGGTGGTGCAGTGAGCAACAAACTGCTCCACCTCCCTTCTCATCTTTGGCCAATAGAAATGGCTTGCTAGGATTTCTTCTGCCTTCTTCACACCAAAGTGCCCCATAAACCCACCGCCATGCGCTTCCTGCAATAGTAACAGATGCACAGAACTAGCTGGAATGCATAATTTGTTAGTCCGAAACATGAAGCCATCAGTGAGAACAAACTTGTTCCATGTTCTCCCTTCTTTACATTGCAGCAACACATCTTTGAAATCAGCATCAAAAGCATATTATTCTTTAATTGCTTCCAAGCCAAAGATCTTAAAAATCAAGTTGGGATAGCATAGTATAACGGCGAGACAAGGCATCTGCAATGACATTATCTTTCCCTTTCTTATGTTTGATGACATAAGGAAAGGACTCAATAAATTCTACCCACTTGGCATGCCTACGGTTCAGATTGGTTTGGCTCCTAATGTGCTTCAAAGATTCAAGATCAGAATGTATAACAAATTCTTTAGGCCATAAATAATGATGCCACGTTTCCAAAGTTTGAACTAGAGCATATAATTCTTTATCATAAGTGGTATAGTTCAAACTAGGCCCATTCCGTTTCTCACTAAAATAAGCAATAGGCTTTCCTTCTTGCAACAAGACACCTCCCAACTGTAGGACCGAAAGTAGTGACCAGAGGGGGGGTGAATGGGCGCCTAAAAAATTCTTGCTAAACTATGATCTAATCCCAACACCCAAACAAACTTAACCAGACAAATAATATTAGCAGAGCAAATTATAGGAACTAAAGTTGTCTAGCCAAAAAATGATCGGTGTCCTAATTAAAATGAAATTAAAGATAAACTAAATAGAAATATTGCGGTAAATAAAAACACCTAGATATTTCACGAAATATTCATATTGTAGTCTAGAAATAAAATACTAACCAAATGAATAAAACATGGATCATTCAAAAATTAATTCAGAAATAAACCTAAAATATTACACGTAAAAACTAGACTAAAAATATTACTGTGAATAATAAATTTTTCTTTTTATATAAGCAGATTAAAAACACTTAAATAAATGTTACGAGATAAGTAATAAAAATTTAACAGATTAAAAATTAACTATGAGATTATTATTTTTTATATTTTTTATGCTAATTAAAACTAGATAACTATTGATTTGATTAACTTGCTGAAAAATAGGAGATTAAAAACTAACTTGCATGCCGATCTGCGAAACAGCTGCGCCGTGAAAATCCTCGTCGCCGGCCGAACTGTAGAAACAAAAACGCCACCAGAAACCGTGCCTAGACACAACTTGCGTGCGTCGTGCGCCAATGCCGAAAGCTGTCGTAGCAGCAGCTATGCGTGTATGGGCAACCGAGTCCCTAGTCAATCTAGGCTACTACGCTCGGGCTTGATGGGAGACAGGACTTGGCGGCTGGCGCTATAAGCACTGCTGCGACAGGATGTGCCATGCGCTGCAACTTTTTCCCATCGAACTTGCTGCCGCACGTGCACCTGCGTGCTGCTTGTTGTGTCAATGCCGTGGGGCCCGCATGAAAAGGCAGCAGCTAGCCGTGCGAAAGCTATGCGCCATGCACTGCTGAGCCGTGGGGCCCGAACAATTGCTGCGCGTGCTGCTGCAATGCGAGGAGAGAAAAATTCCCGCCATGGAGAGAAGGTGATCACTGCCTTGCGCTCCATGCCGAGTGCGCTCGAGTGCCTCGTGCCCGGCAATGCTGTGCCGAGAGACAAACAGCGACGGACGACGGTAAATCGCCGGCGAAAATTTTTAGAGAAGAAAAGTTTTCGGTGGAAGACGAAAGCCAAACCGGAAAAAATAAACTATAGATTGATCTAATAAAAACAGTCAACCTATCCCTAGGGGGTAGGGGCCTATTTATAGGCGACCCATAATACATGAAAAAGACTAATTTACACCTAGGGTAAATTACACTGACTCTAAAATAAAATTTGAAATTACTAAAATACCCTTAGAAAAATCAACTAACTCAAATAAAAAATATTATGGACTTAGAAACTAAATATTAATATCCTAAAAACAAAATAATCATCGGTTCTCAGTTTTGCGCCGAAACTGACAAAGCGTCCACCGGCTTCGCACTAGGTACCCGGATTGGGCCGACCCAACCCCGCAGCTTCCTCAGCCCGGCAATCGCTTGCCGCCCGTGTACCTGAGTCAAACCCAGTCAACAGACTAGTGGATCGTCTGCCGCTCCTAGCCCATGTACTCGGATTGGGCCAGCCTGACTCCGCGGCTCCTCTGCCCAGCTATCGCTCGCTACCCGTGTACCTGAGTCACACGTGCCTCAGACACGACAGGTCTTCATGTCTCTTATTTGACTTTCGTTGACAATCACTCATCACATCTAGAGTATAAAACCCATGTTCTTCAACATGGTTTCTCAATCTCCCCCTTGATGAGTGCATTGTCAACACTCTATTCAGCACTTCTTCAGAACCTGCAAAAACATGTGGAAACACGAAAACAAAAACAAAATAAAAATAGAAGGAAGAAAATAGAAGTTTAACCCTAATGACCAAAAGCCAAACAGAAGCAAGAAAACAGTCATCATGGTTAACCAAAAAAATAAAGACTCAAAAACAAGTGCAATCTCACACTATCAACAAGGATAATAGAGTGAAGGCAAAAGACTAAAATACTCCCTGTTGGGGGAAAATATCTCATCTTCGGGGTTATTACCGAAGCAGTATAAAGACAGTCAACCAGTTCGAAGATTCTCCGTAGATCATCTTCGAAGATGCCCAGAACCCCGTTCGAAGATCGAAGACAGGCATTGGTTCGAAGAATGTCTTCGAACTAAAGCCCTTCAGGATCTTTTCTGCCAGCTAAGATGGAAGACTTATCTTCTTTCTCATTAGATTAGTCTTTTACCATTTTAGCCCTATTAAGGAAATCAAATAGTTTCCTTAATGTCGGTTGTAATAGAGGGGTAAATAGGTCTTTTCCTTAATGTTTAGGCCTATAAATACCCCCCATTTCACCCTGTAATAGGGACCGAATACAAGTGATTCAATACACACTTTCGAACTATTCTAAGCTATTATCCTTTCGGAGGCTTAGAACAGTTTGCTTCACAAACACTTCGTTTGTTAGTTTTCTTTTCTACAGAAACCTGTTAGCGTAATCTTTTACGCCAACAGTTGGCGCCGTCCGTGGGGAACCTAGTCCAAAAAACTTCGTTCTCTACCAACTTCTTACATCATGCCTCCTAAGCGGAGCGCATCTCGCAATCCCACTCGGAGGTCCTCTCGGATCTCCGGAGAGATACCCTTCGACACAGTTGAAGTCGGAGGGTCTTCGACTATCCCTCCACCTCAAACTCCGCAAGGGGCTTCTATCCCTCGAGGATACGAAACCTCTCCGCCAACCCCTTCCATACTCCGACCGCCCGGAGTCACTCCCCCACCCTCCATTCCGATTCGAACTGATCATACCAGTTCTCAAGACCCGGAAGGTCCTTCCGGAGGAGATGAAGATACCCTTGGAGATATGGCCACTCAAATGGCCAACCTTCAAGCTGAGGTAGCAAGATGGCGACAAGAAGCTGCAGACAGGCTTCGCTCTCAAGCCATCCCAACTATCTCCGAAGTGCCCGAAGACGACGATCTTGGATATCCCGAAGCCCCAGAGAATGCCTCCTACGACAATGAATCTCCGTTGCATCCTGAGCTGCAGAAGGTTCGCTTTGATCCAAAGTTTAAAACTTCGAAGCTCTGCAAGTATGCCAGAGATGAAGATCCCGGAGAGTTCGCGCGTTCTTATGCCCTAGTGATTGAGGCTAGCGGCGGAGACAGAGACACTATGGCGAAGTGCTTCCCATTAGCTCTTCAAGGAGTGGCGTTGAGATGGTTCTGGTCTTTAAAGCCAGGAACAATCAATTCGTGGTCACAGTTGAAGAGGAAGTTTATAAGTAACTTTCAGGGCACCTTCGTGCCTCCCATGTCAACAGGAAGCCTTTTCCAAGTGAAACAGCTCCCCGGAGAAACATTGAGGCAGTACTTCAAGCGCTTCGCTCATACGAAGTCGCAAATTCGGGGGCTGTCCACATCCTCAGTGGTTGATGCGGCTCGGGAAGGCGTCAGTCATCAAGGCCTTCTGGATAAACTGCATCGGAAGAGCATCTCCACAGTATCACAGCTGATGTCATATTTCGAGGAGTATGCGAGGTCAGAAGAGGGTTGGCTTCGGAGGACTGCTGCTACTTCGACAGTATTGCAAGAAGTTAAAGCAGAGGTGAAGACCTCGGCACAGCTGCAGGAACCAGTCTTCGAAGTGAAACATGATCGAAGAAGAGGGCAAAAGCACCCTCACTCTGAAGTCTTGAATATTGCACCCCCACAGAAGTTTATACAGAGAGCTCCACAGTCTGCGGGGAACAAGTCCAGCGGCTGGAGGCCGCCAGGAAAAACGGCTGGCAAGGGCCAGACCCTTTTTTGCTGTATTCATGGAGAGAATCGAAGCCATGCAACTGACACCTGCAAGGCTATCCTTACCCTAAGGGGAGAATACTTGGAAAGAACTTCGGGTCTAGGTAGTACCGACCGAAGTCCAGCAGCAGCGCGCCCAGACCCGGTCCAGGTTGTAGCGCGGATAGAAAATTTTGATGCTGCAAGGCACCCTCCGGTGGCCAATGTTATGCCACCTCCGAAGCAAGAGGAAGGGCAAGATAGAGGAAAGAGAGTAGTTCTCCCTATCTCCGGAGGAGGTACCCTCAGAAGCATGTCCAAGAGACAGCGAAGAGAGTACGTTCGAGAAGTAGGTCATATTGGGACTTCGTCATCTGCAGCTGCAATGCCGGAGTGGTCTCATGTTCCGATATCTTTCTCTGCGGAGGATGCAGCTGGTATTAAGTTCCCGCATGTAGATCCATTGGTTATCACTGCTGATATTGCAGGGACTGAAGTCCGAAGGGTGCTAATTGACGGAGGTAGTTCGGCAGATATCATTTTTGTGCAAGCCTTCGATCAGTTATGCATTTCCAGGAAGCATCTCCTCCCAGCGGCTCGTCCTCTGCAAGGCTTCGCAGGACCTCCGCTTGATGCACTTGGCCAGATAGGCCTGGAAGTAACCTTCGGAGAAGGTTTATTAGCCCGAACTGAAGAAGTTATCTTTGATGTGGTAGATGCCCCATATGCTTATAATGTCATCTTCGGACGGGGCATGTTGAATCAGTTCGGAGCTGTGGCGCATCACAACTACTTGTGCATGAAGATGCCCACACAAGCAGGAGTCCTAACAATCTTCGGAGATCAAGCCATAGCTCGGAGGGCAGAATATGGTCATGGTCCTCCCCTTGATCCGAGGCAAGTAAAAAGTGTCCAAGATAATGAAGAAATTTTTTCAGCCTCCTCCGAAGCTTCGAAGAAGTCGTTTCCAAGGCCAAGTCCCGAAGGAGAAATTGCAACGAAGATCATTGTTAAAGATGGTAAAGAATACACTTTTCAATTTGGTAAAGATTTACCTCCTGAAGTTGCAACCTCCTTGGAAAAAGTCGTGGAAGAAAATTTGGATGTCTTCGCTTGGTCTGACGAAGATATCACCGGAGTCGATCGGGATATTATTGAGCACAGTTTACTTGTAAACCCAAAGGCCCGGCCTGTTCGACAAGGACTCCGGAAGATGTCCGCAGAGAGAGCTGCCCTAGCTAAGGACGAAGTTGAAAAACTGTTGAAGGCTGGGATTATCAGAGAAGTGGCTCACACAGAATGGTTAGCCAACCCAGTCTTCGTCAGGAAGAAGTCTTCCGGGAAGTGGCGCATGTGCATTGATTTCACATCTCTGAATAAAGCGTGCCCACGTGACCCCTACCCCATGCCCCGAATTGATCAACTAGTTGACTCCACTGCAGGTTCGGAGTTACTAAGCTTCCTTGACGCGTATTCTGGTTATCATCAAATATGGTTGAAGCGCGAAGATGAAATCAAGACGAGCTTTGTAACTCCTTCGGGAGTCTTCTGCTATGTAAGAATGCCCTTCGGCCTAAGAAATGCTGGGGCTACTTTTTCAAGATTAGTTGCTAAGGCTCTAGGTCATCAACTAGGTCGCAATGTGGAGGCCTATATGGATGATATTGTAATAAAGAGTGCTTTAAAGCACCAACATAGCCTAGACTTAGCAGAAACATTCAATAGCCTTCGGGCATGTGGGATCCGTCTTAACCCCGAAAAATGTATATTCGGAGCTAAGGCTGGAAAGTTGTTAGGGTACTTAGTTTCAAGCAGGGGAATTGAAGCTAGCCCTACTCAAATAACTGCGCTGCAGAAGATGGCTCCTCCGGAGAATTTAAAGCAAGTGCAAAAGCTGACTGGACGTCTGGCCGCACTTAGCAGGTTTTTATCAAGGTCTGCGGAGAGGAGCTTGCCAATATTTAAAGCTTTGAAAGGGTCCGAAGATTTTGCGTGGACACCGGAGTGTCAGAAAAGCTTCGAAGATATTAAAGATTATCTCAGCAATCTTGCTACACTTACGGTGCCTATTGCGGACGAAACCCTACTCCTGTATCTTGCAGCCACAGGTTCAGCTGTCAGCGCAGTCCTTGTCAGAGAAGTGGATTTCAATGGGAAGTTGGTCCAAAATCCTGTCTATTTTGTATCCGAAGCATTGTCAGGAGCGAAGACAAGATACTCCGAACTTGAGAAGTTCGTTTATGCTCTGATAATGGCTTCGAGGAAGCTAAGACATTATTTTTTGGCTCACAATGTAATTGTACCAACTTCGTATCCTTTAGGAGATATGCTCCGAAGCAAAAATTCCACTGGAAGGATTGGAAAGTGGGCAGTAGAGCTAGCACCCTTCGGCATATCTTTCTTGGCAAGGACAGCTATCAAATCCCAAGTCCTAGCAGACTTCGTAGCAGAGTGGACTCCACCTGCGAATTTGACTCCGGAGAAATCAACTGATGGAGTTTGGATTGTTTACTCCGATGGGGCTTTCCAAGCATCCGGAGCAGGCATTGGAGCAGTATTGATTTCACCGTCAGGGCAAAGAGCAATGTACTCCGCAAGACTCAACTTTAAGTCTACCAATAATATAGCGGAGTACGAAGGGATTTTATTGGGACTTCCGGAAAGCACGTGCTATAGGGGCTACAAGAATAATTATAAAAACAGATTCTCAGATAGTAGCAGGGCACGTAGACAAAAGTTTTCAAGTTCGGCATCCACAGCTTGCAAAGTACTTAGAAGAAATCCGCAAAATCGAAGCACACTTCAAGGGTATTTCCATTCGGAGTATACTAAGAGCTGAAAACGTGCAAGCGGACATTTTAGCGAAGGCCGTAGCCGGAGCTGTGGATGTGCCTGAAGAAGCTTTCTATGAGGAGCTCAATATACCTTCGGTGCCACAAATTGCCTCTGCGGAGATTCTTTGCATTCCTAGTGCAGATTGGAAAGATTCGATCATAGAACTCTTGCAAGGAGGAGAAAATTTGCCCGAAGAGCCCCAGTTGTCAAGATTAAAGCTCAGAGCAAGAAATTATCAGTTAATCAACGGTATATTATACAAGGCCAGAGTATGTTCCCCTCTACTCCGATGTATATCTCAAGCCGAAGGCCAAGAAATTCTTCGAGAAATTCACGAAGGCCTTTGTGGAAGCCATTTAGCCCCTAGAGCTCTGGCAGGAAAAACACTTCACCAAGGGCTTTATTGGCCCACAATAACAGCTGATGCGGAGAGCTTGGTCCGCACTTGTCAAGGATGCCAATGGATGGGTCGACGGAGTCATCGCCCACCAACAGCTCTTCAAGTCATTGCTCCGGTATGGCCTATGGCCAGATGGGGTATGGATCTAATTGGTCCCTTTCCGTTAGCAAAGGGAAATCTGAAGTTCGCAGTGGTAGCTATTGAATATTTTTCTAAGTGGGTAGAAGCAGAGCCCTTAACAGCTATCACTTCGAACAATGTACAGAAATTTTTCTGGAAGAACATTATTTGCCGGTTCGGAGTGCCTAGATATCTCACAGTTGATAATGGAACACAGTTCGACGCAGAACCCTTCAGGAAGTTTTGCGAAGACCTAGGCATTCAACTATGTTTTGCTGCAGTGAGACACCCTCAATCGAATGGAGCTGTAGAGCGAGCCAATGGAAATATTTTATCAGGGTTAAATCGAAGAATAGTAGGATTGTCAAAGGGACTGTGGACCGAAGAGCTTCCGATGATTCTGTGGTCCATTCGGACTACGCAAACAAGGTCCACAGGTTTTACTCCGTTCAGACTACTATTCGGAGATGAAGCTATGACTCCAACGGAGCTCAAGGGGGGATCATTTCGCAGCACCGAACCGGACATTGAAGAAGAAAGACAAGCTTCGTTAGATTTGTCAGAAGAAACAAGACTTCGGGCTGTAGCTAATTTATCAAAGTATCATCAGCAGACGAAGACTTGGTATGACCCGAAGGTTAAGCTCAGCGAGTTAAGGCCGGGTCATCTTGTTCTACGAAGCATTATAGCACCAGGGAAGTTAGGCAATAAATGGGAAAGTCCATATCTAATTGTCCGCTCAGGGCGCCCTGGTTCATTCAAATTAGCTAATTTAGAAGGTGAAGAGTTAGCACATACTTGGCATGCGGAGCACCTAAAGCGATACTTCGCATAAGGGCTCCTTGTAATTCGTTTGTAATCACCTCTAAATTAATAAAGCATACACCCTGATAGTTGCCTTCCCCTCATAGACTTCCAGCTTCCCGAGCGGACGCGCTGGAACCGTGGGGTCGACCGAGAGGGAAGTGTCATTAAGCTGGGTTGTATTTCCGGACTTCGAACCCATAAAGTCGAAGCCTCCGGTGTGGTGGCTGACATAATCCGGAGCCCAGGCCACGGCTTGTAGGCATCCGTAAAAGAGCCCAAAACCACATTCTACGGAGTCCAAGCCATTGGCTGGTAGACTTCCGTAAAAAGAGCCGAAGGTGGCCAAAATCTACGGAGTCCAAGCTGCAGCTTGCAGACTTCCGTAAAAAAGAGCCGAAGGTGGCCAAATTCTGCGAAGTCCAAGCCATTGGCTGGTAGACTTCTGCAAAAATAGCCGAAGGTGGCTACAAATTCTGCGAAGTCCAAGCCATTGGCTGGTAGACTTCTGCAAAAATAGCCGAAGGTGGCTACAATTATACGGAGTCCAAGCCATTGGCTGGTAGACATCCGTAAAAAGAGTCCAAAGAGACCATTGCAAACTCCGAACCATTGGTTCGTCAGAGATCACAAAGACAAGCCGAAGGTGGCTAAAGCAAAACAACATTTGAGCCATGAGCTTCGAATGCCTGTTAACATAAGTCCAAAGTGACAAATTTGTTAAGACACGAAAGTGTCCTGAAAGTTATCTCAATTGATTTCTTTCGTAAAACAAAGGTACTAAGTTACCATTCTTCTGACTGCAAAAAGTCGAAGACATTTCGTAAGATTTTGAAAGATCTTTAAATGACAGAGGGGCTCCGAACCCCCAAAAAATTGTACTCCGAAGTTTTTTCTTTGCCTATAACCATCTTTGAATACATTTCGAAGTTGCTTATACCCAAAGAGGGGCTAGTAAATATGGAGACAATTTTAAATCGGCATTCATTATTGAAATAAAACTGTTTACAGATTACACTATGAAAAATTGGTATCTATACCAAGAAGGAATCGGAGACCTCTTCGGTCCCGAGAGCTAGGGGTGGAACGACTAGTTCCAACATCGGAAGTTCTAAGAACTTTACGTTTAACTCTCTTCCTCCCCCTCGAAGCTCTAAAATCCTTCTGCTCTTGTTGAAGCTCGGCCCAAGTTCGAAGCCGCTCGGGGCTTCTTTCCCAGCTTCTAAGATCTTCAGATCTTTTATTTCGAGCTTCACCTTCGTCTTCAGACCAGTTAGTGTCTTCAGAAGACGAGGTGTTTGCGTCAACCTCTTTATCTTCCTCTTTAATATAAGACAATACGTCTTTGATTACTTCGGGCGCAATTACGCCGGAGTCATCTCGAGGAATAAGAAATCGAGGACGCTTATAACTCTTTAGAAGTTCGAAGGTGTTCCACAATGAACGAAGTTCGTTGTTAAGCTCTAACACTTCGATATCTTCCATAAGAGGCAAAGCCTAAAAATATGACAAACAAGACTTTCATTGATAAATGTTTACAAGCATGAGCTTTACATAATCAAAAAATCCTAAATAATTCCTAAACCCGCGGGTTCGGAGGAGGCTGACTGCTCGAAGCTTGGCTCCGAACTTGCTTCTGGCGTTGGCCTTCATCAATCCAAGCCTTGATCGTAGAACGACCTTCGGCTCTCCATGAAGTTTGAAAGGCTCGCTAGGCGGCAGTCACGCCTTCGGAAGGATTCAAAAGTCTCGCGTCGTCGAAGGTAATGGAGCCCTCTGCGCTCGGAGTGATTGTTCGGCCCAAATCCTCGTAGTAACGAAGCAATCCGAGGGCAGACACTTGTCCGGAGAGTTCTCCATAACGTATGCCTGCAGTCTTCATTTGCTTCGCTGCTCCTTGGATCCTCTTTAACCGGCGCAGCAAAGTCACATTGTCATCCGAAGGTAGTGATCCAGTAGTACCGAAGTACTCCAAGACACCTAGCATCTACTCGATGACCTCCGAAGCCACCTTCTCAGACTTGAGCTTTTCCTCAATAAGTGCATCCTTGGCCGAAGTCGTTTCTGCTAGAACTCCGGAAATTCTAGCATTCTCCGTAGTCAAAGTATTCTTTTGAGTCAGGAGTTGGCCAGCCTCTTCTTGGAGTCTCACAAGTTCGGACCCCTTAGCAGCATCCTCCTTCCACAGTTTTTCAACCTCTGCTCGAAGCACAATTCTTTCTGCTTCGAGCTCTTTCTTCGCAGCCTCCAAGCTTTGCCTAGCCCTTCGCTCTGCTAATATCATATTATCCATCTGAGCTACTCGACCTTCGGAGAAGTTAAAATTTCTTTGAAGAGCTTCGTTCTCTTCCCGAAGTTGAGCAATTTCATTTTCGCCCGATAAAGCTGCAGCGCGGGCTAAGACTGCTTGCTAAGAAAAAAGAAAAACTGGAATAAGAAATTATTCATATATAATTCGCTATTTGGTTCGAAGATGCTTTGTACCTGATAAGCTGCTCTTTCTATAGCAATGTTAAGCTCCGAACTCTTCGCCCTGCTCAAGAGGCCTACCAGTTCTGTTTCCCCGACTTTGCGACTGGCTTCACCCAAAGGTTTAACCAGAGTCTGAAGTTCGGTTTTCTCCTCCAAAAAAGGAGTTAAGAGAGGAAGCATTACTGAAGCCTTCTGATCAGCTCTGCTTAGCGAAGGTCCGGAGAGTTCTTCTGAAGCCCTTGGAACTTCTGAAGATGGCCCCCCTTCGGTTGATTCACTTTCATCTGTTGACTCAGATGAAGTCGATCCTTGAGTAGGGGGAGGCTCTATGTGCTTTTTACCTCTTCCAGGCCCCTGTTGAGTAACCTCCGGGCGTGGCTCCGAAGTTGTCGAAGGCCTTTGAATTGTATCTTCGTGAGGTACTTCGACAACAGGAGGCTCTGCAAAAACAAAAATATTATACATTGTAAAATTTTGCAGAAAATGATAAAGAATTATGCAAAATTTACCTTCGACATTCTCCGGAAGATCGAGCACTGGACTGATCGGAGGGTCAAAAGTGAAGTCATCATCTGACTCCGCAGTTAGATTTTCCACTGTCGGAGTATCTCCGTGAGCAGTCCTTTCCTCCACAACCGAAGTTGCCGGAACTTCGACTTCATCTCCACCCATAGGGGCTTCGATTTGTTCCTCCTGGGTATCCGGAGCTCTTACTTCTTCGATGTTGGCTTGGGGCTCCGGTATACCTGCAGTATCTTCAATATGAATACTTTGTTGAGCTGCATCTTCATCAATCAATTTCACTAATAATATACCTTCATCCTCTTTAGAACCAGAAATTGAGGTTCTTGAGCTTGAAGGCGCAGGATCCGAAGGTGCGAGATTCTTTGGCTTCTGAGCCACCTTCTTCACCGGAGTCCTTGCGGAGCTAGAAGCTCCGGCTTCAGCCACTCTTTTCTTGGGTCCTTTCTCCAGAGGCACCCAGTCCATCAGAGGGGGCGGAGTTAACTCCAACATTCCCCATACTCTGTTAAACCGCTCCCAACTCCCGACCAGTTTAATTCGCCATTCTTTTTCCGTCGGAGTTGGAGCACCCAGAATCTTCTCCGAAGCCCTTACAATTTGCTCTGAAGTAATAGGGGCTGAAGAAGCTAAAAATAATTCAAGTTAGTCTTTCTTCGAAGTAAATATGTACAATGCATGTTGGTTTCGAAGTTACCTGCAGGACTCGAAGTAAAATTGATCTTGTGAAGACCACCTTCTGAGTCATCCTCGACGACGATAGGCCAGTTGGCCATCAGCGGAGGAATTTGGAGCCCGAGGAATTCTTCGGCCAAGTCTCGCATACTTAATCTTCGGCTAATTTTCTGAAGCAGATTAAGGCGAGCTTCGAGTTGACCTTCGTCCGGTTGCACTAAGGCTTCCTTCCGGAATTGGATTTCCTTGAGGGGCCCAGCTAGAGGACTGCTCGCTCCGACTTCGGCATAGAACCACCTCAAGACCCAATCAGTATACCATCTTGCATTGATGGCCTTAGCAGGAAATTGCAGGGCATATTCATCACGAAGCCTAAAATTAATGCTTCCGAAGGCAACCACTACTTTCTCACCTCCGGAGCCTACGGAGGTCTTCGGCTGGCAAGTTGCTCTACGAAGTGCAGCGAAGATTTCTGCCCTCCCCTCGCAACCTTCGGCTCTCAACGCCCATTCGAAGATAGCTAACCTAGCTACTGCATTCGGAGATAGCTGCGGGAGGGTTACATGGAACAGATCAAGTACCTCTGCCGGGAAGTCCACTGCAGGGAGGCCCAAGCCTGCTTCGAAAAAAGCTTCGAATACTACAACCTCTCTGGGTCTTGGTGATGGAATCGATTCTTTACCCGGCTTCCGAATCATAACTCCATTACTAATCTTTCCCCCTGCTGTGATTGCCAAAGATTCTCTCTTGCAGGTAGAAGGTCCCAACTCAAAAGACTGATCCAAGTATTTGGTCGACGGTGGGCACAGACCTTGGTCATCGGCGATTTGGGGATTTCTCCACCCTGCCGCCATGGATGTTGCCGCCTGCATCGAGGGTGCCGCCGCCAATGCTGCCGCTGCTGCCGCTGCAGCCGCCTGTTGCCGAGCCAAGGCCGAAGGAGGCGCAGATCCCTTGGTCTTCACCATCACGATCGCTGGATTGTTCTGAGGAAATGGAGGCTAGGGCTCAAGAACTCAAAATCTAGGGCTCAAGAACTCAAGGGGCTCAAAAAAGCTTTTGACTGTGAGAAAGCGGTGAAAAGGTAATCGGGTAAGTTTTAGGCCCTCTATTTATAGCCCAAATGTTCCGTTTGTTACCGTTTTGGCTCTGCCTTTTCGCATTCTTGCCCGTTATTTTCCTCCGGAAATAACGCATCGTATAACTTCTGTTAGAAGGAACAGGCTAACGGCTATTTCTTCTAAGTCTGGAAAGTCTTCAGTCTTTTTAAAGATACTTCTAAGTCATTTCGAATGTAAGCTCTTCGAATACCAATTCGAAACATATATCTCCACATAATTCGGAGATGATATAAATCTGTTAACCCCTACGCATGATTACTTTTCTTGCGTATACTGCTCTCCTAAACGTTACAGGTCAATGGAGAAGCGTATTCGAGGGGCTACTGTTGGGGGAAAATATCTCATCTTCGGTGTTATTACCGAAGCAGTATAAAGACAGTCAACCAGTTCGAAGATTCTCCGTAGATCATCTTCGAAGATGCCCAGAACCCCGTTCGAAGATCGAAGACAGGCATTGGTTCGAAGAATGTCTTCGAACTAAAGCCCTTCAGGATCTTTTCTGCCAGCTAAGATGGAAGACTTATCTTCTTTCTCATTAGATTAGTCTTTTACCATTTTAGCCCTATTAAGGAAATCAAATAGTTTCCTTAATGTCGGTTGTAATAGAGGGGTAAATAGGTCTTTTCCTTAATGTTTAGGCCTATAAATACCCCCCATTTCACCCTGTAATAGGGACCGAATACAAGTGATTCAATACACACTTTCGAACTATTCTAAGCTATTATCCTTTCGGAGGCTTAGAACAGTTTGCTTCACAAACACTTCGTTTGTTAGTTTTCTTTTCTACAGAAACCTGTTAGCGTAATCTTTTACGCCAACACTCCCCTTGAAATAAATCCCAGAGAAAGCCAAAAATGTCCCCTAAACTCCAAAATTTCTCCCCCTTGTTGACAATTGGACTCATCAAGTGAGACTAAATACACTCTAAAGAGACATAGACACAAACTCCCCCTGAAATGCAACTCCCCCTCAAAAGATACCATGAATGCATATGGGGTGCAGGTGGAGTGTGAAAAGCATGCTTCTTAGATATGATTGACTGCTATTACAACATCTAATAGGTATAGCAAAAGATATACTATCTAAGATACATGACATGATCAGTGCAACAAATGATATCTAAAGAGAGTCATTAGCACGCATTTTCTGATTTTTGCAAACAAAAGCATCACCACATTTTCTAGTTTACAAGCAGAGTAAAGCATGAGATGCAAAAGCTAACTGATATCTACCAAGATAAGCATTCACTACAACAATCCAGGCAACTTCCGTCGGCTTTTGGCCGACGGAAGCGGGCAGACGGAAGTTAGCTAACTTCCGTCGGCTTCACGTGGCCGACGGAAGTTATCGTCGAACTCTGCCACGTCAGCAGAGGGGCACTAACATCCGTCGGCCAGCATGGCCAACGGAAGTTAGGGGTACCTAACTTCCGTCGGCTTTGGCCCTAGCCGATGGAAGTTAGCCTTTCTGCCCACGTGGCCGAAAGCAACTAACTTCCGTCGGCTATGGTCAAAGCCGACGGAAGTTAGCTGGTATTTTTTTTGTTTTTCCTGGTTCCCCTACTCACACTCACATCCAACCACAATTTCAATCACATTCACATATAACATCCAAAACACATTCAAACTTCACATATAACATCCAAAATCAATCTCACATCCAAATTCACATCCAAACTTCAAACATCACTTCCAAAATCACATAATATAACTGAATTCACATCCAAAGTCACAGTACAAATCTGAATTCACATATAACATCCAAATTCACATACAAAGTCACATAACACAGCGAGAGCCACATACAAAGTCACATTTGTCCATATGCTCACTGATCGCCCACATTTGGGTCGTGGGCGCCGCCGCTGCCTCCCGCTTCATCCACATTTGCCCAGGAGGCTCCATCCTGACCAGGCGTACGGAAACTCTGAAGAAATAGACGAAATTAGAGAACGAACTCAAGTATCCTACTAAACGCTAACTTAAGTATCTAGGAGGTACCTCAGGTGATGTAGGAGATAGTGGTGGTGGCGGGGGAGGTAGTGGTTGGAACATGGACATGTCAAATGCACCATTTTGCTGGGCTAGTTGCTACACATGTTGTAATGCAATCAGTTATTTCTAAACCTATTTCTGAATACTTTTTAACTGCAACACTCTAAACTAAACTTACTTGGATCATCGCCTGCTGTTGTGCTAAGTAGGCGGTATAGTACTCTTGTTGTTTCCTGTTGTGCTCGTCGCGCCGCCTCATTTCCTCCCTCATCCGAACCATCTCCGGGGTTTCTTCTGAGCGACGACGGCTGGAGCCAACTCCGACGGAGCTTTGCGATGACTGAGCTGACTTCTGAGCTCTCACCGCTCTCGAGTCAATAACTCCATTGAACATGGAGTACCTGCAACATTGAATGAGTTAGTTACCATCACAATACCATACACAAAACATTAATAAAAACAATGTCTCACCGTCCATGGCTTTTGCCACCTCCGCTGGAGTATACGGCCATTTGGTCGACAGGTTCTCTCCGCCAATCATAGTCCTCTCCATGGAGTCGAACCATGTGTTCACCATACTGCGCCTACAAAAAACATGTCCGATTAGCTAGACGCAAAAAAATGAAATTATGCAAACTCTTAATAACATCTCACCAAATGGTCCGTGGGTGTCTGGCTACACAAGACATCTAGCTGTGTAGGATCGCTTCCTTTGTGACCAGACGTATACACCTCTATGTCACTTGGCACGTTGCTAGATTTAGCTTCCTGTACAATAGAAATGAGTTAGTCGCATTACAATGTATCTATAGCTAGAGAGTAATAGAAGGAGGTCTTACCATGCGTTTAGCATGGCGAATATGTCCATCGGCACCATATCTGTGCTTCGGATCCGTCCCGCGGCATTGTCTTTTCTGCTCGGAAGTCTTCTTAAATGCAGTTGAAGACCAAATCTTGCAGAATTCGAAATATGCGTCCTCACGGTTTGCAAACCACGGAATCCTCACCTGAACAGAGATGCTATTTGTATTATATGACAACAAATCTCAACAATCGAAGATTTAAAAAGTTAGAATTGTTTACCGAACGGTATTGTTATTCAGTCAAATATATTGACGATGCGCCCGTCGCCTTGCTCATTCGTTGCCCTAGTTTCTCCTTGTAGTAAGCATTGTTCACTTGAATACGGGCATACGAAATGGCGTCCTTCACCACCTTATGTGCATTGTTGTTGAAGACTTGAAGGGCATGATTATGGTGATTGCCGACTTCTGGCAAGCAAAAGCGTAACTGCAAAAGTCATGATTAGTAAAGTGTTGTAACTCGAAAAGCTTTGTGTTAGAACTAAAAGAAGATTGAAAAAACACATGCATACCCAGAAGTCATGAGACACCGCGCCCTAAGCAGTTCCGTGGTGCCCGTTAGGAGCAAACCGGTACTGGTCCCATGTCTAGCATAGAACCCGCTCACCGGTCGGCATTGTCAGCACCCCTGGGTAGTGCAAACGACATAGGTTACCCAATATCTGGTTAACCTGCCTGACCCTCAAAGTGCCGTCAAACCGAGAGTCAATCCAAGATCTATAAATACATAATAGATAAAGTCAGTTTAGTGAAAGAAATTTTTTGAAAAAAAGCAAAACAACAGAAGAGTATTACACTTACCCGTCACCTACAGGCGTAATCTCGATCTTGGCTCCACCGAAAGAGACTACTGGTGTGGCCACCAGGTTGCTCGTCCTGAAAGATACTGAGACCCCGGAAGCCTCAGCCCCCTCCTCCTAACCAGCACCATCCGGGACATCCCCCTGCCCCGCACCCTCTAGGTCATCCCCCTGCCCCACACCCTCTGTGTCATCCCTCTGAGACGCACACTCTGGGACATCCCCCTCCTGCCCCCCACCCACCGGATTATCCTCGTGACCCGCACTCTCCAAGTGTTCTTCCTCCTACAAAATAGTATTGAAACAATTAGTAATAGTTTATAACTGGCATAAAAAGCAATCTTAAAGTTACCTCATCATCCAGTTGAAATGCAATAGGCCGACCAATTAATGTCGGATCTATGCATCTCAGGAGCTGCTCTTGACGACGTCTGTTTGAAGAAGAGGAACTACCCTGGAATAGGGTGTCCTCCTGACTTTTCGGTGTACTCGCCGGGGTACTCGCCGATGAACTCCCCAAGCGGAAGAGCTTCCTCGTGACACTCCTCACCTTTTTGACATCCTGTTCAAAATAAGCACAAACAAGCATTTATTATTAAAGAAGGTTTATACATATGAAAAAACATGTAATATGAAGTATATTGCATATGCATGTATGAAAACAATTACTTGTCAATTATCATCAACATCAGGATCAATTTGTCCTTTTCTCCCCAAAGCACGCCATGTTACTTTTTTCTTCTTATGTTGGTGTTTCCTTTTCTCGGGAACTGCCACATCATTAGAATCGCCGAGAAAAGAATCTGTCGATGATTCTGACTCTACATTAAACAAAGTTGGCAATTCATCATCTTGGTAAACCTCATCGACCTCTTCAACCTCCAATTGATAACTCCATCACTAGAGGTGTATAGACGTTCCCGAGGATTCACTTTGTAGACTACCCACCAAGCACTTAGTTTTTCACATGGGTACGGCATATAATACACCTGCTCGACTTGGTGAGCAGGGACAAAATTATCGCAACCAGATAATCGTTCCGCGTGTTTGACTTCAACCATCCCAAATTGGTTTTCACGAGTACCATGTTTAGGGTCGAACCAATCACAATCGAAGAAGACTACTTTAATCTCCTTATTTCCGGCAAAATTGTACTCGATTATATTTTGATGATTCCATAATACATAGTTTCGTGTCCTTGTCCATCAACGACCCTTGTAACAACTCCAGTATTAGTTGTTGCCGCTAGAGGTCGATATGCTTCAAAAATAGTTGAATGGAAGCGGAAACCATTAACATCATAGCAACCGTAACATTTGGCACTAATACTCCCGTAAGAGAGCTGTCGCAAGTCTATATGTACATTGTCAGCGAGCACGCACTGCAAATCATAGGAGATTATAAGATAATTAACCTAATAGAGTAAAATAATACGTGTCACAAAAGGTAAGGATTTACATGTTCTCTGAACCAAGTGAGGAAACTAGGCCCACCATTTACTCCTTCTCGACGCAATTTATCTCATTGCTTCTCCGTTGGTTGACGACTAGACGTCAAGTATTTCAAATCAAACATATTGTCATTGTAACGAATAGGTAAACAAACGGGTATAAAATTTGGAGGTAAAATATAAAACTAAAAAGAATTACTTACGCGAAATATTGTTCCATCTCTTCCATATTTGAGTACATGTAGAGCAAGGCATATGTTCGTTCTTCCTGAGTTACATAATATGTCGTGGAGACACCAACAGTTATGCCCTTCCACCCAAATATTTGGAGATCACTACAAGGATGGTCTTCATCCATATGGTACCGTGTAGCAGGTGTGTTGACATTGTGACGCTCAGCGAAGTATACACTAGTGAAGTATGCTATCTCTTTCAATTTAAGTTCTTCTGCGATGCAACCTTCAACTCTGGCCTTATTACCAACCATCACTCTAAGCTTCTTTAGAGACCTTTCAATATGATACATCCACCTATATTTCACAGGGCCACCTACCTTAGCTTCATATGGCAGATGAACCAGTAAATGTTGCATTAGATTGAAGAACCCTGGAGGGAATATTTTTTCCAATTTACATAAAAGCACCGAGATCTCTTTCTCTAGCATCTCCATCATATCTTTCTTAATTTCTTTCGCACAAAGTTGTCTATAAAAATGGCTCAGCTCTGCTAACGCCTTCCACACATCATCATTCAGGTACCCACGAAACATTACAGGAAGGAGTCTTTCCATTATTATGTGGTAATCGTGACTTTTCAATCCATTTAATTTCCCTGTCTTCAAATTCACAGCTCTTCTAAATCCCACGGCGTAACCATCTGGGAATTTCAAAATTTTCAACCACCTCATTACTTGTGTTTTTCTTTAAGTTTTAAACAAAATGGGGCACGTGGCTTGCCACCACTATTCGTCAACTCAAGGGTTGGTCGATTACAAATCTTAGCTAAATCTCTTCTCGCCTTTACATTATCTTTTGTCCTGTCAGTAAAATCCATAGATGTACTTATAATGCTTTCACCAACATTACGTTCCTGATGCATAACATCAATGTTGTGCATCAGAATTAGTGATTTGACATACGACAGTTCCCATAAGCCACATATGTGGGTCCAATTATGTTCGGTTCCGAATCCTACAAATCCATCCTCATTTTCATTAAGGACCAACTCATTCAGCGTATCAGCGATTTCTCTACCATTTAAACGCGGCGGCAGGAGGCGGTGCGAGCGCCTGGCGGCTGGGGCGGCGGCCGGTGGTGCCGGTAGGAGGCGAGCGCCGGGCGGCCGGGCGGCGGCGCGGGCCGGAGGATGGCAGCGGCGCGTGCGCGCGGGAGGCGGCGAGGGAAGGCGGCGGGCACGGGCGGGAGGCGGCGAGGGCGAGAGGCGATGGTGCGGGCTGGGCGCGGGAGGCGGCGGCGGGCGGTGTGCAGTGGGCGCGTACAGGGAGTTAGGTCTCCCGGTACGCGCGCGGTTGGGGAAAAAACCCCTAACTTCCGTCGGCCAGAATTAAAGCCGACGGAAGTTAGGGGATCCGATCGGCCGCGGAAAAATCCCCCGCTAACTTCCGTCGGCGACTGTGAAAAGCCGACGGAAGTTAACTTAACTTCCGTCGGCCTCCAGGAGCCGACGGAAGTTAACTTCCGTCGGCTTTCCCAAAAGACGACGGAAGTTAAATTGGCCGACGAAAATGTTCTGTTTTGTTGTAGTGATTGTCCAGAACAAAGTGCTTCAGCAAACTTGTCATCTTTTTAAAATTTTCAGACTTTTTCTTTTTCCTTTTTATTTTTCATTTCTTACGGGGGTTATTTGCATGTCAAACCTTATGCTAACCGACCAAGTCAAGCCTAGGCCAGAACTGGACCATCAGAAGCTTAAGACATTGGTTTTGGCATACATTACACCGTCCTAGTTCATACCATAGTGCTATGGTAAGCAGTCCAGAACAATGCAATGCGACAAAGCAAACCCACCTGGATCTTTTCTAATAATCATAAAAATGCATAAATTTTTCATTTTTCTGAATTTTTATCATTTTTATAGCACATTTTTCATGTTTAAAGCATATAGATGTCCAAGTTGCATATCTGCATCTAAGTAAGGATCTAGCTACTAGGCATGTAAAAGATAGCAAACGTATTCAGCCCACACATGCTAGTTACCAGAAGCAATGGTGATCATTTTTCAATTTTAAAGCATAAAAGCCATGCATATGACAAATATCAGATATATCATGTGAACTGAAACAGAACATGATCATCGACAAGTAATCAAAAACATATACTAGCTAGAGAAAGTAAAGAAAATTAATCATATAACAGAAGCAAGCTCAAAATGTGATTGATGATTATGCATGATATGAACGCACACAAAAAGACTCAATAAAAAATAAAGAAGAAAAAAAACTGACTCAAAGTATCCTAAAAAGGATACACAACTCCCAAATCCCCTCGCAAACGCTCAAAAGTAGATTGATCTAGGGGTTTGGTAAAAATGTCAGCCAACTGCTGATGAGTATCAACATGAACAAGATCAATGACCCCTTTCTCATATTGATCCCTCGGAAAGTGAAAGCGCACATCAATATGTTTGGTTTTTGAATGAAGACATATGGGTTTTTCCCTACACTAATTGCACTAGTGCTATCACAAAACAAAGGAACTCTAGAAGGGAAGAACAACCCAAAATCCCGCAAAGTAGAAATCATCCAACCAACTGTGAGGAGCAGCTAGCAGCAGCTACATACTCAGCATCAATAGTAGAAAGCGCAACTCCAGATTGTTTTCGAGAAGACCAAGAAACAAGCGAAGAACCAAGAAGCTGGCAAGTACCGGAAGTCGACTTGCAATCCAGCCGGCACCCACCGAAATCATTGTCGGAAAAACCAGCTAAATCAAGAGACGATGATGCAGAATAATAAAGACCTAAATTAGGAGCGTAAGTAAGATACCTGAAAATACGCTTCACGGCCTGCCGGTGAGATGCGCGTGGTGAAGAATGAAAACGTGCGCACACCCCCACGACAAACTGAATGTAAGCTCTCGTCGCAGTCAAGTATAGTAGCGATCCGATCATCTCTCGATACTCTTTCTCGTTGACCTTGACGCCGTTCTTGTTCTTGTCTAGACCTCCAGATGTACCCATTGGGGTCATCTGTGGCTTCAGCTCTCCACCAAAATCAAACTTCTTTAGCATGTCCCATGTGTACTTACCCTGATGGATGAAAATGTCGTCCTTGGTCTGCTTGATCTGGAGCCCTAAAAAGTACTTGAGTTCTCCCATGAGACTCATCTCAAACTTGCTATGCATCTGCTCAGAAAACTTGGACACAAGCTCATTAGTAGAACCACCAAAAATAATATCATCCACGTAAATCTAAGCAACCAATAAGTCTGAGCCATCTCTAAGCAAGAAAAGAGTTTTGTCCACAGAACCAATCACAAAAACTTTCTGCAACAAAAACTTCTTTAGGCGATCATACCAAGCCCTGGGGGCTTGCTTCAGACCGTATAAAGCCTTCTGCAACTTGAAAACATGTCGAGGAAACTTAGGGTTCTTAAAACCGGGGAGTTGCTTAACATAAACCTCCTCCTCTATATACCCGTTTAGAAAAGCACTCTTGACAACCATTTGAAAAATCTTAAAACCTTTAGAAGCAGCAAAATCCAAAAAATATGAATAGACTCAAGACGGGCAATAGGGGCGAAGGTCTCTTCAAAATCAATGCCTTCTTTTTGACAGAAACCCTGTGCCACTAATCGAGCTTTGTTGCGCACCACAACACCATCTTCTCTTTGTTTGTTCTTAAACACCCACTTGGTGCCTATGGTGTTGCATCTAGGTGGCAGCTCAACTAGTGTCCAAACCCGATTGCGAACAAAATTTTCAAGCTCTTCTTGCATGGCGTTTATCCAATTAGAATCAGAAAGAGTATGAGAAACGTCTTTGGGCTTAAAAGTAGCAACAAAAGCAGACTCAGCAAACATAGCAAGAGAACCAACTGAAGAACGTAAGGATCTCTCGGTAAGATCACCGATGATAAACTCTGAGGGGTGATCACGCTGAACTGCTCGGGATCCTAGGTGATCTGAAGTCACCTCACCAGAGTCAGCAACTGTCTCCTCTGGACTCGGCTGAGAAGTCATCTCATCGAAGTCAGCAACTGGCACATCTAGACTCAGCTGAGGAGGCTCGATCGAAGTAGTAGGAGTGATCAGAGGTCCGTCCTCATCCTCAGTCGAAGTCTTAGAAGGTGTGGGGTCTGCAAGCTGTGCAGAGGGCCCACCCTCATCATCAGCAGGAGTGTCACCATCTTCCTCGAAGATGGACTCTCCAAGCTCATCATCTCCATAAAGTTCAAAAGAAGGAGTCAGCGAAGGCATAGACTCATCAAAAGAAACCTCACAAGTCTCGACGAGAAGCTGAGAGTCTAGGTTCCAAACACGAAAGCCTCTAGAATGCAAAGCATAGCCAAGAAAGACTCCATCCCAACAGCGAGACTCAAACTTGTCCAAATGCCCTCCCTTCTTAAGCACAAAGAACTTGCATCCAAAAGCTCACAAGTGACTCACCTTGGGATGTCTGCCAAACCGCAACTCATATGATGTCTTACCTAAGTAAGCTCTAAGAAAAATGTGGTTGGCTAGATAGCAAGCTGTGTTCATTGCTTCAGCCCAAAAATGCCTAGGAGTCCTATGCTCATCAAGCATCGTCCTAGCCATCTCGACTAGCGTGCGGTTCTTTCGTTCCACAACACCGTTCTATGGGGGAGTGTAAGGAGCAGAGAACTGATAATCAAGACCTTGATCACTATAGAAGCTGACGAACTGAGAGTTCTTAAACTCAGAGCCGTTTTCCAAACGAATTGCTCGCATCAGACCATTGTTCTCGTTCTTCAGCTTCAAAATAAGGTAATGAACATACTGAAAAGTCTCATCCTTAGACTCTAGAAAGTAAACCCACGAGAATCGAGAAAAATCGTCAACTATCACAAGGGCGTACCACTTCCCACCGACTGAACGTACTCGAGCTAGACCTACTGTATCCATGTGCAACAGCTCTCCTAGGTACGAAGTCATTACCTGAGTCACAGGTGCGTGAGAAGCGGCAACCATTTCCCATGACGACATGGATGACAAAGTAGATCCTTCTCCATCTTAAGCTTAGGCAATCCTCGGATAAGGTCCATAGAACTCAATCTGACAAGCAGATCAAAGCTCAAATGACCTAACCTTCTATGCCACTTCCAGAGCTCAGAGGAGGATCCAGCCATTAGACAGCGAGAAGGGTCAGAAGAACTAGAGATATCAATATGAAAAACCTTATCGAAAGGTAAGATCCTGCAAACTAAAGATCCTTTGGAATCAACAACAGAAGACATGCCCTTCTTAAAGCGAACCTCTAAACCATCCTCAAGAAGTTGCGAAACAGAAATTAGATTAAAGTTCAGATTTCCAACTAAAGCAACATTCTTCAAAGAGAAATAATCAGAGATGCGAATCGACCGAGTACCTTGTACCTTCCCTTGACCACTGTTCCTGAAAGTGATGTATTCCTTGGAGCTCGGGGGAGAGAGGCTGGAGAACCATCTGCGGTGTCCCATCATATGGCGAGAACATCCTGAATCCATGATCCACACATCCTCCAGTCCTCGATCCTTCAAGATCAATGGTCATGACTGGGAGCAAACGGTCGAATACCAGGTTTAGCAAAGGTGTTAAACCAGTGTCGAGCCATCTACTCATAAGTAGGGTAGCAAAAGGAATCATATGAGTCTAGACCAAAACGCGACTCAAAGCGTGGTCCTCTGTTCTTCCTAAAATCACGGCCACGAGGTACAAAACCGTATCCATAACGGTCAAGAACTCTACCGGAACGAAAACCACCCTCCGGAGCATGATCATAAAAACCGTCTCCTCTACCACCACCTACACAACATGGCCTGGCCTCTTGTAACACCCCAAATTTCCAAAACAATAAAAATATTATTTAATTCAATTTCCTGGATTTTATATTTCTGAAAATGCCTTTAATATCCTTTTATACCCTTTTTGCACTACAACATAGAGTGAATGACCAAACCAGGAGCTGAAAATTTTTATATAAAATCCCAAGGCTAAAATATATTTTTTAGAATTTTTATAAATTTTTAGCAAGCATGGAAGTAGCCCTATTATTTTAAACCAATTTCTGCAATTATTTTTAATCAGAAAATATTTTAAAACAGTATTGGGTCCTCCTCCTCCCTTCTCTCTCTCCCGGCCGGCCCAGCCCATCACTCGCGCTCACCTTAGGCTGACAGCATGGTCCCACCTGTCGGCGCCGAATGCCTCCCCTCGCGCGCGCACCCGACGCCACGGCCCCACCCGTCAGTCGCCTCCCTCGCTCGTTCGCGCTCACTAGCAGGTGGCCCCCACCTGTCGGATTCGTCGTCCCCGCGAGATCCGCCCCCAAATCCCCCCCCCCTCGCCGGCCGAAGCCCTAATCTCGCCTCGGATCCACCCCCGTCGACCCCCTCACCGTAATTACTCGCCGGCAATGAATTCCACTCAACGCGCCGACCGTTTCCCCCTATTAATCTCGGCCAATTCACGTCCAGGTTCGATGAACCACGTTCAACCCGAGCTCGCCGGCGTTAAAACGCATTTATCCCCGGCCACCGTCGATTGCGCCCTCCCTGCCCCCGCAGGTACCCCTATTTAAACCACGGCCCTCCAACGCGTTCGGTTCACGCGTCCATTAGCACTCAGACCAAGCAGAGCGCCCTCCATTCAGTTTTTAGCGCAACACCGCTGCCCGACCTCCAGCCATCGATCGCCGTCGCCGGAGTCCCCCTCCGCCCTCGCCGACCGCACCGCTGCAACCGCAAGGACCTCCCCAATGCCGGCCACCACTCCGTCGTCGACGAACCTCGCCGGATCGCCGTCGCCGCCGAGGACCCGAACACCTTCGCCGCCTCCGCTCATCGCCGGCCTCGCTCCGTCGACCTTTCTTCGCCGCAAGGGTACCCTCGTGATCCCCGTAGCTCCCTCTTTCCATTTTAGGCCTTAGCTTCGACCGCCATCGCTCGCCGTGGCCCCTGGCCCGCTCGCCGTCGCTGGAGAAGACGACCAGCACGGGCTGATTACCCGTGTCGTGTCGGATTCACGCGCGACCGCGCGATCTGGATCCGACGGTTGCGATTAAAACCCGCGTGTGATTTAATCGGATCAGTTAGATCTTGGCGAAGGGGTACGTTATAATCTCAGCCATCCGTTAGTTTTAAAACCCTGCCTCGCATCTAAGCCGTTCATCGCGTACCGGTTCAAACGTTTTAATCTCAGCCGTCCACGTCATTTTAACTCCCCCGCCTCGTCCGTGACCGCCCGATCGCGATCCAACGGCGGATCTGGATCCGGCGCACGCGCACAGTGCACGGGTTCACCGTGAGCCTGGCTCACCGTGGACCCGAGAGGGTTTAAATTTAAAAATAAATTCCAGAAAAGGTTTAAAACTTGTAAAATTTATATCTGGCGCATTTGAACTCTAAAAATTACCATTCCAATTTCAGAAAATTCATAATATTATTCTCTACATGTTTATGCAATAAAAATAGTAGGTTTACTTTGGACATTTCATGTTTATTCAAATGAATATTCAAATGCCTTTAGGGTTAAAATACAAATTCAAATATTTAAACTTCAGAAAAATTTATAATTATTTCCTTTCTGTCCATGTACTGAAAACCATTAAACTAACATGAACTTTCCATTTAAAAATTTATTTGGAAACTTAATATGACAATAATCACATTTAAAACACCCCTTTCTAAAAAGGACAACTTTTCATTTTAAATTCCTTTAAAATTTATTATGAAATAAATCTCAGAACCTTAACAATTGAATTTATTTTATTTTTAATCAAACCAACGTTAACTTATGTGCTTATCATGTAATGTTATACTGTTTGATTGAATGTTGTGTTCTTTTTATTTTACTTTATTATATTGAAAAGACTACGACGCCACCGAGGAGCCGGAATACTTCCCAGAAGTCCCTCCCTCGCCTTTCGCTGATCAAGGCAAGTCACCAAACCAATCTTTTGAGCATATTGAACCCATGTTTGATTAAACTATCGCTAAAACACATTGGTTATATATGCATTAGTCAAATGAACCCTTACAATATATTTATTTAGGATCCCCCGACCTTGATGTGCAACCCAAGCCATGCTCTCTACCCTAAACTCCTTGTCACCATATGATAAATGTTATTAGCTAGTGTCCAATGTATCGACACGTTCGCTATAGGATAAAAATGAGTCGTAGTACATGGTTCTACTATATGATCCCCATTGTTTCTCATCTATGGAATTCTGTCGGTGTTGGAGTTGTGGTTGTGAGTGAATGCATGGTGGGTTCCGGGTGCAAGCTAGGGCATTGGTCGGTAGCACCCGGGGCACTATAAGGACCGGTCTGAGGGATCCGTTGCAATACACTTACGTACTAACCACAAGTCTAGTGGGTAAGTCCTAACTAAGGTATGGATTGTTCCAAACCGAGGCCACCATTTGGAGATGGGTCAAGTAGCACCTGCGGGTGACTTGTACCAATGTGGCGCAAAAGGGGGTGCGACGTTAGCCGGTATACGGCCCGGCGCGCCGGCGAAACCTAGAGCGGGTGGTTATCGCTTGGAACATTTCATGCTGAGGTTTTGGCACGAGTTCCCATGGTATGGGTCATCTCGTTTGGGATGAGTAAGTGCCTTGTGGGTACAGTAGTACATCTCTGATCAGAGTCTTAAATCTTTTCGAAAAGCCGAGCCCACGGTCAAGGGCGGGTTGCGTGACATCCCCAAGTTAGATTACATTGAATATGTATGAGCATGATGGTTTGACATGTAAGGACTGTTGTGCGAGGAGGTAAAATGTACTCCTCGAGTTAGTTGATGTTGATGGTATTCATGTTTACTTTCCCGCATGATTAAAATGTGATTACACTAAATGCAATAACTGAAACTGTACTTTTCCGCAATGTTAGTCATTACCCTTCTTTGTTTATTATCCTGCATTATTACTTGCATTTGCGGTGGCTTGTTGAGTACTTTTTGTACTCATACTCGTTGGACCCCACAGAGGATGCTTACTATGAAGACGGTCTGGAGTAGCGACCCAGTCGAGAAGAAAGATCCTGAAGGAGATTTTCGTCATGCCGCTTTTTAATTATTTTTATTACTGTTTTTACTAAAACTTTGATGTAATAAATATGGTCTGCGTACCATGAATACTGTCGTATGTACGTTGTCGCATGATGAACCTCTTGTATTATTGTTTTTCTTATGAAATTCAATAATGTCTCGATTTTGGTAAATCGGGGCGCTACAAGATGGTATCAGAGCCGACTCGACTGTAGGAAGCCAAACAGACCCGCCTAGCCATTAGCCACAGGAAATTATTTCTCGAAAATCTACTTTATAAACTTTGTTCCTCTCCTCACTTTTATTCAACTTGCTGTTTTGTAGATGCCAGTATACCAAGTGCACAGCTACTACCGCCATTACGAGGGCTTCGTCCGGGAGCTCCGTATGATGCTCACCTTCCTCGGGTTCCTCTTCGAACCCGAATTCCAAGGAGTGTACCCCGACGAATTCGTCGGGCCTTGCGACGTCTCCCTCACCGTCCACGGCTCCGGAGAACACCTGCCGCCCTACACCACAGCCCTTGGAGGCCCGACTTTCAACGTCGCGTGCCAACAAGTCGCTCTCCAGGCCCTCATGGAGCTGAGGATGATCTACGATGATCGTCTTCAGAACTCGTCCTTCCGGCTTGTGCCGAAGCGTACTCCCGGAGCCCACCGTAGCATCTACCTCGGAGTTCACTCCGTGCGTGATCCGGTCATGGCCCGGCAGTCGCGTCTTCTATAGGCTATGGACGATCTCCATACCGAGGCGGTGCTCGACGCCGATGAGCACCATGAGGCGGTTGAGTTCCTTCGTGAAGAAACGAAGAACTTGATCCAACAAAACGGCGAGCTGCAGCGCAAGATCATGCAGCTGCAGAAGGATATTGCGGAGATGGTTCCCCTTCTTCCAAGGAAGAAGAAGCCCATCCGTGAGCCCCTCCCCCGCCCCAAGAGGATCCCGCCATGACCCTCCCCCGCCAGACCCTCCACCAGCGCACCTGCACCACGCCCCGGCCTCGTCTCTGACTCCATCATCGAGAACTTTCTCGAACCCACCATCCCTCTGGAGCCGTGTACCCGTGGTTCCGAGAGCACGGAGACCGCCTCCGGTGGCGAGTAGGCGTTAGGAGTCATTATTTTAAATAAACAGCATAATTTTGTATGTGGTGCTACCCACGACGAGTGTGTTGTGGGTAGAATAAGAACTTGATTGTAATGAACATTTTACCACTTGATTTACTTATGCATAAACTATTCTCGTTAATTGTGTTGTCATCTTTTTGCCTTGTAACATTATAAATTCAGAAGATGACTGATCACCAGAACACCGGCTCCAACAACGGAGCAGGAGGAAGCCGTGATTCGCCCGAGGGTGTTGTACCCAACTGGGGTGCAACAGGCCCGCGTCAGTATGGGTCGCCCTCCGCCAACCACCCCACTTTGGCGGAGATGATGGCGAATTAGAACCAACTGATCACCGCCCTCCTCACCCAGATGCAGCACCAACAAGCTCAGTTGGACCGACTGCAGAACGGGGAGCCTGCCCCTCGCGCACCAGCACCCGCACCCGCTCCACAACTCTCAGAGTTTCTGCGCGTGCGTCCGCCCATCTTCTCAAGCACCACCAACCCGATAGAGGCTAGAGATTGGCTTCGCACCATCGGAAAGAAGCTTGACCTCCTCCCCTGCATCGACCGGGAGCGAGTGGCCTTCGCCACTCATCAGCTCCAGGGTCCCGCCGCTGAATGGTGGGACAATTATCGCGAGTCCCAGCCGGAGGGCCACGTGGTGACCTGGGCGGAGTTCACCATCGCCTTCCGTGCCGCCCATGTCCCCGCCGGTGTCATCGCGGTGAAACAGCAGGAGTTCCGCGACCTGCAACAAGGCAACCGGACCGTCATGGAGTACCTCCATGAGTTCAATCGCCTTGCCCGCTACGCACCAGAGGAAGTGCGCACCGACGCCCTCCGCCAAGCCAAGTTCCTCCGGGGACTTAAGGATGAGCTGTCCATCCAGCTCGTCGCCACCGACTACGCCGACTTCCAACAGCTAGTCAACAAAGCGCTCATCCAAGAGACTGAGCAAAATAGGCTGGACCTCAAGAAGAGGAAGATGATCGCCTTCAAGCACCAGCAGGCGAACTCTCAGAGGCCCCGCTTAGTCCCTCCGCCACCAGCGCCCGCCTACCATCCTCGGCCCGCCTACAGGCCACCTCACGCCGTCGGTGGATCCAACGCCGGGCATCCTCGCCCCGCTCCACCAGCTCCGGCCGCTCAGCCGACACCAGCCGCCAAGGCCCCGATCTTGAAGGATCGCCAAGGGAGGCCGGTCGTCTGCTTCAATTGCCGCAAGGAAGGGCACTATTCGCATCAGTGTCCTCACCCCAAGCAGACTCAAGGCACGACACCCAACCAGACGGTTCGTGCCCGCGTCAACCACATCAGCGCGGAGGAAGCTCAGAAGGCTCCTGAAGTCGTGCTCGGTACGTTTACTGTGAATTTCGTACCGGCCGTAATATTATTTGACTCTGGAGCAACACACTCCTTCGTCTCGGAAGATTTTGTGAAAACAAACAAACTGGACGTACTCCCTCTACACATCCCCATGGTGATTGCCACTCCGGGCAACAGGACCTTAGCCCACTTATACAGCCCTAAGGTTCAGATTAACATCCAAGGAGTATTATTTCGGGCTGAGCCAGTCCTCATAAAATGCACCGGACTTGACCTTATTCTAGGGATGGATTGGTTGATGAAGCATAAGGGAGTGATCGACTGTGCCAACAAGTCCGTCACGGTGACCAACCCTGAAGGCGCAGCCGTCACCTTTCGAATGACCAGTCGCAAACCACTCGGAGCATCCCTTCGCTCGATAGCTCTTGAAGAGGTACCCATAGTCAAGGAGTTCGCGGACGTCTTCCCTGAAGACCTACCCGGAATGCCTCCCAAGCGAGACATCGAATTCAGAATCGAACTTGTCCCCGGGACCACTCCAATCTCCAAGCGTCCGTACCGGATGGCCGCTAATGAACTAGCCGAAGTCAAGAGCAACATCGAAGACCTAGAGCAGAAAGGGTACATCCGACCGAGTACCTCACCCTGGGGTGCACCGGTTATATTTGCCATGAAGAAGGACAAGACCAAGAGGATGTGCGTGGACTATAGAGCCTTGAACAACGTAACCATCAAGAACAAATACCCATTGCCTCGGATCGACGACCTGTTCGATCAGCTGAAAGGATCCTCGGTGTTTTCCAAGATTGACCTCAGGTCAAGTTATCACCAATTGAGGATTAGAGAAGAAGACATACCCAAGACTGCCTTCACCTCCCGCTATGGACTCTACGAGTACACAGTGATGTCGTTCGGACTCACGAATGCCCCGACCTTTTTCATGAACATGATGAACAATGTATTCATGGAGTTCTTGGATAAGTTCATCATGGTATTCATTGACGATATCCTCGTTTACTCCAAGACCAAGGAAGAACACGAGACTCACCTCCGTCTGACCCTCGGAAAGCTAAGGGAGCAGCAACTGTATGCCAAGTACAGCAAATGTGAATTTTGGTCGTCAGAGGTGAAGTTCCTCGGCCATGTTATATCTGCCGGAGGAATAGCAGTGGACCTAACCACCGTTAAAGCATTAACCAACTGGCTGCAGCACACAACCATGACCGAGATCCGGAGTTTTCTCGGATTGGCCGGATACTACCGCCGGTTCATCGAGAATTTTTCCAAGATCACCAAGCCTATGACCAGACTTTTGCAGAAGGAAGTAAAGTTTGAATGGACCCCCGACTGCGAAGAAAGCTTCCAGACCCTCAAGAAGAAGCTAGTGTCAGCTCCTATTCTGACTCTGCCAGACATCCGGAAAGACTTCCACGTCTACTATGATGTCTCTCGTCAAGGATTGGGATGCGTCTTAATGCAAGAAGGGAAAGTGATATCCTACGCCTCCCGGCAACTGAGACAGCATGAGCTGAACTACCCAACCCACGACCTGGAACTAGCAGCCGTGGTTCATGCCTTGAAGATATGGAGACATTACCTTGTGGGGAATCGGTGTGAGGTCTTCACCGACCACAAGAGCCTCAACTACATATTCACCCAACCAGATCTGAATCTCAGGTAAAGGAGATGGTTGGAACTGATCAAGGATTATGACTTGGGCATCCATTATCATCCAGGAAAGGCCAATGTGGTGGCAGACGCCCTTAGTCGAAAAGGGTACTGCAATGCCATCATGATTCAGGATCAAGCTCCTTTACTTTATAAGGAGATGGAAAGGCTAAACCTAGGGATCACCACTCGAGCGTACCTCGCTGCCTTGGAGTCTCGGCCTGTCTTAATAGACCAGATCCGAGAAAAGCAGAAGGAAGACTCGGACATCCTAGAGATCCAGCGGAACATGAGGAAGGGTAAAGCCCCCGGATTTTCCGAGGACGAGCATGGTACCATCTGGTTCGGAAATCGAATATGTGTACCCGACCAGCCTGAATTGAAGACCCTCATCCTTCAGGAAGCCCACGATACTCTATACTCCATCCATCCCGGGAGTACAAAGATGTATCAATACCTGAAGGAAAAATATTGGTGGGTCAGCATGAAGAGAGAAATAGCTGAGTATGTGGCCAAGTGCGACACATGCCGGCGAGTCAAGGCAGAGCATCAGAGGCCTGCCGGACTTCTTCAACCTCTCAAGGTCCCTAAATGGAAGTGGGAAGAGATAGGAATGGACTTCATCACGGGACTGCCCAGGACCCAAGCTGGTCACGATTCTATCTGGGTGATCGTCGACCGACTCACCAAGGTAGCTCACTTCGTTCCGGTCAAGACAACTTACACCGTCGCCAAGTTGGCCGAGTTGTATATGACCCGGATCGTGTGCCTTCACGGAGTTCCTAAGAAGATTGTATCTGACCGCGGGAGTCAGTTTACCTCCAAGTTTTGGAAGAACCTTCAAGAGGAACTCGACACCCGACTGAACTTTAGCACCGCCTATCATCCACAGACCGACGGTCAAACCGAAAGGGTCAACCAGATATTGGAAGATATGCTTAGAGCTTGTGCTCTAGACTTTGGTGGAATGTGGGACAAGAACTTGCCATATGCGGAGTTCTCTTACAACAACAGCTACCAAGCCAGCCTACAAATGTCCCCGTTCGAAGCACTCTATGGACGTAAGTGCAGAACGCCGTTGCTCTGGGATCAAACCGGAGAGTCACAACTGTTTGGGACTGATCTATTAAGAGAAGCTGAAGAGAAGGTCAAAATCATAAGAGACCGATTGAAGGCAGCCCAATCCCGGCAGAAGAGCTATGCCGACAACCGTCGAAGAGATCTAGCCTTTGAGGAGGGCGATTATGTCTATCTTCGAGTCACTCCCCTCCGTGGTACTCAAAGGTTCAACATGAAAGGCAAGCTAGCACCCCGCTACGTCGGACCTTTTCAGATCGTCCGACTACAAGGAGAAGTGGCATATCAACTTGAACTGCCTCCATCCTTGGCAGGAGTTCATGATGTGTTCCACGTCTCCCAGCTGAAGAAGTGCCTCCATGTACCCACCGAGCAAGCCGACCTTCAACAGCTCAATGTCCAGGAAGACTTGACCTACATAGAGAAACCCATCAAGATCTTGGAAACCAAGGAGAGAGTAACAAGAAGCCGCATCGTTCGCTTCTGCAAGGTTCAATGGAACAACCATCCCGCCGAAGAAGCCACTTGGGAAAAGGAAGACGAACTAAAAGCCCAATACCCCGAGTTATTCGAGTAATGTTCCAATCTCGAGGACGAGATTCTTTGTAAGGGGGATAGGTTTGTAACACCCCAAATTTCCAAAACAATAAAAATATTATTTAATTCAATTTCCTGGATTTTATATTTCTGAAAATACCTTTAATATCCTTTTATACCCTTTTTGCACTACAACATAGAGTGAATGACCAAACCAGGAGCTGAAAATTTTTGTATAAACTCCCAAGGCTAAAATATATTTTTGAGAATTTTTATAAATTTTTACCAAGCATGGAAGTAGCCCTATTATTTTAAACCAATTTCTGCAATTATTTTTAATCAGAAAATATTTTAAAACAGTATTGGGTCCTCCTCCTCCCTTCTCTCTCTCCCGGCCGGCCCAGCCCATCACCCGCGCTCACCTTAGGCTGACAGCCTGGTCCCACCTGTCGGCGCCGAATGCCTCCCCTCGCGCGCGCGCCCAACGCCACGGCCCCACCCGTCAGTCGCCTCCCTCGCTCGTTCGCACTCACTGGCAGGTGGCCCCCACCTGTCGGATACGTCGTCCCCGCGAGATCCGCCCCCAAATCCCCCCCCCCTCACCGGCCGAAGCCCTAATCTCGCCTCGAATCCGCCCCCGTCGACCCCCTCACCGTAATTACTCGCCGGCAATGAATTCCCCTCAACGCGCCGACCGTTTCCCCCTATTAATCTCGGCTGATTCGCGTCCAGGTTCGATGAACCGCATTCAACCCGAGCTCGCCGGCGTTAAAACGTATTTATCCCCGGCCACCATCGATTGTGCCCTCCCTGCCCCCGCCGATACCCCTATTTTAACCACGGCCCTCCAACGCGTTTGGTTCACGCGTCCATTAGCACTCAGACCAAGCAGAGCGCCCTCCATTTAGTTTTTAGCGCAACACCGCCGCCCGACCTCCAACCGTCGATCGCCATCGCCGGAGTCCCCCTCCGCCCTCGCTGACCGCATCGCTGCAACCGCAAGGACCTCCCCAACGCCGGCCACCACTCCGTCGTCGACGAACCTCGGCAGATCGCCGTCGCCGCCGAGGACCCGAACACCTTCGTCGCCTCCGCTCGTCGCCGGCCTCGCTCCGTCGACCTTTCTTCGCAGCAAGGGTACCCTCGTGATCCCCGTAGCTCCCTCTTTCCATTTTAGGCCTTAGCTTCGACCGCCATCGCTCGCCGTGGCCCCTGACCCGCTCGCCGTCGCCGGAGAAGACGACCGACATGGGCTGATTACCCGTGCCGTGTCGGATTCACGCGCGACCACGCGATCTGGATCCGACGGTTGTGATTAAAACCCGCGTGTGATTTAATCGGATCCGTTAGATCTCGGCGAAGGGGTACATTATAATCTCAGCCGTCCGTTAGTTTTAAAACCCCGCCTCGCATATAAGCCGTTCATCGCGTACCGGTTCAAACGTTTTAATCTCAGCCGTCCACGTTATTTTAACTCCCCCGCCTCATCCGTGACCGCCCGATCGCGATCCAACGGCGGATCTGGATCCGGCGCATGCGCACAGTGCGCGGGTTCACCATGAGCCTGGCTCACCGTGGACCCGAGAGGGTTTAAATTTAAAAATAAATTCCAGAAAAGGTTTAAAACTTGTAAAATTTATATCTAGCGCATTTGAACTCTAAAAATTACCATTCCAATTTCAGAAGATTCATAATATTATTCTCTACATGTTTATGCAATAAAAACAGTAGGTTTACTTTGGACATTTCATGTTTATTCAAATGAATATTCAAATGCCTTTAGGGTTAAAATACAAATTCAGATATTTAAACTTCAGAAAAATTTATAATTATTTCCTTTCTGTCCATGTACTGAAAACCATTAAACTAACATGAACTTTCCATTTAAAAATTTATTTGGAAACTTAATATGACAATAATCACATTTAAAACACCCCTTTCTAAAAAGGACAACTGTTCATTTTAAATTCCTTTAAAATTTATTATGAAATAAATCTCAGAACCTTAACAATTGAATTTATTTTATTTTTAATCAAACCAACGTTAACTTATGTGCTTATCATGTAATGTTATACTGTTTGATTGAATGTTGTGTTCTTTTTATTTTACTTTATTATATTGAAAAGACTACGACGCCACCGAGGAGCCGGAATACTTCCCAGAAGTCCCTCCCTCGCCTTTCGCTGATCAAGGCAAGTCACCAAACCAATCTTTTGAGCATATTGAACCCATGTTTGATTAAACTATCGCTAAAACACATTGGTTATATATGCATTAGTCAAATGAACCCTTACAATATATTTATTTAGGATCCCCCGACCTTGATGTGCAACCCAAGCCATGCTCTCTACCCTAAACTCCTTGTCACCATATGATAAATGTTATTAGCTAGTGTCCAATGTATCGACACGTTCGCTATAGGATAAAAATGAGTCGTAGTACATGGTTCTACTATATGATCCCCATTGTTTCTCATCTATGGAATTCTGTCGGTGTTGGAGTTGTGGTTGTGAGTGAATGCATGGTGGGTTCCGGGTGAAAGCTAGGGCATTGGTCGGTAGCACCCGGGGCACTATAAGGACCGGTCTGAGGGATCCGTTGCAATACACTTACGTACTAACCACAAGTCTAGTGGGTAAGTCCTAACTAAGGTATGGATTGTTCCAAACCGAGGCCACCATTTGGAGATGGGTCAAGTAGCACCTGCGGGTGACTTGTACCAATGTGGCGCAAAAGGGGGTGCGACGTTAGCCAGGATGCGGCCCGGCGCGCCGGCGAAACCTAGAGCGGGTGGTTATCGCTTGGAACATTTCATGCTGAGGTTTTGGCACGAGTTCCCGTGGTATGGGTCATCTCGTTTGGGATGAGTGCGTGCCTTGTGGGTACAGTAGTACATCTCTGATCAGAGTCTTAAATCTTTTCGAAAAGCCGAGCCCACTGTCAAGGGCAGGTTGTGTGACATCCCCCAGTTAGATTACTTTGAATATGTATGAGCATGATGGTTTGACATGTAAGGATTGTTGTGCGAGGAGGTAAAACGTACTCCTCGAGTTAGTTGATATTGTTGATATTCATGTTTACTTTCCCGCATGATTAAAATGTGATTACACTAAATGCAATAACTGAAACTGTACTTTTCCGCAATGTTAGCCATTACCCTTCTTTGTTTATTATCCTGCATTATTACTTGCATTTGCGGTGGCTTGTTGAGTACTTTTTGTACTCATACCCGTTGGACCCCACAGAGGATGCTTACTATGAAGACGGTCTGGAGTAGCGACCCAGTCGAGAAGAAAGATCCTGAAGGAGATGTTCGTCATGCCGCTTTTTAATTATTTTTATTACTGTTTTTACTAAAACTTTGATGTAATAAATATGGTCTGCGTACCATGAATACTGTCGTATGTACGTTGTCGCATGATGAACCTCTTGTATTATTGTTTTTCTTATGAAATTCAATAATGTCTCGATTTTGGTAAATCGGGGCGCTACACCTCTAGCCTCTCTCTACGTCGAGGAACTCTTTGTCTACCACCCTGCTGGTAGAACTGCTCCTGGCCACCTCGAGCTCTCTCTACTCGCTCAACCCACTTCCTCCTAAAGAAAAACACCTCAAGATGCCCGTCTCTCTGACAAAACTCACAGTGATAGGTAGGCTTCTTTGGATGTGGTTGAGGCTTGGGATTCTTAGGCTTGGTGGTGTTGGGTGTAGCATCTTTGGTGTGAGAGGGTCCAGGTAAAGAATCAAGAGAAGTGTGGGGAGGTTTAGGCTTTGGGACCCAAATTTGCTTCTTAGGTGGAGCTTTAGGTTGTTCTTGAAACACTCCATCCTTGGGCTGACTATCCTTAAAGGACTCATCTTACTCCACTCCACTTCTCGGCTAATGGCACTCTCAAAATCAGCCTTGGTATAGGTGTAACCTACCCCAAACCCATCCTATCTCTTGAACTGCTAGCTCCTCTGACGGAGGTAAAGTTCTCATTCTGAACATCAGCTAGCTCCTCTCTCAAGGAAGCTAACACCTCCACCTAAGACAAGCAGATCTCACACTCTCTATCAACTTCGAAAGATTTCTCAGCTTTTAGTTTGATCAACTCCATTCTCATGGACAAGCAGTTCTCACAAATAGTGGGTGGAACTGACAAGGTCTCAAGCTTTAGCTTAGTCTGCTCCAGCTCAGCTCTCACTCCAGCTAACTCGCCCACCTGCTCATCACTCTTGGCTCTCAGCTCAACTATACTAGCTAAATGGGATGGGCAGTCTACACAGGATACGACGACAGTGGCATGAGCATTTTTCAGCTCCAGCTGAGCACTTTCAAGCTCAGTGGCCATAGCGTCTCTCTCATATACTCTCTCTGTGTACATGGACTTAAGAGTCGTCAGGTCACACAACAACACCTCACAGTTAGGGCATTCACTACTACCATCCAAGCAAGGGGAAGAAGACAAAGTCTCAATCTTGCCATTCGTCATGGCAAGCTCACTCTCAAGCTCATCTATCCTCTTTTTAGCCCCTCTAAGCAGTTTCTCCCGATACTTCAACTCCTGATGGTTCTGTTCTAGTAAATTAACAACTTCTTGTTCATAGGAGGATATCTTTTCTTCGTCGTCGTCGAAGTCATCGGAGGAGCCCTTTTCTTCCTTATCCCCAAGAGCCATTGAACAGAAGCTCTTGCGGGGTCTTCGGCTGTGACGCGAGTGACTCTTCGGCTTGTCCCCGAAGGCCATGAAGCAGAGACCCGCCAGATCATCATTGTCCTTCCCTTTTCTGATCACTATCTCTTCATCACTTGAACTTGAAGATGAGGAGGAAGACGAGGATCTCTTGGAGTAGCTTTTCTCCATCTCAGCAAAGAAGGCCTTGTCTCGCTTCTTGTTCTCACGCCTGTAGTCCTTTAGAGCCTTTCGAAAGAATCTTATCTTGGGCTTGCCCTTTGTGGAAGTGGAGTTGTCATACTTGCCAGAGTCGTAGGAGTTGCCGCCGGTTCCCTTCTTGTAATTCTTCCACTTGGGGCAGTCGGCGATGAAATGACCTGGATCACCACACTCAAAGCATCCGGATTTTGTGCCGTGTCTTTTAAGCATTCATTTATCATAGACATGTCACACCCAGTTGTTGAACATACACAAATCATCATCTCCTAGCGAATCAAGCTAATCCTCAGAGATAGACATCAAGGAAAATGTAGTACAACTCAAGGCAGTAGGATCAGTAGACGGTGTCACAAGGGCTAGAGTTTTTGAGCCAGAACCAGTGAGATTTGATCTCAACTGGATATCAACCTCTGAGGCCTTGAGCTTACTAAAAAGCTCTACGACAGTCAAGGTATCATAGGAAGCGCTCTCAACAATAGAAGAAACCTTGATCTCCTAGATCTTAGGGTCAAAGATATGGAGAACCTTAAGCGCCTGTTCATGATCTAAGACTAGTTGATCACGCTTGGCCTTGTTGACGTGAAGCTTGTTAATGATCGATTGAAATCAACCAAACAAAGCCTCAACAGTCTCACCCGGCTTCTATGAGAAATTTTCATACTCACATCGATAGGTCTAATAGAGCCTAGCCTTGACATGAGCTGTCCCCTCATGGTGTGCCTAGAGGGTAGCCCAGATCTCTAAGCAGTGGTGAGATGGCTAACATGCTCAAACTCACTAGGACCTAGACCAGAGAATAAAATGTTCACCGCTTTACTATTATTTTGATGCTGGGCAATTACATCAGCAGAAGTACCCTCAGCAATAGGCACTATGGTGAAAGTAGGATGAACACAAATATCCCAAATGTCTGAGCTCTGGCTCATAAGATAGGCTCGCATGCGAGTCTTCCAATAAGTGTAGCCAAAGGCTTCAAGGGACGGGATTTTACCATAAGACGTCATGATCACTACATGGGTTTAGAACCGGTTAATGTATGAGAAAAAGCCCTAACCTCGCTCCGATGCCACTTGTAGGACCGAAAGTAGTGACCAGAGGGGGTGAATGGGCGCCTAAAAAATTCTTGCTAAACTATTATCTAATCCCAACACCCAAACAAACTTAACCAGACAAATAATATTAGCAAAGCAAATTACAGGAACTAAAGTTGTCTAGCCAAAAAATGACTTGTGTCCTAATTAAAATGAAATTAAAGATAAACTAAATAGAAATACTGCGGTAAATAAAAACACCTAGATATTTCACGAAATATTTATATTGTAGTCTAGAAATACAATACTAATGAAATGAATAAAACATGGATCATTCAAAAATTAATTCAGAAATAAACCTAAAATATTGCACGTAAAAACTAGACTAAAAATATTACTGCGACTAATAAATTTTTATTTTTATATAAGCAGATTAAAAAAACACTTAAATAAATGTTACGAGATAAGTAATAAAAATTTAACAGATTAAAAATTAACTACGAGATTAATATTTTTTATATTTTTTATGTTAATTAAAACTAGATAACTATTGATTTGATTAACTTGCTGAAAAATAGGAGATTAAAAACTAACCTACATGCCGATCTGCGAAACAGCTGTGCCGTGAAAATCCTCGTCGCTGGCTGAACTGCAGAAACAAAAATGCCACCGGCAACCGTGCATGGACACATCTTGCGTGTGCCGTGCGCCAATGCCGAAAAGCTACCGTAGCAGCAGCTATGCGCGTAGGGGCCGTCGAGTCCCTAGCTAGACTAGGCTGCTGCGCTCGGGCTTGATTGGAGACAGGACCTGGCGACCGGCGCTATAAGCACTACTGCAACAGGATGTGCCATCCAATGCAACTTTTCCCTAGCCATACTAGGTTGCTTGCTGTGTTAATGCCATGGGGCCCGCACGAAAAGGCAGCAGCTAGCCGTGCGGAAGCTATGCGCCATGCACTGTTGCGCCGTGGGACCAGAACAATTGCTGCGCGCGCTACTGCAATGCGTGGAGAGAAAAATTCCCGCCATGGAGAGAAGGTGATCGCTGCCTTGCGCTCCGTGCCGAGTGTGCTCGAGTGCCTCGTGCCCGGCAACGCTGTGCCGAGAGACAAACAGCGACAGACAACGCTGTGCCGGAAAAGATTTTGGTGGAAGATGAAAGCCGAACCAGAAAAATTGGACTGTAGATTGATCTAATAAAAACAGTCACCCTATCCCTAGGGGGGTAGGGGCCTATTTATAGGCGACCCCTAATACATGAAAAAGACTAATTTACCCCTATTACACTGACTCTAAAATAAAATTCGAAATTACTAAAATACCTTTAGAAAAATCAACTGACTCAAATAAAAAATATTCTCGACTTAGAAACTAAATATTAATATCCTAAAAACAAAATATTCATCGGTCTTCAGTTTTGCGTCGAAACTGACAAAGCGTCCACCGTCTTCGCACCGGGTACCCGGATTGGGCCGACCCGACCCCGCAGCTTCCTCAGCCCGGCAATCGCTCACCGCCCGTGTACCTGAGTCAAAGCCAGTCAACAGACCAGTGGATCCTCTGTCGCTCCTAGCCCATGTACTCGGATTGGGCCAGCCCGACTCTACGGCTCCTCTGCCCGGCTGTCGCTCGCTGCCCGTGTACCTGAGTCACACGCACCTCAGACACGACAGGTATTCATGTCTCTTATTTGACTTCCGTTGACAATCACTCATCACATCTGGAGTATAAAACCCATGTTCTTCAACATGGTTTCTCACCAACCCAATCCCACTAGCATCACATTCCAATTCAAAAGTCTTATTGAAATCTAGTAATTGGAGAAGGGGTGTATGAGTTAACCTATCCTTTAAAGTGTTGAATGCAACCTCTTGCGCGTTCCCCCAGGTGAACGGAGCACCCTTCTTCGTAAGCTCGTGTGGTGGGCCTGCTATGGTGTTGAAGTCCTTCACAAATCGGCGATTAAATCCAGCAAGCCCGAAAAAGCTTTGGACTTGCGTGATTGTGGTAGGAACCGACCAACTGTGTATTGCCTCCACCTTGGCTTGATCAACTTCAATTCCCTAAGGTGTCACAACATAGCCAAGAAAAGAGACTCTATCTGTGCAAAAGGTGCACTTGTCAATGTTACCAAATAAGCGTGCATCTCGTAAAGCATTAAAAACAACACGTAGATGTTCAAGATGTTCTTCTAGAGATGTGCTATAGATCAAGATGTCATCAAAGTAAATTACCACAAATCTTCCAATGAAAGCATGTAAAACTTCATTCATTAATCTCATGAAAGTGCTAGGTGCATTAGTGAGGCCAAAAGGCATAACTAACCACTCATACGAACCGAACTTAGTTTTAAACGTTGTTTTCCATTAATCTCCTAGCTTCATGCGAATTTGGTGGTATCCACTATGCAAATCAATTTTAGAGAAAATCATCGAGCCACTAAGTTCATCAAGCATATCATCTAACCTAGGGATAGGATGATGATATCTGATGGTAATGTTATTAATTGCTTGGCAATCTACACACATGCACCATGATCCATCTTTCTTTGGAACCAACAGAACAGGAACAGAGTAAGGACTAAGGGACTCATGCACATAACCTTTGTCGAGTAATTCCTGTACTTGTCGCTGAATCTCTTTGGTCTCCTCCGGGTTGGTCTTGTATGGTGCTCGATTTGGCAAGGAAGCCCCAGGGATGAGGTCAATCTGATGCTCAATACCTCTCATTGGTGGTAGCCTGGGTGGCACTTCTTGTGGGAACACATCAGCATATTCATGCAAAAGATTAGTGACAGTAGAAGGCAAAGTAGATGGTATGTCGTGAAGCGAGAACAAAGATTCTTTGCAAACAAACACATAGCAGATGCGGCATCATCATTTAATTCAAGCAAATCAGATTTTGAAGCAAGGAAACAAGCACTTTTCAATTTTATGTCATTTTCCCAACATGAGCAGATTTAGATTTATCATTCGTAGGTTGAACCGATCCGTTCACAACACCACTGTCATTTTGAGCATATTTCTTGTTTTTCTCCTTGCAAGCTCTATCAACTTCATCCCTCAAAATAGCATCGGGGGACATAGGGTGCAAAACAAGCTTCTTCTCATTATGCATGAAAGAATATTGATTTGATTTACTATGATGCAAGGTATCCTTATCAAATTGCCAAGGTCTACCAAATAAACATAGAGCAAGCTTGCATAGGTACCACATCACAATCAATGTAATCATGGTATGAACCAATTGTAAATTCTACTCGGACCATACGTGTTACCTTAAGCTTACCACTATCATTGAACCATTGGATGTAGTAGGGATGTGGGTGTGGAAGTGTTTTCATCCCATGTTTTGCTATCATGGTGGCACTCGCCAAGTTGTTGCAGCTTCCTCCATCAATAACAATGTGACACGATCATTCCAAAACTACACACTTTGTTTGGAATAGATTGTGTCGCTGGTTCTATTAAGCTTGAATCATTTGGGCACTCAAGATACGCCTCACAACAAGACTCTCATAGTGTTCAGCATGTTCAGCCCCAATGTGTTCTTCATCATCATTCTTCTTTCCTACATATTGGGCAGCAAGCATGGCATATGTTTCATCATCTAAATCACTAGCTGATGAATACTCACCATTTTCTCGTACGATCAGCACACGCTTTCTTGGACCGTCAATTTGTATGTGCCCAAATCCTTTGCATCGGAGGCACTGTATGTCCTTCATTCTCCCGGTGGAAGCGACGGAAGAAGAAGTGTTGGATGCAGCTTGGGTGTATCCTTTTGCTGTCTCGGTAGTACGGAATGGTGTTCATTTTGATGTAGTTGTGGACAGCCGATTGGAAGCATCTCTCTGAAAATCATGTTTAGGGTCAGTGGCACTTGTGCGGGGCTACCACGATGTAGTCCGACCTGCAGGAGTGTTATTTATTGTGCGACGTCCCTGCACTTCTCTTTCAGCCTTACAAGCAAGATGAAATAATCGAGTGACATTAGTGTACTCCTTGTAAGCCAATATATCATGAATTTCTCTAGTTAAACCACCCATGAATCGAGCCATCGCAGCCTCTTCATTTTCAACTAGACCTCATCTCATCATGCTTATTTGTAGTTCTTGATAGTACTCCTCAACCGATTTGTTGCCTTACCTAAGTTGTTGTAATTTATGCAACAAGTCACGAGCATGATAGGAAGGAACAAAACAACTACGCATGATTCTTTTTAAAGCATTCCAAGTTTGTGGTACAATAGCTGGATTTTTAGTTTGATACTCATGCCACCAAACAGAAGCAAAGTCATTGAATTCACTAGTGGCAACTCTAACCTTTTTATCATCAGGAAAATCATGGCATGCAAATTTTGATCTACTGACAGCTCCCAAGTCAGATATGCATCATGATCATATTTCCCATCAAAAGATGGTATGGGGAATTTAATCCTGCGTAGGGAATCATCGTTGTCACGTACCTCACGTCATGGAGCTCGGCCAACCATACCGTGATAGTTGCGATGTGGTTGTCGTCGATACCTAAAAGATCCATCATCAAGCTCGGTATCGTCAGAATACTCTAGCTTGTCATATCTTGCGGCGCTGCCAATGGAGGTATGGTCATCATCATCACATTGTTCCCTCTCCGAGCCCAGCTTGTTCCATCCTCTCTAATCGCGCATTGATTGCTACAAGAGAGGTGTTAATAGCCCCAGTTGTTCTCTCCAATGTGGTCAGCTGGTTGTTGGCAAGAATCTGCGCCGCCTCTAATTGACCAATGCGCTCATTGGTAACTTGAACATCCTCGTTGAGGGCTTCCATGTGCAACCTTAGTTGGCATTCGAAATGCTTAATGATGCATCTCATACGTGGTGAATGTGGAAGCATCTCACTCGCATCAGCTGACATGGTTAGTACAAAAGAAGTACAAAAGCAAGCAGATTAAACCTAGCAGTTGCTAGGAGATGGTAGGACACAAACACTTTCTCACTAGCAAGAAATCAAGCTCTTGCAAGTTCTTACCACACAATGCAGGAGGCGCCGGCAAACAGCAAGAACAACAACAAACGGTGACTGCCAGCACAACCTGGTTGTGTTGTAGATAATTTTATAGAGCTGTAGGTGGCTGCTAAAACAATTGCACAAAGGAACAACTAGTACCACGTTAGTCAAAACAAGTTGAATAAACGTTCCGCGATGGTACTGTGCTGGTCCTAGTCCAAACCGTGATAGAGACGTGAGTCGTCACCCAAACGTAATCACCAAAATGCTCAAAACAGCAAGCTGAATTTCGAAACTTTGAAGCAAGGGTCACACAAAATGTCTTTCTTTTTTTGTACTTGAAATCTTATATAGAAAATTGAATTAGTGCGTCTTTTTTTCTTTTGGCCTTTGCCTTGTTTCTTGCTGATCTGTGCGTCTTTTGTTTTGCACTTGCCTTTTTCTCTCTTTGCAACTTCAGCTAGAGAATGAAAATGGAGATAGAACAAGGTGCACAAACTCAAAACTCTAGCGGTAAAAACTTAGGACCAACAACTTGACACAAAGAAGTAACCGTGAATTCAACAAGCCGAGAGCTAAGTAGCAAAGCAAAGGCTAAAAATGTTTTTCCGATTTTTAGATCGAAACTTATCTTTGGGCAAAAGTGGACTGTAGGAAAACAAAGAACAAATGAGAAGGAGATCTCTCACCGATCAACCTGAAATCTGATACCACTTAATGGACCCGACGGGTACGGGGGAGCCCGATCTTTCGATGAGAGATGGAGGATGTGGTGAATTTGGTGGAGGCCGACGTTAGATGCCTGACTACCACAACCAAGATGGTGTGGCGCCTTGAGCAACAGGTACACCGTCTCCTGATAACTACGATTTGGGGGTGGAGATCGATGTTGTGCTACCCGACTACAACAACCACAAGGATGCTGCGTCTTAGCGATAGTTACACCGACTTCGGTTGTTGCTGCTCTTGTCGTACCAAGAACAGCCTTGAACCTGCAAGCAATCGAAGAACAAGCAAGAACAAGATGACAAGCAAACACTCTTAGATCTGATAGAAGTTGGAGTTTTGATTCAAGTAATCGGGCGGTCTAGCCGACACTCGTGTTTACAAGGAAGTATCAGCAGCTAACTTACATCAAACAAAACCCGAGTTCTTTTTGTGGCTTCTACTTGCTTAAAAGGAAAACTAGAAACTCAGGATGGAGTCACGAGTGTTCTTCGGTAGTTTCTGGACATGTCATCCGTTGGAAAGTAGACGAAGAGACCTTTCCAACATGTACTTATTTTCTTTAAACAACCTTGGGAGTTGAAAGATATGCTCCATTTAATCTTGGATTTATGTAGTTAAAAGAGTCCCTTCGGGAGTAGTAATATTTATTGCATTTTTGTCGTCTCCACTCCTAGTTGGTTCAATTCCTAAGCACTTAAGGGTAATAAAGTCATCACAAGGATTTAATAGTACCCCATTGGAAAAATAATTAACTTGAATAGCTAGGAACGAGTTCACCTGATAATTAAGTTCACATGCACGGGCGCGTGTCATTGGTCCTTGCTTAGGTGTAAGCGCTGAAGGGGCTGCTGTTGTGGTTGTATCAATGGTAGCGATGTCCTCATCACCTTGGGCTTCCTCCCAAAGCGAAGTTCATAAGAAGTCACATTCAGCAAAGAGCGCAAAAAGATCCTGTTGGAGATGTAGCATGTTGTACTCATGGCTTCAGCCCAAAATTTTCTAGGAGTCCTGTGGTCATTCAGCATCATCCTAGCCATCTCCACAAGTGTGCGATTTTTCCTCTCAACCACACCATTTTGTTGAGGGACTCTTGGTGCAGAAAACTGATGTTTAATCCCATGTTCAAGGCAAAATTCTGCAAAAGAGCTATTTTTGAACTCGGTGTCGTTGTCGCTTCGAATAGCTTTCATTACACTAGGGAGTTCATTGAATAGCCTCAGTGCTATGCTCCAAAAGTGTAAGAACATTTCATCCTTGCTTACGAGAAAGAAAACCCAAGAGTAACGAGAATAGTCGTCTACCACAACAAGTACATACCATTTGCCGCCTAAAGAGCTAACCTGGGATGGACCAACTGTATCCATGTGTAGAAGCTCACCGGGTCGCTTAGTCATCACCATGTTTATGGGGTAATGCGAGGCAGCAACCATTTTTCCAAGATGACATGGAGCACAAATGAGGTTCTTCTCAAATTTTAGCTCGGGCAATCCTCGGATGAGTCCTAGGGCACTCAATCTCACAAGAAGATCAAAGCACATGTGCCCTAGTCTCCTATGCCACATCCAAAGCTCATAAGACGGTTTAGCTAAAAGACAATGAGAAGATCCAAAAGACTCAGTGAAATCAGCTCTAAAAATTCTCCCTACTCTTAAGATTTTGCAAATGAAAACACCAGAAGAATCAAGCACATAAGATGCATCATGACTGAAATGAACCTCAAAACCCTTATCGAGTAATTGAGAGACAAAAAGCAAATTGTATCCTAAGTCCTCAACCAAAGCAATATTTGTGAGAGTGAAATTTTCATTAATTTTGATCATACCTTGCCCTTCACTCTGCTTTTGCGATTGTTTCCAAATGTGATGCTTTCTCGATGCTTGGCTGAGGTGAAGCTGGAGAACCATGAAGACTTTCCGGTCATGTGACGTGAACACCCGGAATCAATGATCCACTTGTCCTCCAGCCTCCCATGACTCCCCTAAGTAGAGACGGAAGATCTCGAGTACTCAGCGCTAGGTTTAGAGATAAGATGCCAAGGTATCCAGCACTGAACTACCCGAGAAGTAGGTAAAGCAAGAGACTGTGTGATTAGAATCATACTGCAGATGAGGTCTCCATGCAAATTGCTAAGGTCTCCTAAAATAATTTGGACCAAAACGCCTACGTGGTCTATCATCATACAAAGTATGATATACACCACGTTGGGCATAGCGACTCATATAGATGTACGGAGCCTCATAATCAATATAAGTATCATAACCATAGACATGCATATAAAATGATGGATAATCATGAAAACATGAAGCATGAACACGACGTTCATCTTTCATGCGTCTATAGCAAAAACCAATCAAATGACCTACACGATGACAATAAGTGCAATGAAAAACTTTCTTGGGTGTAGGTTTATAGGTTTCTGGCGCAAACCTCATAGTTTTCCAAGGTTTTTGCTTGGAGTCTGTCTTGAGTGGTGGAATGAATATCTTTTTGGGTTGGGTAGGATTTTTGGCTTTTTGAGGTGTGTCTAACTGGTCTCTCTCTTTCTCAAGGGTGGTAGGTATAGTGAACATAGTTTGTCTTGGGGTATTAGATGAAGTCCTCTCATAACCTAACCCAAGAGCTAACCCTGCCCTGTCAGCGCACATTTTTGTTTTATCCAAAAGCAAATCAATTTTCCCTTTCCCTTCAGTGCATTTGTCTACCATGGAAAGCAGATAATCATTCTCACACTTCAGTTTTTCTACTTGCTCTCTAGCAAAGCTGAGTTGGTCCTTAAGGGTGATGCAGGTGGGACACGCCGACTACACATCCTCAAAACACTCAGCACTCTCCAATCTAGACTTAAGATCATCAATATGCTTATCTCTCAGACTAATGGTTTCAATCAGTAAAGTGCAATTTAAGCATTCATCGATGGCACAAGGACTAGACTCCACCAAGAATTGCTTCTGAACATTTTCGAGTTTTTCAATGTTTTGAGCATGAATCAGACGCAACTAAGCAAGTTCATCCATAATGACAGGACATGACTCACATTCAGCAATTTCAGAGTTAGACTTCAACAAAACAAGTTTAGTAGAACGAGATGCCTTGGCTATCTCGGTGGACTTAAGCTTATTGAAGAGTTCATCGCATGTCAAAGTGTCAAAACTCGCAGACTCTTCAATGCTTGAGATCTTTACTTCCCATATGCTACGATCGTCATGATCAGAGTAAGCTAGCGTCCCAGTGGAGCGCAAGTTGCAACAATTCCATCAAAGCGTGCAAACAAGGCATCTATAGATTCGTCGGGGCCTTGCACGAACATTTGGTATTCTTGATTATGCGTGCTCTGCCTCCTAGCCTTAATCTGAGAAGTGCCCTCATGAAAAGTACTCAAGGTCGTCCAGATTTTTCGTGCAGTTCAAAGGTGCTGGACCCTATCAAACTCGTTGCGACTCAGATTGATAAAAAGAATGTTTCTAGGCTTGCTTTTACATTCATACTGTGACTTCTCAGTCTCTGAGGTACGAGTGTCAGGAATCACATATTGGGATGCAACAATGTCCCAAATTGCACTTCCTTGGCTAAGCAAATAAGCCTGCATGCGCACCTTCCAATAAGCATAATCTCGACCATCAAACATCGGAATCTTGGTGTTCTTATTCATGTCTCCACAAGGATCACAAACCGGTTAAGGTCAACTGGTGATCTAACCGGCTCTGATACCAATTGTGGGATCAAAATAGCGACTAGAGGGGGGTGAATAGGCGCCTCAACAATTTTTTGTGAAATAGATGGCCTACTCAGATCACCTCAAAAACAGTGCAAGACTTGGATCAAAAACACAATTCAGAACAAATCGGAGTATGGATTGACGAAATAGCTCAGTCGGAGTTTGAAGCGCCGACTTCCTCAGGAAGTCGGAGTTTGGAATGCCGACTTGAGCAATTCGGTGAATGAAGCTCCGACTTGCTCATAAATTCAAAAATTAGAGTTAAAGCTTTTGATTTATCACTTGAGTATGTTCTGATTGGGTTCACACACTTTGAAGTGTGGTCAGATCAAGGAACAATACTCAGAACAGTCTTTTCAGAAATTTATTCAAAAGCTTCAGTTTAAAATTGCTCAATCAAACACTTTGATTACTATTCATCAAATTCAGACCAGAATGTCTTGATGATGAAAACAGAATACTCAAGCTCATTAATCAGTATTTACAGCTCAGTTTTAAAAATTCAATCAAAGTCTGTGAAAAGTGCAATCAACTCAAAAAAAAAAGGTTCAAGTTCAGAAACTTACCTGTTATATAGGTTCTGTTTGATCTTTCAAGCTATCTTCATCTTCTTGTTTTCTTCAGAAAGCAAGCTGACACTTAAGTGGACTTTGATTTTTAAACTTGTGCAGTTCAGCAGTTTATAATCAGGACAGAAATTAGAGGGAAGATTCTGTTCAGAATTAGAACTGAAATTGATATTCAATCAAGACTCAAGTTTAAAATATTCAGAATCAAAACTCAAAAGTTCAAAGGTCAAAACAGAGTTTCTCTGACTATTAAAGTTTCAGTACTGTACTGATTTCACACGTGTTGAGAGGATCAAGTATAATTCATAAATGCTCAACAATTATGTGAAGTGCAGTACAGGAATTAAACAAGAGAAACCCCTTTTTGATTTTAAGTTAGATCTGAAGGGATAAAAACTTTTGCTCTGGGTATCAGAAAACTTTCTGCAGAAGTTGGTTGATTTCAGAAAAGGTTACTTCAAATCACTGATCAAGAAAAGCTCAGCAACTTCAGTGGAGAATAAAGAAATATGACATCAAGGTCTGAGATGAAAAGGTTGATCAGCAAAATTTCAGAAGAACAGATCAAATCAGAACTGCATCACTTTTTCTAGGATATTTTCAGAAAACTGGTCTGAAGTGCACAAAAGTGATGTCATCCTGAAATTGATTAAGACTGATTCCACAAAAGATGAACTCATCCATGTTCATGAGTGTATAATGATCAGATGAACCAATAATAACTTGTCAACTCGGAACAGACTAAATAAATTCAGAACAACAAAACTGATTTCAGAATACAAATTAACCTTTTCTGTTCAGACAAACCTGGATACAAATACTTTTTGATTTCATCTGAGAAGAACTAGTTTTGTATCCTTGACTTGATCAGAGTAATCCAGTTAAGAACATGAGCAAAGTTCATATTTCATCAAGAACTATCAAACAATTTCATCACTGGACATTGGTTCTGTTAATTATGTAAGGATCATTTTCTGATGTGCAGTAACACTTTAGATCCGCAAGAATATCAAGACACCAGCATCCAAACAGAGAACAAAGTTGAAAAATGGAACATTCAGATCATGCACTTCAAAAATTACATGAACACCAAAGTCATGTTCTATGGAGAAAAACACCAGAAAACGCATCCAAAAATAGAATCAAGGCAAAAAGAGTACATGTGCACACACCTCACATTTCCTTCGCAGAACACTGTTTAATTTTTAGAACTCAAACAGTACTTCAGAAATGATGAAAAGTAATATAATTTGAGTTGTAGCTACAAATGAACCAGACAAAAAGAGAGGAGCCTGCCCATGGCTATGGTCCTCTATTTATAGGCCAGCCATGGGGGGCAATTTTCTGAAAAGACCATCTAGAAATAAAAATATTACACATAGGTCCTATTCCTTGTAATATATTTTCAGAAATGAATAAATCCTCAAAAAATATATTCAAGGAGTACATTTACTCTAGACTCTTACAAAAATTAAATCTAATTTATTGAATTAACAAAAACATTTAAAGTTTCGACGGTTTTCAGCAAAAACCGACAAAGCTTCTCCTGATCATCGACGACCGTCGTCAGTCCGCGAACCCGACCGCCAGCAAGTCTCTCCCGCTCTCGATCCCTCGAGCCACCTTGTCACTTGAACTGACTTTCGTTTCGCTGACTCGATCGATGCTTCGTCCTTATCAATCTTCAACTCATGACTTGTTCGACCTCCATGCGTACATCAGAGTCCACTCTCGATTTCGACTGACACCCTCAACTATATGGCATTAGACTCCCCGTCTAACCCTAATCCCGTGCCATTGATAGTTGACGAGTAACACAAGCCTGCACACACGAGACAAACACAGACACACACACCATATCTAGAAAACCCAGACACAACCCATGATTCCACCCTGTCAATCACTCATCATTACCTTGAACTATAGTGACAAACCTCACTATGTTCCTCAATCTCCCCCTTGATGAGTGCATTGACAACACAAGATCAAAAGAAGTATAAAGCAAAGGTTCAGCACACAAGTGACCATGAAAGCTCTAAAGAGAGCAAAGTGACTTAATCATATTCTGGAAGCATTGCATAGTCACTTTACTCTCTCCACTCATGGGGCTATCTTGATGTCTGCATTGCTAAAGGGGGAGAGTACTTGAGCTTTTTGGTGAGTTTTTGATCTTTTGAGCTTATTTGAGGTAGTTTATGCTTTATCATTTGGCAAGTGACATGTGTTCTCACTTTGCTCTCTTTAGAGCTTTCATGGTCACTTGTGTGCTGAACGTTTGTCACTATAGGTTCGATGTGGGGTTATGAATGGTTTGTGCCGAGGTGATCAATGTGCGTCACATTTCATGTTTTGGCTTGTCTCATATGTGTAGGGTGGAGATGCTAACCAACTGTCAGCGGCGGGTGATCAAGGGTCGAGCGGGGAGCTCGATGCCACAGGATCAAGGATGCTGGGTGAAGTTGGAGATGATCTCATCCCTGTATGTTTTTAAATTCCAATAATTAAGAGTTTATTTTTGTTTAGTAATTTAGATTAAGTGTAAATTTTTAGTATTTTTTGGAATTGTCAAAATTCTGAAACTATATTAAAAGTATAGGGTCAAAGTTGTAATAATTAGAGTCAAATAGGGGTATTTTTCAGAATATGTAATTCTGAAAATATCTCATGATCTTTTAATTAATCTGAGTTTTCTCAAAGGTCCTCTTGTAAAATGTTCCACTAGGGTGTGCCTATTTAAAGGCCTACATACGCTAGGGTTTGGGCTGCCCACTTTATTACAACTCTTGGTGGCTATCATTTTTGAGTGTTTGCTCTTTTAATCTCTCCAGCCGTCAGCTTGTTCCTGTACCATGTGGTGCCTTCACTGTAACCTGGAGCGATGCCAAACAGCGCATCATCTTCAAAGTTTCAGGTGAGTGTGATTCTGTTCATCTTCATTGAAAAGTTCTTGAGGGGATTTTTTTAGCCTGATTTGCTGTTTGAGGACACTTGGTTTATTTTGATCAGCTAATACTTCTTTCATCTTTCTTCTCTGTGATTTGCCGACTGATTTCTGTAGCTCATCAATTTTCAAGTCTTGTGTTGTGCGCTGCTTGTTCATTTCATCCCAGATACTGAATAGGGAAGCCTAATTTGCTACAGCGGCAAGCCAGCAGAGCCATGAATATTATTCCTGACCTGATGTCTAGGGAAGCACTGCATGCAGTTTTTCTTATTCTCTGATCTTGTTTCCAGATAGTTATGCTTGACTTCTTTTCACCTTCACTGCTGGCAAGTTTATTCCTAAGAAATCTGGGTTGATACCTATTCCTTGTCCAGTATTTTCCACCAGAGGGATACCTGTTAAAGCACACTCTTGTTCATCATTTTGAACCTTGGGCTTGCCAGTTTTTGTTCACTAGTTCTTCGGATTTGTTACTGATTAGAAAGCATTTTGTCTGGTCTTTTTCTTGTCTGATTGCTTGTTGTGCCATGGCTTCAATTTGCTACTCTCTTCTTTGAGTATTATCTGGTTTGTGTTTTACTTCTGATGCATTGTTGTTTGACGATTTGTGCTAGGCATTTACAACCGAGTTAGAGCACTAGCACAGGAAGGATGGATGACTTCTTTCGGTCATGAATCTGCTTGATTCGAAGGGAACCACTGCATAAGTTTCAATACTGGCTGAATATCACTAATTGCTGCTGCATTGATCCCATGGTCTTATGTTTAATCTGAATTTTTTGGCTGGGTATTTTGGGCTGAACAATATGGCTGAAAACCTTGAAAGAGTATTGTAATTCTAGAATCTTCTCTGTATTGGAAGCGTTGCACTATAGCTCATAATTTTTTAGTCATAAGTCCTGTTGCTCATCAAATGCCAAAGTTTCTCTGATTTGCCAAGGATCAGCGGTACTTTCTATTCACTAACATACTGAACTTTTCATACCATGAATAGTTAATGCTACTGCTGTTGTTCTGTGTCTAATTAGAACCTTTGACACCATAAACTAGAATTGCAGTATTTTCAATCAGCAAGTTTACTGTGCTTAGTTTTAATGTTGAAATTGTTTCTTAGGTAATCTGAGTTCTACATGACTTATTGCTCAATTCATTGCTCCTGATCACAGATTAAGTGTTGAAGTACACAACTCTTATCTGAATTGATACAAGAGTATTTGCTTGATGAAATGCATTGTCCAGCAAGATTGCTTGATGAAATGCAATCTGGTCTAATCTGAATCTAGTTGGAATTTTGATTCTGGATCATTTTCTTAGTACTGTGTTGTCCAGTAGTAATATCAGTGTTCTTATACGTTTCTCTCTGAATTAATGCAACCAGTGATTCTTGTTGCTTGGTAACTAGTCTTTGATTGAGTATAAGTGTAGAGACAACATAATGAAATTTCTCACTTGAAGGTGACTAGAGTGATTATCCATCACTGAGGCATTCAGTATTCTTGTGCATTTTTCATGATCTTGTGAACATTGAAAAGAATGTGAACAATTTGTACAGAGAAATCAGTTTTCAAAATGGTTATCTGTAGCATTTCTGAAAATTGAGTGTACTGAATCAAATCTAAATGTGTACTTGTTGTTTCAAGTGAAATGAGTACAATCTTTTAGAGTTAAAAACAGTACTGTTTTACTCAGTTGGGACTGTTCTTGTCTGCTATCCTGAGAACACATGCAAAATATTTTGACTGTAGTCTGTGGATCATTCAGCATGTGTTTTGATTATTATTAAGGAATTTTTGATGCTTTTTCTCTTGTGCTCCTCCTGTTCTGAATTCATTGCCAAGGGCAAACATCATTGACTGTTCATCATCCACTTGCAGACTGCAGTTTCTTGAGTTGTAGAATGTTCTCAGTTTTGGTTCTATGTTTTAGATCCTGAAATTACTGTTTTGAATATTTTGTTAATGTTTGCTTCTGGTTAGTATTCAGATCAATTCTGTACAGAATTTTCATAAGCAGAGTTGCTTGTTGAGATTCAGCAAACCATCTTGAATATTCTTCAAGTGTATTAGATTTCACTCAGTATTCCTTCTTGGATGTAGTTGCAAATTATTCTAGTTAATTTGGATTCACCAAGTATATTGCTAAACATTCTGAAAGGGAAATTTTAGTGAAAGAACAAACTCATTCTGAAATTTGGCTTTTAGTCTGTTCTCTGAAGTTTCTGAACCTTGACGGTGTTTCGTTGAGCGACTGAGCTAAATCGGTGTTTCAAATGCCTACAGAGAAAGGCTATCGGTAATTCAAACTTCGAACTGAATTTATCGGTGTTTCATTCACCGATCAGGACTTGAAATTTAAATTGTTGCTGATTTTGTTAATCCATCACATCTTCTAGCATTCTGATTTATAGTTTATTCAAGTTGTTAAGCCACTTGTGCATTCTAAGGGAATTAGTTCTTTTAGAGGTGCGTTGGGTGTTTTTGAAAAGGCCATCATATTCACGAGAATTTATCGAGGCACCTATTCACCCCACTCTAATCACCATTCCGATCCCACACTGATTCAGATAAATAAAATAATACATGAAGCATATTTAATTCACACTTAACCCAATATTTTTGAAGTTTATTTAACTGACTAAACAAATTTGTTTTAGGTTCAACATATTTATTATTTTTCTTGTTTTTTATACTCTATAAATTCCTGTTATATCCCTATGTATTTTGGTTTTGCCGAACCTAAGCTCTAGAGCCGCCAGTTCCACACCCTCTATCGCAGGCCCCGCACCACTCCGTCATCGGCCTCGCGGGGCTCCAGCGTCGACCCCGAGCGCCTCTGCCCAGGCCTCGCATGGCTATGCTGTCGGCTCCAAGCTCTCACGCTCGACTTTGCACGACTCCGGCGCCGGCCTCGATACATCGCATGGCTCCACCGCCAGTCGTGAGTCCTTGCACCCCCTCCACGCCTGGCCTCACGCGGCTCAGCCTCTGGCACCCAGCCCCAGCCCCTCCGACACTGGGAAATAATCAAAAGTCCATAATTTAACTGTCTAAAAATATTTATTTTTTCATATCTTCCGCTGCGTAGCATGGGCACACTACTAGTCATCCTAATATGGAGTAATAGTATCAATTGATGTGTTTCTAGAATTTCCATTCTGCATACAATGTTTGCGAAATAGACGGCACGCGTAACATGAAAGAATCAAAAGATCGCTTCTGAAACAAAAAAGTTTAAAAACGTGCCCAATCATCCTACTATGGTGTAGTAGTATCAAAGGATGTGTTTCTAATGTTTCCGTTTCATACACGAATGTTGTGAAATAGACGGCACCTGTAACATGCAAGAATCAAAGTTCGCTTCCGGAACAAAAAAGTTCAAAAATGTGTCCAATCATCGTAATATAATGTAATAGTACCAAATGATGCATTTCTAGCATTTTTGTTTCGGACAGAAAGTTTGTGAAATAGACGACACTCGTAACTTGCAAAAATCAAAACTTCTCTTCCGGAACAAAAAAGTTCAATAACGTGCCCAATCAATGTAATATGGTGTAACAGTACCAAAGAATGTGTTTCTAATGTTTCTATCCTGGACACGAATGTTGCAAAATAAACGACACCCGTAACATGCAAAAATCAAAAGTTTGCTGTCGAAACAAAAAAAGTTCAAAAACGTCCCCAATCAACACAATATGGTGTAATAGTAACAAAATGTGTTCTAATGTTTCCCTTACAGACACTAATGTTGCAAAATAGACGACACCCGTAATATGCAAGAATTAAAAAGTTCAAAAATGTGAAAAATAATCCTAATATGATTGTTTATAGCAAAAAATGGCATTAATGGTCAAAATAGGCAAAATACTGAAATTGGTATTTTTTTGACCGAAAATATGTAAAATCCGGCACAGGCCTCCTCATTGCACTCCTATACTACGCACTTGAATAATCCCATCTATCAAAGCTTCCTTATAAATTCGCAATATCTTGATTGCACTTTTAGTTCTTGCTTGTTCTCTATTTCAGGCAGGGATTAAGACCCTCGTGGTCAGGCTGATCGAACATCCGCAAGATCGGTAACCTCTAGGAGATTGGCCTAGCGATTGCATTGGCGCAACATATGCTGCACGTTGTAGTCGGATCGTCAAGTTCGACCTCCACAAAATCGATTTATCTCATCTCATCGAAAGATTGGGCCTTTGCCCCTATCAGAACATAAATGCTAAAGATGCATCACTTGTTACTATTACATCATATTTGGATGTTTGGGCACATTTTTGAACTTTTTTCTGGAAGCGAACTTTTGATTCTTGCATGTTATATTTGTTGTTTAATTGACATCATTCTTGTTTGGAACGGAAACGTTAGAAACACATCCTTTGGTACTATTACACCACATTAGGATGATTGGGCATGTTTTTCAATCTTTTTGTACCGGAAGCGATGTTTTGATTCTTGCATGTTATAGGGGCCATCTATTTCACAAACTTTGTGTCCGGAATGGAAATACTAGAAACACATCACTTGGTACTTTTACACCATATTACGTTGATTTGGCACGTTTCTGAACTTTTTTGTTGCAGAAGCGAACTTTTTGTTCTAGCATGTTACGGTTGGCGTGAATTTCGCAACATTCGTGTCTGGAACAAAAACATTGGAAACACATCCTTTGGTATTATTACACCATATGACGATGAGTGGGCACATAGTTGAACCTTTTTATTCCAAAAGCGATGTTTTGATTCTTGGATGTTACCGATGCCGTCTATTTCACAAACTTTGTGTGTGGAACGGAAATGTTAAAAACACATCACTTGGTACTATTACACCATATTACGTTTATTTGGCACGTTTTTGACCTTTTTTGTTCCGGAAGCGAACTTTTGATTCTTGCGTGTTACGACTATCGTCTATTTTGCAACATTAGTGTCTTGAACGGAAGAGATGTTTTGATTCTTGCAAGTTACGGGTGCCGCCTATTTCACAAAGTTTGTGTCTGGAATGGAAATGCTAAAAGGCATCACTTGGTACTAATACACAATATTATGTTGATTGGGCACATTTTTGAACTTTTTTGTTCTGAAAGCGAACTTTTCATATTAGCATGTTATAGGTGCCCTTTATTTCGCAACATTCTTTTCTGGAACGGAAATGTTAGAAACACATCGTTTGGTACTATTAAACAATATTACGATGGCAGGGCACATTTTCGAACCTTTTGGTTCCGGTAGCGAAGTTTTGTTTTTTGCAAGTTACGAGTGCCGTCTATTTTGCAAACTTTCTATCTGAAATGGAAATGCTAGAAACACATCACTTGGTACTATTACATCATATTAGGATGATTGGACACCTTTTTGAACTTTTTTGTTCCAGAAGCGAACTTTTTCGCAAATATTGTGCTCGGAGTGGAAATGGTAGAAACACAACACTTGGTACTATTACACCTTATTACATTGATTTGCACTTTATTAACCTTTTTTGTTCTGAAAACGAACTTTTGATTCTTGTGTGTTATAGTTGTCGTCTATTTAGCATGATTCGTGTCTAAAATGGAAACGTTTGAAACACATCCTTTGATACTATTACACCATATTAGGATGATTTGGCACGTTTTGAACCTTTTTGTTCCGGAAGCGAGGTTTTTATTCTTGCAAGTTACGGGTGCCGTCTATTTTGCAAACTTTGTGTTTGACACGGAAATGCTAGAAATGCATCACTTGGTACAATTAAACCATATTAGGATGATTTGGCACATTTTTGAACTTTTTTGTTCTGGAAGCGAACTTTTGATTCTTGTATGTTACGGGTGCCGTCTATTTCGCAACATTCATGTCCGGAACGGAAATGTTAGAAACACATCCTTTGATACTATTACACCATATTAGGATGATTTTGCACGTTTTTGATCCTTTTTGTTCCATAAGTGAAGTTTTGATTCTTGCACATTATGGGTGCGGCCTATTTCGCAAACAGTGTCCGGAACGAAAATGCTAAAAATGCATCACTTGGTACTATTACATCATATTAGGATGATTGTGCACGTTTTTCAACTTTTTTGTTTAGTAAGCGAACTTTTTCGCATACTTTGTGTTCGGAACGGATATGCTACAAACGCATCACTTGGTACTATTACATTCCTAATATAGATACAATTACACAATTACAAGGACCTATCATACGAGCTCGTGCATGACAAATAAAGTATCTGGTACTTTCGTTCCTATGAACTCTTCCAACTATACATGACAGTATGATGTTGCCTAAAACAGATGTGTTTGTTCTATTTAGGAATGATGAACCTAGCATGGACGAGGGGGGCAACCATTGGAGCAAGATCAACCATGGAGATGATAGCAAGAGTGAGAGGATCGGAGATGAAGATACAATTGATGGATATAGAATTTGAGTTCTCAACCTTAATTTCGTCCACATAATTATATGGTGCTGTGTCACTTTAAGTTGGGTCAGGCCCATGTAATTTTCATCCAAATAAATAAACCAAATTTTTATTATAGTCCTTAGTTATGGGGGAAATCTAATTATAGATAAATTCATCCAAAATTCTGTTAGAGATTTGTTAGAGTCCTTATTCAAGTGGAAAACCGAATTTAGAGACCAAATAGAGTACAATTCGGCCACCCCTTTAGGATCGCCGAATTACATCTCTTTTCCCCTTATATAAACTCCACGTAGGTCTCAATAGAACTTGGATTTTGTTTAGTATAAGATTTAGTTGTTTTTGCTATCTTCGCCATAGGCACGAGTGTCGTCTAGACCTCTTGTACAACGCACTTGCAGAATCCCATCTATCAAAGCTTCCTTATAAATTCACAATATCTTGATTGCCCTTTAGTTCTTGCTTGTTCTCGATTTCAGGAAGGTATTAAGACCCTCGTGGTCAGGCTGATCGAGCATCCGCAAGATCAATAACCTCCAGGAGATTGTCCTAGCGATTGCATTGGCGCAACGTGCACTGCACATTGTAGTTGGATCGTCAAGTTTGATCTCCACCAAATTGATTTATCTATCTCATCGAAAGATCGGGCCTTTGCTCCTTTCAAGTGGTATCAGATTTCAAGTTGTTCAGTGAGATTATACAATTTTAATAGATTAGATTGCATCAGTTCTTCATACCTAGAGTCCACGAAAAAGCCAAAATTTGTTTAATGTTTTTCCCTATCCCATAACCAATCCGGGCCTTCTACAATTCTCTTTTCAGTGAATTGCTTCATTGAGTTTACTTTTGCATCGTAGTGTCAAGTTGTCGGTCTTAGCGTTTAGTTCGTTTAGAGTTTTGAGTTCTTGTCACTTTTTTACCACCGAGTTTTGATCTGTTTATCAAGTGTTTAGGGCCATTTTATCCCAAAGTTTTGAGTATAAATCAAATCAAAGTCGGTTTTGTTATTGTAATTCGAGTAGGATTCGGCCAGGTTGTGCAGGCGTTGATAAAACTGTTATATCTTGCCCATGCAAACTCGGATTGGAGAGTTTTGATACTTTTTGAAAGCTTACAACCAGATCTGTAATTGTCCTTTTCGAGTCATCATAAAATTCGGTCATTTACGTCCTGTTTTCGATCGTACAATTCTGAAGTCCAGAACATGCTATCATTGTCATTTGTTGTTCTTTAAAAAAGAAAAAAGGTAGAAAGGTGCACAAAAAGCCGCATCAAAAAAGAGAGAAAAAAAGTGAAGAAAGAAAACTTGTGAAAAAAGAGGAGGGAAAATAGTTCTATCTTTATCAGTTTGGTGGAATCATTTGTGTCTAGTCTCACGTCTCTAGTACGTTCTAGCCTAAGACCAGCACAAGTACAATCGTTGAGAGTTTATTCAACATTGCATCACTGTTTTGATTATTTCTAACCATTGCTACCATATTTTAAGCCTCCTATAACTCCACATATTTCTACGCCGTGTTTGTTGATGTTCCCTTGCAATCGCTTTGTCAACTCTGTGGAGTGACTGATTCTTTTTGCTGCCATTCACCCCTCCTGTTTGGTAAGAACTTGTAAGATCTTACATTGTGCTTGACGTATTATGTGATATCACTCCACCTTCTAGAAGTTCGTAGGTCATATATATTTGTGCTTTTGAACACTAATCATGGCAGGATCAGTGAAGCCTCATATCCGATTGATCCATAATAGATGACAAATAATGAGTTACTGGCCCATTTAACAAAGCTAGTGGTGGACCAAGCACAGGATGTTGACACAAGATTTGTGAATACAATGCAATCGCTAGGCCAATCTCCTAGAGGTTACCGATCTTGCGGATGCTCGATCGGTCTGACCACAACGGTTTTAATCCATGCGTGAAATCGAGAAAAGCAATAACTAAAAGTGCAATCAAGATATTGCGAATTTATAAGGAAGCTTTTATAGATGGGTTTTTGTAAGTGCGTAGTACAGGAGGTCTAGACGACACTCGTGCCAATGGTGAAGATAGAAAAAACAGCTAAATTTTATACTAAACAAAATCCAAGTTCTATTGAGACCTAGGGGAGTTTATATAAGGGGAAAAGAGATGTAAATCGGCAACCTAAAGGGGTGGCCAAATTGTACTTTTATTGCTCTCTAAATTGGGTTTTCCCCTTGAATAAGGACTCTAACAAATCTCTAACAGAATTTTTGATGAATTTGGGAGATTGAGAAACCAAGTTGAGATATGCCTTGGTTTCAAGTCTGTGATGAGTGATTGACAAGTTTCCTTTTGGACGAAGGGGTCCCTCCGTAGGGGTTCAAAGGTGTTTCACCAAAGGGTTCGGTGCTTCATTGCTATACAAGTGTGCAGCGGAGTATGTTTGTCGGAGGGGTCCGATAGAATACATTTCGGAGATTGTACCGATGGGTTTGGTATTTTTGGCGGTACACCAGAGAGTGTACCAGAGGGTGTTTACCCTGAGAGTTCTTCAGGGTATCAGATACACTTGTTTACTTGTTGGTGGTGTGCAGGGGACTTCATAGGTGACGGGACGGTTCACAGCAGGTGAACCTAGGTCAAGCAGGAAGCTTGATGCTAGGCGAGCAGGGAACTCGGTCACAGAGGCTGCATGGAGTCGAGGTCTGTCCTCGGGTCGAGGTGCACCAGGCGAAGGCAGAAAGTGTGGAGGGTGGCTCCAGCAAATGGTACCCTGATACAAAGTCCTCTGCAATGAGGCAAGACTTTCAAAGTGTGCTCCAGATGGAGGCGCTCGAAGCGTCACCTGACGAAGGTCTCAGAAGTTGAGGGGCATTGAAGGCATGGTCCGAGTAAGGCTCTTCGTGATTGTGATCTATGCGGAGACACTACGAAGGAGTGCTTATGGAAGTGCTTCATGCAGAGGCCTTGGACGAAGGAGGGACATTGGAAGGTGGTGAAGGTGCTGACACAAAAACATGCCCCCGCAATTGGGCCGGTTTGATGATCCAAAAATGTCACTAAACATTGACGTCGCATTCCGACAATCCTTAAACCGTGGTATAGGGATAATGGAGTCACCAGGAAATCAAATAATATTAATCTAAAATTACTCAATTAATCGATGTATGAAAAATAGATAATTAATCCTAATCATAAACAATTAAATTTAATCAAAAACAACTAAACCTAAACCGGCTATCCTAAACCGATTAAACCTAATGGAGACTATGTGGTCGGACCGGCTTAGGGTTGCCGATCAGATCGACGTTATGTCGCCCATCAGACCGATGATGCGAGGTTTTCAACCGAAGGAGGCTTCGGCATAGAATGCGAAGGGATATTTTCACCCTTCAGTCGGTCAGACCGAGAGAAGTCTTTCGGTCGGACCGTGTATGACCGAAAGGGGTCGGGATGTACCTCGGCACGAAGTGATCTCTGGTGCGAAGCAGTATCCGGCGTGAAGGGGTCCGGTCAGACCGATGGTAACATGTCGGTCAGACCAGCTGTTGTCAGCAACGACGTTACGAGGCGACACGGCACACGTCGGTCAGACCGGAGCTACACTGTTGGTCTGACCGACAATAGCGGATCCGATCTTGCCGTGGGTAGATGAATCCAAAACACTTGAAGGATGAATATGCGATGGAAACACTACAAAAAATACCAAGAGATCAAAGTAATTCGGCCAAGAGACCGTCTTGCCAATGGAAAGTGATAAAACCGATAGAAATCCATTACGAGCGAACCGACAAGGACTTACTGTGATTACAACGTGGCGGACAGATGGTTTACAGCGCAAACCAGCAAAGACATATGTGCTAGGCTAAAACTAGGGAAAAGAAAGTAAATGCGATTCAAGGTAGATAATAGATTGAATCTATTAGGGTTTTGGGGGGATCCTTGAATCGGCATTGCCTCTATTTATAGAGGTGGGTCATGGATTCCTGGGGTCTAATATGAGTTAGACACGGGTTCCAAGTCGTCCAAAATTAATTAGGGATAAAATACCCCGAAATCAATCATTTGGAATCGGACTCGGGTTGGGCTGGTCTGACTGAGCCCATACGGCCGGTTTGATCGGGTCTACATGGACGGTTGGACCGGCCTATGCCAGGTGTCGGCATATTTTCGATAAAACTACCAAAAATTGATATTTTTGATAATGTTGACCATTAATGCCATTTTTTGCTATCAACACATGCTCCCCTGCGTTTTGGCCAACTTTAGTAGGCCAAAAGCACAACGAGCTAAGAGTGATATGCTTTATATCGGCCTTTCGACACTTCAAGTGTTTTGCCACACACTTGGGAAGTACTTTTTCAAATACCTACCATTCAAAGCCCTACGAAATCGCTCACCATGAAGTGACTCTAGCAAATATGCATTACCTGGAGCGATTTCAACAACTCTAAAAGTACCTTCCCATCGAGGTGACCATTTGCCAAATTTTGGACTCTTAGTGCCTAAAGGCAAAATCGTCTTCCAAACCAAGTCACCAACTTGAAACCATTTTGCTCTTACCTTCTTATTATAAGCTCTAGCCACTCTTCTTTTGTCTCTTTCTATTGCTTCTATAGCTCTTAACCTCTTATCGATCACCTATTCTAAATTATTCTTCAAAAGAGTTTCATACTCATCAACCGATAAACCATCTTGCTTAAGTAATCTTAAAGAGCCAAGATTCACCTCCACGGGTAAAATTACTTCTTGTCCATACACCAACTCATATGTACTTACCTTGGTGGCACCATGCTTTGCATCTCTACATGCTATAATGCTTCAGAAAGCACTTCATGCCATCTTTTAGGAAACTCTTCAATCTTTTTCTTAATGAGATTAATCACAGTTTTATTACTAGACTCGGCCTGACCATTGGCCTAAGCATAGTATAGTGAAGAGTTTACCAACTTTATACCATAAGATTCAGCAAAATCACATACTTCCTTAGAAACAAATGAAGAACCCTGATCTATAGTAAGAGTTTGAGGAATACTGAATCTGTGTATAATGTGCTTCAAGATGAATCAATTTCCTCGTTTTGCGTCATGTTCTTGAGAGGAATGGCCTCAGTCCACTTGGTGAAGTAATATGTAGCCATCAACACAAACTAATCCCCTTTTGAAGAGGAAGGATAAATTTGTCCGTTGAAGTCCAAGGCACAACCTCAGAATGACCATGGTTTGATAATGGGGTTAAGTATAGATGAAGGAGCCAGCTGAATATTTCCAAACCTTTGACAAGTTTCACATCCTCTATAATACTTAAAATAGTCCTTAGTCATGGTCGGCCAATAAAATCCCGCTCTTTTGAGCATCCAACTCATTTTCTGGGTCAATTGATGAGTACCAGAAAGACCTTCATGTACTTCACCCACAGCATGTCTAGACTGATAGTCATTCAAACATCTCAAAAGTACGCCAACAGTTCGGCGATACAACTCGTCATCGAGTAACACAAATTTAAACGCTTGCCGCCAAACTTTCCAATCGACCCACTTGCTAGGATCTCTCAAATATTGAATAATTGGAGTCCTCCAATCATCCTCATGACTTTCTCAATTACTTGCCAAATCTTCGTTTGAATTGGTGTTTAAATCACAAATCTCGGCTTGCCCTTGTGTCTTGAAACCTCCTGACACGGGTTGGTCGGACTGGCCATCGAGGGCCAGTCAGACCGGTCGCTGCCGGATGACTGGCATAGGGCAGTCAGACTGGCCTAGCATGGCCGGTCAGACCAAAATGCTCTGACTTGCGAAGTAAATTAAAGTCAAGCATCAGTTTTCTTGTGCGTAAAATCTACCTTTTCTAATTTGGTAACCAGATGCTTGTTGAGCCAAGTCATTTGCTGTTGAATTGGCTTCTCTAGACACATGTGAAATCTAAAAATCATCAAGACTAACAATTATGTCCAGACTTTTATCCAAGTAGCTATTTAGCAAACCATTAAAACATTGAGCAAGTCTACCTACTTGTTGTACTACTAATAGCGAATCACCATATGCGTGAACATATTTAATACCCATAGAGCTTAGAAATTCAAGTCATAACAACAAAGCTTCATATTCAACTTGATTATTAGTACAAGGAAATTCTAATCAGGTCGTTGTTTCGAAACTCATACCATTAGTTGATATGAGCATAACTCCAACACCTTGGCCATTTTTGCAAGCCGAACCATCAAAGTAAAGTTTCCATGGTATTACCTCAATCAAAGCAGCGTCACTACTCCAATTGGCGTCTACATGGTGATCAACTATAAAATTAGCGATGACTTGGCCTTTCATAGCTTTTAGGGGTTCGTAAGTGTCACACCCCGATTTAATAAAACCGAGAATTTATTGAAATTCCATAGAAAATCAATAAATACAAGATGTTCATCACACGACTACGTACAATACGCCAATCAATCATGGTTCGTAGACCATATTATTACAAAAGAGATAAAACAAAGAGAAACTAATAAAATGAATCCTCTAGATGAACATCTTCTTCCAGTCTCATGCCTTGACTGGGTTGCTACTCCAGACCTTCGCCCTCCTCGTAGTAGACTGCCTCTGGTGGTGTAAGTCAACGGGGGTGAGTACAATCGTACTTAGCAAGCCACCGAACGCAATTATAATGCAAGGTAATAACAAGGAAGGTAGGGGCTCACTTTTGCGGAAAAGCATATTTGTAAAGCAATTAATGTAATCCCGTTATTAGTGCAGAAAAGTAAACATGAGTTCATGCATCATCTTCTAACTTGAGGGGTACAGTCAGCCCATCCTCGCGCAACAGTCCTTACATGCCATGAATAACACATACATTCACATAACAGTAAACTAACTACGAGATGTCACACAACCCGCCCTTGACCGTGGGCTCGGCTTTTCGAAAAGATTTAAATACTCTGATCAGAGGTGTATTACTGTACCCACAAGGCACTCATTTCCATCACACTGCAGTGTGTTAAATGACTCCTGTCACGAGAAGCTCGTGCCAAAACCTTCAGCATGGAACACACCAATTCGATAACACCCTCTTATAGGTTTCGTATGGTTTCCCAGTCACTTCGGGCCACGCCATACCCCCCCTTGAGCCACATCGGTACAAGTCACCCGCAGGCTTGCCCCTTGTACCCCTCCACTATGGTGGTCCAAGTTGGTACGATCCATACCTCCAGTTAGGACTTACCCACTAGACTTGTGGTTAGTACGGAGGTGCTTTGCAACGGATCCCGCAGACCGGTCCTTATAGTGCCCCGGGTGCGACCAACCAATGTCCTAGCTTGCACCCGGAACCCACCATACTTATAACATTGCCAACTCCAACAGAATCCAGAGACGAGAATAACGGGGAAATCATATAGTAGAATCCATCTTTCTACGGCTCGTTCTTTTATCCTATAGCAGCTGTGTTGGTACATTGGACACTAGCTAATATAATATTGTAGAGTGACAAGGAGTGTGGCTCAATAAGCATGGCTTGGGTTTACACACAAGGACGGGGATCTAATAGATATAATTTAGGGCTTGAGATTTGACTAATGCAATATTATCGTATGAGTTATAGCGATAATTTATTAAAACATGGGCTCAATGATGATCAAAATGGGGGTTGTGACTTGCCTTGATCCGTGAAGGGTGAAGGTGGAACCTTGGGGTAAGACTCCGGATCGTCGACGGTGACGTAGTCTTCTCGATACGGAAAAGTAAACACACCATTCAATAAACAATCCAAAATCAATCATACAAGCATACATGTTTTTGGTTGGATTAAATAAAGGAGATAGAGTCTTAAATTTTAGGGAATTGTTACTTAGATATTTAAGATTATTTTTTAATGAGGTTTCTGAATTTTATAAATTGATATAAGTATTTTGTTCTAAGAGGCTTTTATTTTCCCTTTTAGAGATGGAGTAAAAAGGTATAAAACAACCTTATTGTTTTCATTGCAGTAAAAAGAGTGAAATTAAGTTATTAGGCCTTCTGAAGTTATTATAAAAGTTTTTATGATATTTTTATAAAGTGTTAACTTTTTATTATATGAATTACTTATTTATCCTAAAAGGGCCTTTGAAGTATTATTTAATAAAATGACATGGACAAAATGAACATTCTATTTTTATTGTATTAAAAACAGTGAAATAGAGTCATTATACCCTTTGGAATTAATATATAAATTTTTAAGGGTCTTTTCTGAATTATTTAATGAAATATTAATTAAATCCTAAAGGGGACTTTTATTTATTATTTAATAAGAATATTTTGTGCCAAATAAACTTATTGTTTTTATTGCATAAAAGTGTAGAGAATAAAAAGACAAATTTTCCCGAATTAAAATGGTAACATTTGGAGTTAATTTGAGCAAGATATGAATTTTTGAAGTTTAATTTGATTTTCTGAATTTTCTTTTAAACAGAAAACAGGCGTGGGTCCACGGTGAGCCTGGTCCACCATGGACCCGCGAACTGTGCGCGTGGGCCGGTCAGATCTGGGCCGTTGGATCCAGATCCGATGGCCAGATATGAGGCGGGGTGTTTAAGTCACAGCGGACGGCTGTGATTGAAAGAAATCGAACCGGTACGCGTGGACGCACGAGATTGATCCAGGTTTTTAAATACCGGTTCAGTGAGAACCGAGGGCCCAGATTAAATCCAGTGGGGATTTAATCTGCGTTGCTTGATCCAAATCACATGGCCAGGGTGCCGTCCGGCACACTCGCGGCACGGGGGAGGCTGAGGCCTTCGTCCCCGACTCTAGCCGAGCGGAGGCGAGCGATCCCCGGCGACTGAGAGGGCTACCGGTGACGCTGCTAGCTAAAATCGAACCAGGGGAAAAGGGGGAGCACTAGGGTACCGGAGATGATGGCGAATGATGACCGGTGGTGACCGGCGATGAGAAGGGGGCGGCGGGCTCCTCGGGTTCGACGGTGACGACGAGTTCCGGCGGTGATCCGGTCCAACGGAGGTGAGCCCGAGGTAGAGGGCGCGACGTCGGTCCTGGTGGTGGTGACGGCGAGGGCGGTGGTGGCTCAAAGCGTCGATGATCGTCGGCTGGAGCTCGAGCAGAGGGGAGGGAGAGAAAACCGGTGGCAACGCTCAGAAATGCGAGGGTTAGGGCTTCGGCGGTGTGGTTGGGTTGCGGCGAGCACCGGGGTTATTATAGGCTCCTCGGCGACGGAAATGGAAGGCCAAATGGGGGAAACCGAGGAGGGGCTTGCCATGTCACCGGTGAGGTTTCCCTAGGGCTTGATTCCCTGCCATGCATGCGAATCCACGTCGGCTTTTGGGGGAAATGGATCACCGACGGGAGGGGAAGGCGATCCCGTGCTTGATTCGGCGGATCTGGCCGGCCGGCGGCGGATTATGGCAAGGGGTCGTCGGGAAAGGAAGGGGAGAGATCCCCTTCCATTGTAGACGATGATACTGACATGTGGAGGCCACATGTCAGTGGGTGAAGGCGAGGGCGATCCTGCCGACAGGTGGGCCAGAGCGTGCAGCGGCAGAGGGGCGGGCGCGAGTGGCTGCCAAGCGGGCCTGGTGGGGCATGGCGTGGAGGAGAGAGGGAGGGGGAGCACCGATAGGCGGGTCCCTCCCGTCAGTGGCTCGGGCATCGGACTAGGCTGGGCCGAGGGAGGAAAGGAGGGAGGCAGCCCAATACTATTGAAAATGTATTTTCCATTAAATTTAATTCCAGAAATTCAAATATTTGCTTAAGGCTTGAAGTTATGTTTGGAAAAATTTTGTAAAAATTCTCAAAAATATTTCTTGGCCTCTAGTTTCCACCATAAATTTTTCAGGTTCAGGTTTTAAATATTTCTCCCTGTTTTTCTTTAATTGGATTCTTTTAGCCTTTTCTTTAATTAAATAAATCCTTTTATTCCAGAAAATTTATTTTCCTTATTTTATTTTATTTTTAATTTTGGGATGTTACAGTAAGATAAATCATACTCAACCAAAGCATAAGCCCACTTTCCTATTCTCCCACTTAGAATCGGCTTTTGCAACATGTACTTTATGACATCAGTTTAACAAGTAACAATACATGTGCTAGATAGAAGATAGTGTCGAAGCTTGGTGCATGCATAATAAAGCGATAAGCATAAACGTTCTAAAAACACGTACCTCATTTCGGCATCCAATAGGAGGCGACTTAAGAAAGTGATGATGTACTCTTTTTCCTCCACTTCCTGAGTCAGCACAGCTCCTATCACGCTATCTTCTACAGCACCATATAGCCGAAATGGAATCTTGGCTTTTGGTGCTCTAACCACAGGCGGTGATGAGAAGCACTCTTTAATCTTCTCAAAAGTGTGTTGCTGACTTGCCCCCCAAGTGAACTCGGCTTTGTTCTTTAGCCGAAGTATGGGGACAAAAGTATCATTCATGCCAGACAAGTTAGATATAAATCGGCGCAAATAATTAACCTTGCCTAGCAACTTTTGCACATCTCTCTTGCATGTCGGCGCTTCGCAGTTTCTAATTTTCTCAAGCCTTTTGGGATCAATCTCAATACCTCTTTCATGGATCATGAATCCCAAGAACTTGCCTATCGACATGCCAAAAGCACACTTGAGCAGGTTCATTTTTAAGCCATACAAACGCCTTCTATCAAAAGCAACTCTCAAATCGGCTAAATGGTTTCCCATAGCATCTGATTTGACCACAACGTCATCTATGTAGACCTCTAGCATAACTCCTAGCAAGTCATAATAACCCACTCAAACAAGCTGACACAACCAAGGCATCGAAAGGTTGTCTTGTAGTCATTCTCTTTGGCCATAAAGATATGATTATAACCAGCGTTACCATCAAGAAAACTAAGTACCTTGTGTTCTAAAGCATCGTTGATTAGCATGTCAGCTATTGGCATGGGTTACTCATCCTTCGGAGTGGCCTTGTTCAAGTCCCTGAAATCAATACACACACGAATCTTGCCACTCCCTTTCTTTTCTACAGGCACAATGTTAGTGACCCATTTAGCATACCTGCATGGCCTAATAAACTCAGCCTTAAGTAATCGCTGTATCTCTTCCTTAACTCGGTCATACACATCCGAATTAAAGAAATGAGGGGGCTGTTTATAAGGCCTAAACCTGGGATTGATAGGCAGCCGATGCTCCACCAGATCACGGCTAAGTCCAGGCATCTCGCTATACTCTCATGCGAAACAATAGACATACGACCGAAGAAACTTTATTACTTCGGCCTTTTCATTAGCCTATAGATTCTTGTTTACAAAGGTCAGCCTTGGAATACTACCATTGCCTATATGACCTCTTCTAGAGGATCAGCCGACGCAAAACCTTGACCTAAGTTTTCTACTTCGCTAAAATCTTCAATGGCTTCGGCAATACCATATTTAGAAACCGATATTTCTCCACACGAGACATTAGCCAATCAAAGATTAATCTTATTCGACATGACTACTAATGTAGATATAGCTGTGCTACACTAGCCGACTTTATAGTCACGGGAACGAAACGTCCCTCGGACACGCTAACAAAGTCATAATCCGAGATATCTCTACTTGACAAACACTCTACCTTATCATGTACGGTGTCAATAGACACATCAACCAAAGCAACCTGGACCGAAGTATCAGCTGGTACAACCTCCACATCATCGCCGTCCCACTGAATCAAGCACTAGTGCAATGTAGATGGAATACAACAATTTGCATGAATCCAGTCATGCCCAAGTAGCACACTATAGTTACCTTGCACATCGATGATGAAGAACGCCATCGGCACCGTCTTGTTGCCCACTATCAGCTCCAGAGAAAGTATGCCCTTGGCCTCAGCGCTCTCGTCATTGAAGCTGTTGAGCATCAGGTTGTCCTCATCAAGTCATCTTCATTCTTGCCGAGCTTCTTCAACAGAGAGTACGACATCAAGTTGATAGTGGCGCCTCCATCTACAAGCATCCTCGAGATTAGCTTTCCATCGATGTGCCCCTTGACATAGAGAGGCTTCAAGTGACGAGTCGTATCCTCGGGATTCTCGAAAATAGCCTCCTACTGGCCGAGGTTCAACAGAGCTACCTCGGCCTCGTCCTGTGGAAGAGAAAACTCAGCGTGCAGTGTGACGATGTTTACATCCATCGCCTCAGGAGGGGGCCCTCAGAGACGGGCGTGTAGTCATCGTCCATCAAATCATCCTCGTCGTCACTTGGAGTAGGAGCCAGGTTGTTTACGACAACCGGCTTTGGCTTCCATACCTATCTCACTACCGGTCGGGGACGGATCTCCTCGAATACAGCGTCTTGCTCGTCCTCAGCCTTCTTCTCACGCATCTCCTAGGCTCGAAGGCATTGTAGTCACCTCTTCTGGGACTTGTTCATACCTAGTGGTGTCCATGATGGCTGTGGCTTGGTGCCGGGTGCCACAACCTTGCTCCTGGAACTTTTGGATGAACGGGAATTATTTGAATCGGCCTCAGCAATTTTGGGTCGACGGGGTTTCGTTCCTGCCCCCTATCGGTCGGACCGACCTTACTGGGCCGGTCTGACCGGGCCTTGTCGGTTGGACAGACCATGGCGGGCTGGTATGACTGACTAGTGTTGGTCTCCTAAGAATTGTCGGTCGAACCGGCCACAGTATGCCGGTCAGATTGAAGTGGCAAGGGCGGTCTAACCGGCCCTAGGGCTGCGGTCCGACCTGCCGTCTCCTCGGGTGGCTTTAGCGGTTCGATTTCGCCTTGCTCCTCGGAGATCTCCTTAGGGATTGGGACGTCCTGGGATCCCACCTTAACGATGATATCTTCAGAGTGTGCCTCCCGACATCCTCGTGGTGTGACGGATAGTCTGGAGAAGATGTTGCCGCTTGGAGCGCCCATCTGACCCTGCGTGTTATAAAACCCGGATGGCATAAATGGAGCAATATAGTATGGCGCAGAATAACGGGGAGGCGAATAAAGTTGGGCAAAATGATTAATTCAAAATGGTAAATTTAAAGAAAAGAGTTGATACAACAATTTGACTACTCAATCAATTAGTACTATCCCTAGAGTCCACTCCCCCATACTACTAGTGAAAGAGAAAATGTAAAGACTACTCAAACAATTTGACTACTCAATCAATTAGTACTATCCCTAGAGTCCACTACTTCCACAATAATACCTCAGGGTTCTTTGGCATGAGCGTGTGCGGGCGTGGTTCCCCGATCATGACCTCCTTCCCATCAGCGGACACGGTCTGCTCGGGCCAAATCAACACATTCTTCCCATCGAGATCAATAGTGTTCACGGGTAAGGGTCCTGGTCGATCTTCATCTTGGGACCTGTATCCAATTTCAACCGTCCTTCTTGTATGGCCGATTGAACCTACCGATGAAAAACATTGCAATCGTTAGTAGAATGGGAATGAGAATCATGCCACTTACAATAAGCCCATTTCTTCAAATCGTCGGCCGTTGGAATGATGTGACCCTTCGTTAACCTGATGAGTTTGTTTTTTCAACAAAAAATCAAAACTCTTATCGCACTTGGTCATGTCAAAAGAATGCTTCACCTCGCTGGGCCGACTCTTAGTCGAAGATGGCCGTAACTCAGTTCAAGTGATGGGCTTGGCCTTGCTAGACCATGTTCACTCCGCGGTGTACATATCGGCTGAGTCATCCTCGCTCTCCGATGATTCCTCATCGGAGTGCTCCATGACGTGCACCTCGGCCTTAGGTTTGTTAAACGTCTTGGTGAACCTTCTACTTTTGGCCCAGCTTTCCTGAGCCAGAGCCTTCTGTAGTACTTGACTAACATCGAAAAAATTCTAGCCATATAGTTTCTCTTAAAGTTCAGAGTGAAGACCGTTAAAAGCTAGGTCGACCAAGTCTCTATCAGAGATGTTCAAGGTAAAACATCAGTTTCTAGTGTCCCTAAAATGCTTAACATACTCGGAGGCACTCTTGTTAGTCTTTTGTCTAACCGATGTCAATTGTGATAGTCTAAGCTCGGTCTCCCTAGTATAGAAATAGTCATGGAACTTCTGCTCCAACTGGTCCCAAGTCTGGACGGAGTTCGGCGGTAACGCTGAAAACCAAGTGAAAGCGGTGCCGAAAAGCGATTGAGAAAACAACCTAAGCTTCAAAGAATCTGACCCACTAGCTTTGGCACACTGCGCTAAGAACTGACCTATGTGCTCTAGGGTGGTCTTACTACCTTCATCGTCAAATTTTGTAAATTCGGGTACCCTAAAGCCCCTAGGGTACGGGATGGTATCGAAGTAATCAGGGTATGGATTTTGATAAACCCTACCCCATCCTTTGGGTGTCCATCCCACAACCTCTCTAAATAGTGCGCAAATCCACTCATCAAGGTCATCAAAGCCTCCTACTTGCGCATGCCTCTCGTGTGGGGGCACGACACACAGTGGTATATCATGGTGTCATCCATGTCGCTCCTCCTCTCGTGGTGGCTCACGATATGGGACGTGATCAAGCCTAGCAGGTGTGCTGGAGCAGGAGGTGCGGGCAGCATGAGGAGAGGTAGTGCAGACGCGGGTGGCGGTGGCGGCGCATAATATGCGGTCTGACTGAAGGCATAATGTCCAGTCGGACCGGCTTGATGGTCGGTCTGACTAACCATTGTCGCCTAAGTAATCCGGCACATGTCGGTCTGACTGGCCCAAGGGCCGGTCTGACCGACAGGGTCGTGCAGGACCTCGACCATGGATGGTGTGTCCGAGGACATGATAACCTTTCCAGACTCCCATCGGTTCTACTTTATATGCGGTGAACAGGGGGTACACTAGCTATTGGAGTGGGGGAAACGACCTCGAAAAAGTCGAATCTCCTAAACATCGCTTCCATCTTCATGTCCAACTTTGAGTCAACCATGGCTTCTACATAGTTTGCAAAGGTAGCACTAATGGCCTGGTCAATAGTGTTGGCTATCTTTTGCTCGAGGTCCTAGGAGCACATTCGAGGAGACGATGGTGTTACCTTAGCCCTAGAGAGGTCGGGGACGCCGCCGTCGCGCTTGATGAAGCCCCCTCGGGTCTTGGTGAAGCGTCCAGGAAAAAGGGTGTGTAGCTCCCTTGTCCTGGCCTCGAGTTATGCCCTATCCTTCTTGGAGAGGTCCTCAATGGTGGGTACGATGATGTTGCTATCGTCGATCTCTGAGCTCCCCACCGGATCCATCGGCATCGATGTGTACCCGACGCCGAGGTAGATGTGCTTGGCATGTTTGAACCCAGCAGAGTCGCCAAAAAGTGTGTTGACATGAAAACGTGCCCTGCAGTTTAGCCAGTTCGACAATCCAAAAATGTCAGTAAACGTTGACGTCGCATTTCGACAATCCTTAAACCCTGGTAAGGGGATAACAGAGTCACCAGGCAATAAAATAATATTAATCTAAAATTACTCAATTAACTGATGTATGAAAAATAGATAATTAAACCTAATTAGAAAAAATTAAATTTAATCAGAACCAACTAAACCTAAATTGACTATCCTAAACCAATTAAACCTAATGGAGACTATGCGATCGGACTGGACTAAGGTTGCTGGTCAGACCGACGCTACGCCGTTGGTCCGACCGATGATGCGAGGTTTTCAACCGAAGGGGGCTTCAGTGTATAATGCGAAGGGATATTTTCACCCTTCAGTCGGTCAGACCGAGAGAAGACTTCCGATCAGACCCTGGATGACCGAAGGGGTCGGGATGTACCTTGGCAAGAAGTGATCTCTAGTGCGAAGCAGTCTCTGGCATGAATGGGTCCGATCAGACCGATGGTAAAACGTCGGTCAGACCGGCTGTTGCCAGCAACGGCGTGACGATGCGGCATGGCACACGCCGTTCAAACCTGAGATACACCGTCAGTTTGACCGACAATAGCAGATCTGATCATCTAAATGCTCCGGCGACCGTCTTGCCATGGGTAGATGAATCCAAAACTCTTGGAGGATGAATATGTGATGGAAACACTGCAAAAAATACCATGAGATCAAAGTAATTCGGCCAAGAGACCGTATTGCCAATGGAAAGCGATAAAACCGGTAGAAATCTGTTACGTGGATGAAACAGATGATTCACGAGCGAACCGACAAGGACTTACCGTTATTACGAGATGATGGACGGATGGTTTACAACGCAAAGCACCAAAGATGTACGTGCTAGGCTAAAACTAGGGCAAAGAAAGTAAATGTGATTCAAGGTAGATAATAGATTGGATCTATTAGGGTTCAGGGGGCCTCCTTGAATCGAACTTGCCTCTATTTATAGAGGTGGTTCATGGATTCCTAGGGTGTAATATGAGTTAGACACAAGTTCCAAGTCTTCCAAAATTTATTATGGATAAAATACCCCAAAATCAATCATTTGGAATCGGACTCGGGTTGGGTCGGTCTGACTGGGCCTACACAGCCTGTTGGACCAGACTGTGCCAGGTCTCGGCATATTTTCGGTAAAACTACCAAAAATTGATATTTTGAATAATCTTGACCATTAATGCCATTTTTTGTGATCAACAGAAGGTACTTCAAAGGTGGGGCTTTGGAGTGTGGATGACTTGATGTACTACGACCATGCATGGCTTCGGTACACGGACGGGTAGATTTTGAGCTTGTAGTAGCTTTGAAGCCATGGTGGTCCAATCTAGAGTTGATGATGCAAAGGCTCAAGGGCTTTGTCGGCTTCGGATCAAAACCGTCAATGTATCGAAGACTGATTTCGGTGGAGCAAAGGCCTTTGGGTTCGAAGCATGCCACCAAAGCCTCTACACACTTCGTGTGTGAAGGGGGCTCCGAAAGATTCCACCGTGCAAAAGGTGATCATGTATGCTCTGCAAAAGCTGGTACTCTCTACTCTGCAAAGCTAACAAAAGGACCTTCGAATAAAGTAGACTACCAACTGTACCCCCGTGTCTACAAGAGACAAAACCATTTTAAACACTAGGGATAAAGTACTCTCTTCGCATCACTGAGGCTGGCTGTGTCTAGGTAACACATTGAGAGATAATTTCCAGAACATCTAGAGCTAGTCGCCATTCACATGTACTCAGTTCTATGAGTCTTTTGTGTTCCCTGTTTATGCAATGAACTTTCAGTTTTCTCAATGATTCACTTTGCAAGAACTTGTATCTATTTTCTTCGCTTTGCCTTGTTTGATTTCACTCAGAACTCAACATTTTGTGCAAGCTATTCTTTGTTCTGATTTGCTGCACACGAATGGTGCTTAGCTGCATTTTGTGAAAGGCATTTTCTTTGTGTGATTTGGAGTACATATGCTCTATGTTTTTCCAAGGCTAGCCCTCTCAAAACTAGCGAAGTACTTTCATTAGTGCTAAAGTGAAGCATTTTCCTTAGACTTTCAAAGCCTTCTGATGTGTGCGTTGTAGCTAAGTTTAGTTTGGAGCTCCTTAGTGCAAAGCCTAGTGCTAGTCACTAGTGCGAAGCTTGTGGATGAAGCATAGCTGTGCTAGTGCTAGTGCTAGTTCCTTGAGGTAGACACCTTGGTGAAAAGCATAGCTGTGCGAAGTCTGTACAAAGCACCTCCGTGTGCAGAAACTGCACCAGCTTAGTTGAGTGAAGTGTGTCTTGGAGTTCTGGGATAAACGAAGTATTCTTGAATTCGAACTTTTACTCTTTGTGGAGCCTGCCTTCGGAGTGTGTTTCAATACCTCCGAACTAGACATCCGAAGTGTGAGTTCGAAGTCTTTTCTGTAGAAGATAGTTTTTAGATAGAAGTTCTTAAATCTCCCATTCACCCCCCTCTGGTCACTTGTTTTGGTCCAATAGGGGTGATTGGTCCTAGTCCTTCTTCTGACATGGTTAGTAGAAAAGAACAAAGAGAAAAACTAGAGTGCAGTGGTTAGCAAAAAAAGTAAGAAGGCTCTATAACTAGTTGGAATGTAGTCCTATCTACTCTCTCACTCACAACCTTGTACAAACAAGCTCGTACAAATTCTCACCTTTCTCAACAGGGGGTGGCAGCAACCGTTGGAGTGGACAACCCCTGGAGAAAGGTGTAACGATACTTTGTTGCAAGCCCTGTAGAGTTGTAGTCAAGTATGTGGAGCTATAGATAGGCTTAAATATGTAGCAATGAATACAGGGACCACATTAGCATAAGCAAATTGAGTAATTGTTTAAGGTCGGTATTGTGCTAGTCCTAGGCTAGAACGAATTAGAGACGTGAGCCAAGACACAAACGATACGACCAAGCCGACAAAGGTAGAACTAGCTTTCCTCCTATTTTGTCACAAGTTTTCTTTCTTTATTTTTTTCGATCTTTTTTATCTCTTTCTTTTTTTGGTGCGGCTTTTTTTCTTATTTTTTTGAGCACCCTTCTGCCTTTTTTCTCTTTTTTCTAAAGAATAGCAAATGACAAGGTCTTAGTATACACAAACACTTACTACAGGACTCCCGAGCTTTTGTATGTTCTAAAACAGAAAGAAAACGACCGAATCTGAAGATGACTCTAAAATGAACATTAAGGATTTTGTTGTAAGGTTTCCAAAACGTATCAAAACTCTCCAATCCGAGTTTGCATGTGCGACATAAGAATGTTTTAGTAACACGTGCACAATCTGCCCGAATCCTACGTGGATTCCAATAACAAAACCGACTCCAATTTGATTTATATTCGAAAATTAAGGAATAAAAATACCCTAAACACTTAATAAATAGACCAAAACATGGTGGTAAAAACGTGACAAGAACTCAAAACTCTAAACGAAACTAGACGCTAACACCAGCAACTTCACACGACAATCCAACCAAAAACTCAAAAAGTTGAAACCATGCGGAACTAGTGAGAAGCTCAAATAGGCTTGGTTCTTGGATAGGCTAATTCTATTTTTTGTGTGGATTTTTATAGACTCTAAGAAAAAATAAAACAAAAACTCACCGAGCAACGAAAGCTCTAATACCACTTGATGAGGGTGAAAGGTGTCCCGATCTTTCAGTGAGTTGAGGATAAGTCGATTTAACTAGAGAGACATTGGCGATCCGACTACAACCGTCCAGGGACGTTGCGCCTTAGCAATCATTACACCAACTCCTGAGGCAGTCACAACTCGGTGGAAGAACGACCAGCCCAACCCTGAGGGTAATTCCTGCAAACAATCGAGAACTAGCAAGAACAAGATGAACAAACACATGTGGAGTTATGTAAAGTGTATCCAGCGAACTAGACGATCATGGGATTACACAACAAAGTAGCGAGGCTAAACTTTGATCTAAACAAAACTCAAATTACAATAGTGGTTCGTCCAGGATTAAATAGGGGATGAGCAAGGGAAATTCATCCAACAACAAAGGCAGGCCAAAAATCTAAATCTAAACTTTCCTAAAATGGTTCGGACTAAAAAAAGAAACAAACATTGATTTGGCAATTTCGATCTCCTTGGATGGAATATGGAGGTGTGGTTGGATCCATTGGAAAGAGGATGTCTCAAGCTTTCCAAAAAGTCGAATATCATCCAAATCAGAGCTTCGATGTAAATATTATGCACGTTTTAATCTGGTATTGTTCCTATAGTTCGAGTCCGGATTGAAAACGTGTAGAACTTTATCTTCACTTCCTCTTAGCACAAAAGTGACATCCCAAACTTGTATAATATTCTTGGATGACCTTGAGTTGGTCCTCAATCAACTTCCATGATGATCCATTGCCTTGATGTACTCTCAATGTGTCGCTTGATCCATGTAAGTATTTTTGTAATTGACAAGCAACACATTTTATGGTGTAGCATCCATACTTTAAATAAATAAAATGTAAATCTAATATAGAATGCATGCCCCTTGCATGTTATGGTTGTCGTCTATTTCACATCAGTCCTGTCTGAAATGGAAATGTTAGAAACACATCCTATACCATTACAACATATTAGGATGATTTGGCACGTTTTGAAACATTTTTATTCCATAAGTGAAGTTTTGATTCTTGCTAGTTACCGTTTCCATCTATTTCATAAACTTTGTGTTTGAAATGAAAATGCTAGAAATGCATCACCTCGTACAATTACATCAAATTAGGATGATTGGGCACGTTTTTGAAATTTTTTTCCAGAAGCAAACTTTTGATTCTTACATATTACAGGTGTCATCTATATCACAACATATATGTCCGAAACGGAAATGTTTGAAATGCATCCTTTGATACAATTACACCATATTAGGATGATTTGGCAGATTTTTGAACCTTTTTGTTCCGTAAGCAAAGTTTTGATTCTTGCAAGATATGGGTGCCGCTTATTTCGCAAACTATGTCCGGAACAGAAGTGCTAAAACACATAACTTGGTACTACTACATCATATTAGGATGATTGGCAAATTTTTGAAGTTTTTTGTTCTGAAGCGATTTTTTTCGCAAACTTTGTGTTCGGAATAAAAATGCTACAAATGCATCACTCAGAACTATTACACCATATTACGTTAATTAGGAACGTCGTAGAACTTTTGTATTCTAGAAGCAAACTTTTGATTCATGCATGTTATGGTTGCCATCTATTTCGCATGATTCATGTCCGGAACGAAAACGTTAGAAACACATCCTTTAGTATTACACCATATTAGGCTGATTGGGCATTTTTTATCCTTTTTGTACCGGAAGCGATGTTTTGATTCTTGCATGTTACTGGTGTCATCTATTTTGCAAACTTTGTGTCCAAAACAGAAATCTTAGAAACGCATCACTTCGTACAATTACACCATATTACGCTGATTTGGCACATTTTTGAACTTTTTTCAGAAGCGAACTTTTGATTCTTGCATGTTACGGTTGTCATCTATTTCTCAACATTAGTGCTTGGAACAAAAACATTAGAAACACATCCTTTGGTACTGTTACACCATGTTAGGATGATTGGGCATGTTTTTGAACCTTTTTGTAGCAAAAAGTGATGTTTTGATTCTTGCATGTTACTAGTGTCATCTATTTCGCAAACTTTGTTTTCGAAACAAAAATGTTAGAACCGCATCACTTCGTACTAGTACACCATATTACGTTGATTTGGCACGTTTTTGAACTTTTTCATTCCGAAAGCGAACCTTCGATTCTTCCATGTTACGGTTGTTGTCTATTTCACAACATTAGCGCCTTGAACGAAACGTTAGTAACACATCATTTTTACTATTACACCATAATAGGATGATTGGGCATGTAGTTGAGCCTTTTTGTTCTGGAAGCGAAGTTTTGATTCTTGCAAGTTACCGGTGCCACATATTTCACAAACTTTGTGTCCAGAACGGAAATGCTAGAAACACATCACTTGGTACTATTACACCATATTACGTTGATTAGGCACATTTTTGATGTTTTTTGTTCCGAAAGCGAACTTTTCATACTTGCATGTTACGGGTACCCTCTATTTCGCAACATTCTTGTCCGGAACGGAAACGTTGGAAACATATTCTTTGGTACTATTGAACAATATTAGGATGACTGGGCACATTTTTTAACCTTTTAGTTCGAGAAGCGAAGTTTTGATTCTTGCAAGTTATGAGTGTTGTCTGTTTCACAAACCTTCTGTCTGAAACAGAAATGCTAGAAACACATCACTTGGTACTATTACATCATATTAGTATGATTGGGCACGTTTTTCAACTTTTTTGTTCTAGAAGCGAACTTTTTCGCAAACTTTGTGTTCGGAACGGAAATGGTAGAAACACATCACTTGGTACTATTACAACATATCAGGATGATTCGGAAAATTTTTGAACTTTTTTGTTCCGGAATCGAACTTTTTCGCAAACTTTGTGTTCGGATCAAAAATGCTACAAACGCATCACTTAGTACTATTACACCATATTACGTTGATTAGACATGTTGTAGAACTTTTTTGTTATAGAAGCAAACTTTTGATTTTTGCATGTTACAGTGGCCGTCTATTTCGCATCATTCGTGTCTAGGACAGAAATGTTAGAAACACATCCTTTGGTACTATTACACCATATTGGGATGATTGGGCATGTTTTTGAACCTTTTTATAACGGAAGCGATGTTTTGATTCTTACATGTTACGAGTGCAGTCTATTCCACAAACATTGTGTACAGAATGGTAATGCTAGAAACACATCACTTGGTACTATTACACCCTATTACGTTGATTTGGCAAATTTTTGAACTTTTTTGTTCCAACAGCGAACTTTTGATTCTTGAATGTTACGGGTGTCGTCTATTTCGCAACATTAGTGTGTGTAACGGAAACGTCAGAAACACATCCTTTGTTACAATTACACCATACTATGATGATTGGGCACGTAGTTGAACATTTTTGTTCCGAAAGTGATGTTTCGATTCTTGCAAGTTACAGGTGCTGCCTATTTCTCAAACTTTGAGTCTGGAACGTAAATGCTAGAAACACATCACATGGTACTATGACATCATATTAGGATGATTGTGCACATATTTTAACTTTTTTATTCTAGAAGCAAACTTTTTCGCAAACTTTGTGTTCAGGATAGAAATGCTAGACACACATCACTTGGTACTATTACACCAAATTACATTGATTTGGCACATTGTTGAACTTTTTTATTCTGGAAGCGAACTTTTCATTCATGCATGTTATGGTTGCCATCTATTTTTGCGTCATTCGTGTCCGTAACGGAAATGTTATAAACACATCCTTTGGTACTATTACACCATATTAGGATGATCGGGCATGTTTTTGAACCTTTTCATACCGGAAGCGATGTTTTTATTCTTGCATGTTACCGGTGTCGTCTATTTTGCAAACTTTGTGTCCGGAACAAAAATGCTACAAACGCATCACTCGGAACTATTACACCATATTACGTCAATTAGGCACGTTGTAGAACTTTTGTATTCTAGAAGCGAACTTTTGATTCTTGCATGTTATGGTTGCAATCTATTTCTCATCATTCGTGTCTGAAACAGAAATATTAGAAACACATCCTTTGGTACTATTACACCATATTAGGATGATTGGGCATGTTTTTGAACCTTTTGTACCGGATCCAATGTTTTTATTCTTGCATGTTATAGGTGCCGTCTATTTCACAAACTTTGTGTCCGGAACGAAAATGTTAGAAACGTATCACTTCGTACTATTACACTATATTACGTTGATTTGGCACTTTTTTGAACTTATTTGTTCCAGAAGTGAACCTTCAATTCTTGCATGTTACGGTTGTCATCTATTTCGCAACATTAGTGTCTTGAACCAAACGTTAGAAACACATCATTTTTACTATTACACCATAATAGGATGACTAGGCATGTGGTTGAACCTTTTTATTTCGGAAGCAAAGTTTTGATTCTTGCAAGTTACTGGTGCCGCATATTTCACAAACTTTGTGTCTGAAACGGAAATGCTAGAAACGCATCACTTGGTACTATTACACCATATTATGTTGATTGGGCCCGTTTTTGATGTTTTTTTGTTCCGAAAGCGAACTTTTCATACTTGCATGTAACGGGTACCCTCTATTTCGCAACATTCTTGTCTAGAACGGAAATGTTGGAAACACATTCTTTGGTACTATTAAACAATATTAGGATGACTGGGCACATTTTTGAACCTTTATGTTTTGGAAGCAAAGCTTTAATTTTTTGAAGTTACGAGTGCTGTCTGTTTCACAAACCTTCTGGCCGAAACGGAAATGCTAGAAACACTTCACTTGGTACTATTACATCATATTAGTATGATTGGGCATGTTTTTAAACTTTTTTGTTCCGGAACCGAACTTTTCGCAAACTTTGTGTTCGGAACTGAAATGGTAGAAACACATCACTTGGTAGTATTACAGTATATATGGATGATTCGGAAAATTTTTGAACTTTTTTGTTCCAGAAGCGAACTTTTTCGCAAACTGTGTTCGGATCAAAAATGCTACAAACGCATCATTTAGTACTATTACACCATGTTACGTTGATTAGGCACGTTGTAGAACTTTTTTGTTCCGGAAGCAAACTTTTGATTCTTGCATGTTGTACTGGCTGTCTATTTCACATCATTCGTGTCTAGGACAGAAACGATAGAAACACATCCTTTGGTACTATTACACCATATTGGGATGATTGGGCATGTTTTTGAACCTTTTTATACCGGAGGCGATGTTTTGATTCTTGCATGTTACGAGTGCAGTCGATTTCAAGAACTTTGTGTACGGAACGGTAATGCTAGAAACACATCACTTGGTACTATTACACCATATTACGTTGATTTGCACGTTTTTGAACTTTTTTTGTTAGGAAGCAAACTTTTGATTCTTGTTTGTTGCTGGTATCGTCTATTTCGCAACATTAGTGTCTGTAACAGAAACGTTAGAAACACGTCCTTTGTTACAATTACACCATACTATGAAGATCAGGCACGTAGTTGAACCTTTTTTCCGGAAGTGATGTTCTGATTCTTGCAAATTACAGGTGCTGCCTATTTCTCAAACTTTGTGCCCGGAACGTAAATGCTAGAAACACATCACATTGTACTATTACATCATATCAGGATGATTGGGCACATTTTTTAACTTTTTTATTCTAGAAGCAAACTTTTTTGTAAACTTTGTGATCGAGAAAGAAATGCTAGGCACACATTACTTGGTACTATTATACCATATTACGTTGATTTGGCACGTTGTTGAAATTTTTTATTCTGGAAGTGAACTTTTAATTCATGCATGTTATGGTTGCCATCTATTCCGCATCATTCGTGTCCGGAACGGAAACATTATACAAAACATCCTTTGATACTATTTCACCATATTAGGATGATTGGGCATGTTTTTGAACCTTTTTGTACCAGAAGCGATGTTTTGATTCTTGCATGTTACCGGTGTCGTCTATTTTGCAAACTTTGGGTCTGAAACGAAAATGTTAGAAACGCATCACTTCGTACTATTACACCATATTATGCTGATTTGGCACATTTTTGAACTTTTTTCCGGAAGCGAACTTTTGATTCTTGCATGTTATGGTTGTCATCTATTTCTCAACATTAGTGCCTTGAACAGAAACGTTAGAAACACATCCTTTGGTACTATTACACCATATTAGGATGATTGGGCATGTTTTGAACCTTTTTGTAACAGAACCGATGTTTTGATTCTTGCATGTTATGGGTGCCGTCTATTTCGCAAACTTTGTGTCCGAAACGGAAATGCTAGAAACATATCACTTGGTACTATTACACCATATTACGTTGATTTGGCATGTTTTGGAAAATTTTTTGTTCCGGAAGAGTTCTTTTGATTCTTGCATGTTACAGGTGTCATCTATTTCACAACATTAGTGTCTATAACGGAAATGTTACAAACACATCCTTTGTTACTATTACACCATATTAGGATGATTAGGCACGTAGTTCAATCTTTTTATTACGGAAGTGATGTTTTTATTCTTGCAAGTTCGGGTGTTCCCTATTTCGCAAACATTGCATCCGGAATGGAAATGCTAGAAACATATCACATGGTACTATTACATCATATTAGGATGATTGGGCACATTTTTGAAATTTTTTATTCTCAAAGCGAACTTTTTCGCAAACTTTGTGTTCGGGAAGGAAATGCTAGACACACATCACTTGGTACTATTTACACACTATTACGTTGATTTGCCACATTGTTGAACTTTTTTATTGTGTAAGCGAACTTTTGATTCTTGCATGTTAAAGTTGACACCAATTTCGCGTCATTCGTGTTCGGAACAGAAACGATAGAAACACATCATTTGGTACCATTACACCATATTAAGATGATTCAGCATGTTTTTGAACCATTTTATACCGGAAGCGATGTTTTGATTCTTGCATGTTACGGGTGTAGTCTATTTCACAAACTTTGTGTACGAAACGGTAATACTAGAAACATATCACTTTTGATTCTTGTATGTTACGGGTGTCCTCTATTTCGCAAGATTAGTGTATTGAATGGAAACGTTAGAAACACATCCTTTGTTACTATTACACCATATTAGGACGATTGGGCTTGTAGTTGAACCTTTTTGTTTCGGATGCAAAGTTTTGATTCTTGCAAGTTACGGATGCCACCTATTTTGCAAACTTTGTGTCTGGAACGGAAATGCTAGAAAAAAAACCACATTGTACTATTACACCATATTACGTTGATTGGGCATGTTTTTGAACTTTTTTGTTCCAAAGCGAACTTTTCATACTTGCATCTTACGGGTACCCTCTATTTCATATTAGGATGATTGGGCACGCTTTTGAACTTTTTTGTTCTGGAAGAGAACATTTTCGGAAACTTTATGTTCGGAATGGAAATGGTAGAAGCACATCACTTAGTACTATTACATCATATTAGGATGATTGGGAAAAATTTTGCACTTTTTATTCTGGAAGCGAACGTTTTTGCAAACTTTGCGTTCGGAACAAAAATGCTACAAACACATCACTTGGTACTATTACAACATATTACGTTGATTAGGCACATTGTAGAACATTGTTGTTCTAGAATCAAACTTTTTATTCTTGCATGTTACAGTGGCCATCTATTTCGCATCAATCGTGTCTGGAACGGAAACGTTAGAAACAGATCCTTTGGTACTATTACACCATATTAGGTTGATTGGGCAATTTTTTGAACCTTTCTATACCGGAAGCAATGTTTTGATTCTTGCATGTTATGGGTGCAGTTGATTTCACATACTTTGTGTACGGAATAGAAGTGCTAGAAACACATCACTTGGTACTATTACACCATAATACTTTGATTTGGCACGATTTTGATTCTTGTATGTTATGGGTGTCGTTTATTTCGCCACATTAGTGTGTGTAACGGAAACATTAGAAACACATCCTTTGTTACTATGACACCATATTAGAATGATTTGGCACGTAGTTGAACCTTTTTGTTCCAAAAGTGAAGTTTTGATTCTTGCAAGTTAAAGGTGTTGCCTATTTCTCAAACTTTGTGTCTGGAACGGAAATGTTAGAAACACATCACATGGTACTATTACATCATATTAGGATGATTGGGCACATTTTTGAACTTTTTTATTCTGGAAGCAAACCTTTTCTCAAACTTTGTGTTCGGAACGGAAATGCTAGACTCACATCACTTGGTACTATTACACAATATTACGTTGATTTGGTACGTTGTTGAACTTTTTTGTTCTAGAAGCACACTTTTGATTCATGCATGTTATGGTTGCCATCTATTTCGCATCATTCGTGTCCGAAACAGAAATGTTATAAACACATCCTTTGGTACTATAACACCATATTAGGATGATTTGACATGTTTTTGAACCTTTTCGTACCGGAAGCGATGTTTTGATTCTTGCATGTTACCGGTGTCGTCTATTTCACAAACTTTGTGTCAGGAACGCAATGTTAGAAACGCATCACTTCGTACTATTACACCATATTGCGCTGATTTGGCACGTTTTTATCTTTTTTGTTCCGAAAGCAAACTTTTGATTCTTGCATGTTACAGGTGTCACCTATTTCGCAACTTTAGTGTCTATAATGGAAACGTTAGAAACACATCTTTTGTTACTATTACACTATATTAAGATTATTGGGCACATAGTTCAACCTTTTTGTTTCGGAAGTCAAGTTTTTATTCTTGCAAGTTACGGGTGTTTCCTATTTCGCAAAGTTTGTGTCCAGAACGGAAATGCTAGAAACACATCACATGGCACTATTACATCATATTAGGATGATTGGACACATTTTTCAACTTTTTTATTCCGGACCTGAACATTTTCGCAAACTTTGTGTTTTGGATGGAAATGCTAGACACACATAACTTGGTACTATTACACCATATTAAGTTGATTTGGCACGTTGTTGAACTTTTTTGTCTGGAAGCGAACTTTTTATTCTTGCATGTTATGGTTGTCATCAATTTCACATGATTTGTGTCCGGAACGAAAACGTTAGAAACTCATCCTTTGGTACTATTACACCATATATGGTTGATTGGGCATTTTTTATCCTTTTTGTACCGGAAGCGATGTTTTGATTTTTGCATGTTACCGGTGTCGTCTATTTGGCAAACTTTGTGTCCAGAACAGAAATGTTAGAAACACATCACTTGGTACTATTACACCATATTACGTTGATTGGGCACGTTTTTGAACTTTTTTTCCAAAAGCGAACTTTTCATACTTGCATGTTACGGGGCCCTCTATTTCGCAACATTCTTGTCCTGAACGGAAATGTTAGAAACACATCATTTGGTACTATTAAACAATATTAGGATGACTGGGCACGTTTTGGAACCTTTTGGTTCCGGAAGTGAAGTTTTGATTCTTGCAAGTTACGAGTGTCGTCTATTTTGCAAACTTTTTGTCCAAAACGGAAATGCTAAAAACACATATCTTGGTACTATTACATCATATTAGGATGATTTGGCAAGTTTTTGAAATTTTTTGTTGAGGAAGCTAACTTTTTCACAAACTTTTTCGCTAACGTTATTGAAATTTTTTGTTCTTGAAGCGAATATTTGATTCTTGCGTGTTACGGTTGCCGTCTATTTCGCATCATTCGTGTTGGAAACTGAAACGTTAGAAACACATCATTTGATACTATTACACTGGTTAGGATGATTTGGCACATTTTTAACATTTTTGTTCCGGAAGTGAAGTTTTCATTCTTGCAAGTTACGGGTGTCGTCTATTTCACAAACTTTTTGTTTGAATCGGAAATGCTAGAAATGCATCACTTGGTACAATTACACAATATGAGGATTGTTGGGAACATTTTTGAACTTTTTTGTTTTGGAAAACAAACCTTTGATTCTTGCATGTTACAAGTGTCGTCTATTTCGCAACATTCGTGTCCGGAACGGAAACGTTAGAAACACATCCTTTGATACTATTCCACCATATTCTGTGTTCGTAAGCGATGGTTTCATTCTTGCAAGTTATGGGTTATGCCTATTTCACAAACTATATCCAGAACAAAAATGCTAAAAACACATTACTTGGTACTATTACTTCATATTAGGATGATTTGGCATGTTTTTGAACTTTTTTGTTACGGAAGCGAACTATTTCGCAAACTTTGTATTCGTAATGGAATTGCTTCAAATGCATCACTTCGTACTATTACACCATATTATATTGATTAGCCACATTGTTGAACTTTTTTGTTCAGGAAGCGAACTTTAGATTATTGCATGTTAAAGTGATCATCTTTTTCACATCTTTCGTGTCTAGAATGGAAACGTTAGAATCACATCCTTTGGTACTATTACACCACATTAGGATGATTCGGCATGTTTTTTATCCTTTTTGTATCAGAACTGATGTTTTGATTCTGGCATGTTACGGGTGTCATCTATTTCGCAAACTTTGTGGTCGGAACGGAAATGCTAGAAAACAGATCACTCGGTACTATTACACCATATTATGTTGATTTGGCACGTTTTTGAACTTTTTTGTTCCAGAAGAGAACTTTTCATGCTTGTGGGTTACAGGTGCTGCCTATTTCGCAAACTTTGTGTCCGGAACGGAAATGTTAGAAACACATCACATGGTACTATTACGCAATATTAGAATGATTGGGAACGTAGTTGAACCTTTTGTTCCGGAACTGAAGTTTTTATTCTTGCCAATTACGGGTGTTGCCTATTTCACAAACTTTGTGTCCAGAACGGAAATGCTAGAAACACATCACATGATACTATTACGTCATATTATGTTGATTTGGCACGTTGTTGAACTTTATTGTTCTAGAAGCGAACTTTTGATTCTTGCATCTTACGGTTGCCATCTATTTCTGTAACAGAAACGTTAGAAACACATCGTTCGGTACTATTACACAATATTAGGATGATTGGGCATGGTTTTGAACCTTTTTGTACCAAAATTGATAATTTGATTCTTGCATATTACCGTGTCGTCTTTTTCGCAAACTTTGTATCTAGAACGGAAATGTTAGAAATGCATCACTTGATAATATTACACCATATTACGTTGATTTTCCACTTTTTTGAACTTTTTTATTCCGGAAGAGAACATTTGATTCTTGCATGTTACGACTGTCGTCTATTTCGTGACATTAGTGTCTTGAACGAAAACGTTAGAAACACATTCTTTGTTACTATTACACCATATTAGCATGATTGGGGAGGTAGTTGAACCTTTTTGTTCCAGAAGCGAAGTTTTGATTCTTGCAAGTTACGGGTGCCCGCTATTTCACAATCTTTGTGTCCGGAACGGAAATGCTAGAAACACATCACTTGGTACTATTACAACATATTACGTTGATTATGCATGTTTTTGAACTTTTTTGTTCTGAAAATGAACTTTTCTTACTTGCATGTTACTGGTGCCCTCTATTTCACAACATTCTTGTCCAGAACGGAAACATTAGAAACACATCCTTTGGTACCATTAAACAATATTAGGATGACTGGGTACATTTTTGAACCTTTTGATTACAGAAGAGAAGTTTTTATTCTTGCAAGTTACGGGTGCCGTCTTTTTTGCAACATTCGTGTCTGGAACGGAAATGTTATAAATACAACCTTTGATACTATTACACCATATTAGGATGATTTAGCACGTTTTAGAACTTTTTTGTTCCGTAAGCGAAGTTTTCATTCTTGCAAATTATGGGTGCAGACTATTTCGTAAATTGTGTCCGAAACGGAAATGCTAAAAACACATCACTTGATATTATTACATCATATTACGTTGACTGGGCACGTTTTTGAACTTTTTTGTTTCGGAAGCGAACTTTTTCGCAAACTTTGTGTTCGGAACGGAAATGCTACAAACACATCACTTGGTACTATTACACCATGTTACATTGATTAGGCACGTTGTTGAACTTTTTTGTTCCGGAAGAGAACTTTTGATTCTTTCATGTTAAAGTGGTCGTCTATTTCGCATCATTCGTGTTTAGAACAGAAACATTAGAAACATATCCTTTGGTACTATTACACCACGTTAGGATGATTGGGCATGTTTTTGGACTATTTTGTTCCAGAACTGATGTTTTAATTCATTCATGTTATGGGTGCTATCTATTTCACAAACTTTCTGTCCAGAACGGAAATGGTAGAAGCACATCACTTGGTACTATTACAACATATTACGTTGATTTTGTACATTTTGAACTTTTTTGTTTCAGAAGTGAACTTTTGATTATTGCATGTTACGGGTGTCATCTATTTCACAACATTAGTGTCTGTAACAGATACGTTAGAAACACATACATTGTTACTATTACACCATATTAGAATGATTGGGCACATAGTTGAACCTTTTTGTTCTGGAAGTGAAGTTTTGAATCTTGCAAGTTATGGGTGTTGCCTATTTCGCAAATTTTGTGTCCAGAACGGAAATGCTAGAAACACATCACATGATACTATTACATCATATTAGGATGACTGGGCACATTTTTGAACTTTTTTATTCCAGAAGTGAACTTTTTCACAAACTTTGTGTTCGGAACGGAAATGCTAGGAATACATCACTTGGTACAATTACACCATATTACGTTAATTTGGCACGACGTTGAACTTTTTTGTTTTGGAAGTGAACTTTTGATTCTTGCATGTCACGATAGCATTCTATTTCGCATCATTCCTGTCCGGAACAACAAAGTTAGAAAAGGATGTTACCGGTGTAATCTATTTCTCAAATTTTGTGTCCGGAACGAAAATGTTAGAAACGCATCACTTGTTACTTTTAAACCATATTACGTTGATTTGGCACGTTATTGAACTTTTTTACTCTAGAAGCGAACTTTTGATTCTTGCATGTTACGGCTGTCGTCTATTTCACAACATTAGTGTCTTGAACGGAAACGTTAGAAACACATCCTTTGTTACTATTACACCATATTAGCATGATTGGGCATGTAGTTGAACATTTTTGTTCCGAAAGCAAAGTTTTGATTCTTGCATGTTATGGGTGCCGCCTATTTCGCAAACTTTGTGTCTGGAATGGAAATGCTAGAAATGCATCACTTGCTACTATTACACCATATTACATTGATTTGGCACGTTTTTGAACTTTTTTGTTCTGAAAGCGAACTTTTCATTTTTGCATGTTACGGGCACCCTCTATTTCGCACCATTCTTGTCCAGAATGGAAACATTAGAAACACATCCTTTGGTATTATTAAACAATATTAGGATGATTGGGCACATTTTTTAACCTTTTGGTTCCAGATGTGAAGTTTTTATTCTTGCAAGTTACGAGTGCCATCTATTTTGCAAACTTTCGGTGCGAAACGGAAATACTTGAAACACATCACTTGTTACTATTACGTCATATTATGATGATTGGGCATGTTTTTGAACTTTTTTGTTCCGGAAGAAAACTTTTTCATAAACTTTCTGTTTGGAACGGAAATGTGGAAATGCATCACTTGGTACTATTACACAATATTTCATTGATTTGCACGTTATTCAACTTTTTTGTTCTGGAGCGAACTTTTGATTCTTGCGTGTTACGGTTGCCATCGATTTCACATCATTCGTGTCCAAAATAGTAATGTTAGAAACACATCCTTTGATACTATTACACCATATTAGGATAATTTGGCACGTTTTTGAACCTTTTGTGTAAGCGAAGTTTTCATTCTTGCATCTTACGGGTCCCGCCTATTTCGCAAACTATGTCCGGAACGGAAATGCTAAAAATGCATCACTTGGTACTATTGTATCATATCAGGATGATTGGGCACATTTTTGAACTTTTTACAAGCTTTGTGTTCAGAATGGATATGCTACAAATGCATCACTTGGTTCTATTACACCATATTATGTTAATTAGGCACGATGTTGAACTTTTTGTTCCGGAAGCGAACTTTTGATTCTTGCATGTTAAAGTGGTCATCTATTTCACAGTATTAGTGTCTGGAATGGAAATGTTAGAAAGATATCCTTTGGTACTATTACACCAAAATAGGATGATTGGGCATGTTTTTGAACCTTTTTATACTAGAACCGAAGTTTTATTCTTGCTTTTTATGGGTGTCGTTTATTTCGCAAAATTTGTGTACGGAACAGAAATGCTAGAAACACATCACTTGGTACTATTACACCATATTACGTTGATTTTGAAGTTTTTGAACTTTTTTGTTCCGGAAGTGAACTTTTGATTCTTCCATGTTACATGTGTCGTCTATTTCACAAAATTAGTGTCTATAATGGAAATGTTAGAAACACATCGTTTGTTACTATTACACCATATTAGGATGATTGGGCATGTAGTCGAACCTTTTTGTTCTTAAAGTGAAGTTTTGATTCTTGCAAGTTATGGGTGCTGCCTATTTCTCAAACTATGTCTCCGGAACGGAAATGCTAGAAACATATGACATGGTACTATTACATCATATTAGGATGATTGGGCTCGTTTTTGAACTTTTTTATTCTGGAAGCGAACTTTTTTCAAACTTTGTGTTCGGAACGGAAATGCTAGAAACACATCACTTGCTACTATTACACCATATTACGTTCATTTGGCACGTTGTTGAACTTTTTTGTTTTGGAAGTGAACTATTGATTCTTTCATGTTTCGGTTGCCATATATTTCGGATCATTCATGTCTGGAACAGAAACGTTAGAAATACATCCTTTGGTACTATTACACCATATTAGGATGATTGGGCTTGTTTTTGAACCTTTTTTACCGGAAGCGATGTTTTCATCCTTGCATGTTATCGATGCTGTCTATTTCGCAAACTTTGTCTCTAGAACAGAAATGTTAGAAACACATCACTTGGTACTATTACACTATATTATGTTGATTTGGCACGTTTTTCTTTTTTTCCGAAAGCGAACTTTTTATTCCTTCTTGTTACGGTTGTTGTCTATTTCGCAACATTAGTGTCTTGAACGGAAACATTAGAAACCCATCCTTTGTTATTATTACACCATATTAGGATGATTGGCCATGTTTTTGAACCTTTTTGTACTGGAAGTGATGTTTTGATTCTTTCATGTTACAAGTGTCATCTATTTCACAACCTTTGTGTCCGGAACAGAAATATTAGAAGCGAATCACTTGGTACTATTACAACATATTACGTTAATTTGGCACGGTTTTGTACTTTTTTTTTCCGGAAGCGAACTTTCGATTCTCTGATGTGATGGGTGTGTCTATTTCGCAACATTTGTGTCCGAAACGGAAATGATAGAAACAAATCACTTGGTACTATTACACCATATTACGCTGATTGGGCACATTTTTGAACTTTTTTGTTCCGAAAACGAACATTTCATACTTGCATGTTACGGGTGCCCTCTATTTCGCAACATTCTTGTCCAGAACGGAAACGTTAGAAACACATCCTTTGGTAGTATTTAACAGTATTAGGATGACTAGGCATGTTTTTGAACCTTTTGGTTTCAGAACCGAAGTTTTGATTCATGCAAGTTACAAGTGCCGTATATTTCGCAAACTTTCTATCTGAAATAGAAATGCTAGAAACACATCTGTTGACAGTAGAAAATGACATTAATGGCCAATATTGTCAAGATATTAAAAATTGGTAATTTTGGGCCGAAAATAGGCAATTCCTAGCACACGCCGAAGCCCTAAAGTGTCGAAGGTCCATCTGCATGGGGCTTCGGTTGCCTCTTCGGTGGCCCACTTCGCCGATATGCTTCGGCCCGAAAGGTCTACTTCGGCAGGCCTACCGAAGGCCCACTTCATGTAGGATTGAGGAGTGAATCTATTATGGTTTTGGGTTCTTTTGATCCCTAATAAAAACTTATCTGTTTTATGCCAAATCCTAATCAGGTTAGAGTTAGAGTTTTAGCCAGGTGTGTCAAGACTAGCCCCTATAATTATAGGGGTGAGGCTGATTCAAATCATGATCAATCTACATAGATCAACTCAAAACCCTAGTTTTGAATCGTACTTTTACTTTTCATCTATTTCTGTGCCTTAGTTCGGTCCATCTTCGTGGGTTTGCGCTGAAAGCCCTCCGTCCATCACGTCGTAACCACAGTAAGTCCTTGTTGATTCCCTTGTGAATCATCCATTAATCTACGTAATAGATTGCTATCACTTTGTTGGATCGCCTGTGAACCATCCGTTAATCTACGTAACAGATTTCTACCCTTCGTTTTGTTTATTTGTCCATTACTATACTTGGTAATTCAGTCTACAGGCCGAATTGGAACTTGATGTTTGTTTTTGCAAGGTTTATACTCAGAATTCCTTCACCAAGGATTTTCGGAGCTAAGAAGCTAATTTCGGAGGCTGTCAGAGCACCCTCCGGCAGCTCTTCGCTTCATCCGTCCATGCCGAATTTGTCACGTTGTTGTTGGTCTGGTTGGTTCCATGCGCCGGAGCCACTTCGCATCAGAGCTACTTCGTGCTAGAGTCATGCCAGAACACTTTGCATCGGACCTACTTTTGCCAGAGGCTTCACGCCGAACCCTGTCATTCGGAGGCGATTTCGCATCATGATCTGATCGGAGCCTGTCCTTGGTCAGGTTGATCTAACCGCTGAAGGCTTCCCATCGGTGACCCTTCGCACGATATACTTTGAACCAATCAAGCTTTGCTCGGCCGATTGGTTTATTTTATCTACACACTTCAGCTAATTGGATTATTTCTGTATAATCTGATTGCCTAGCGACTCCACCACCCTTGCAACTGTTAAGCGTAGTCGGAACGCGTTGCCAATGTTGTGTTACGCTTAGACTTGTACCTAAGTATCCCCACGTTTTTGGATCATCGAACCGGCATGAGTGCGGGGGCATGTTTTCTTGTCAACAAACTATTTGGCGACTCCGCTGGGGAAAATGCCAACATGATGAGTACATCTACATCGGCTGCTAGTACCTCTACAATGACTACTACATCTACAATGGCGATGGATACCATGGGGGCACAAAGATCGACAACCGCAGCATCATGGCGCCAACCCTTGTGGATATCCCCGAGCAAGGTCGACCGGAGATCGAGGCAAAGATGAAAGAACTCCAAGATCTCATGCTCGGGAGCTACGTCAAGACATGAGCAGGCTTCATCAAGCGCGACGTCAACATCCCCGACCTCACCTGGACATAGGTAACACCATTGTCGCCTCCTTTATCTTCCTTAGAAATTGAACATAAGATACCCGCGTCTGTGGACCAAGCCGTTAGCACTTCGCTAGACAACCGTCTAGAGTCGACAGTTAGATCTCAGGTAGAGGTAATGTTTAGAAGGTTATGTTTTACCGAAGTCGTTCCTCCAACTCCGATCACCAGCATACCCCCAGTAAATCGCATTTATAGCAGAACCGACGATAGTACTGGCAAAGCTATCGTGTCTCCGGCCTTGACATCTACGGCCAAGACCAATCACTATACTCACAGCAAGGCTAGCTCTGTTTATTATGCGCCACCTCCATTGACGCCTGCGCCAGCTTTTCCCACACTGCCTGCATCGCATGATCCTACGCACCTACACAGACCCAAGCTAATCTTATACCCTAAGCCAGCACGGGAGGAGGACCCTCGTGGCCGACATGCTGACATACCACCACGTGTCATGCCCACGGATGAAATACGTGCACATGCAGGAGGCCAGGACGACATTGAGGAGCGGATCCACGTGTTGTTTAGAGAGTGTACCGACATCATGCCTCAGGATCGGACTAGGATTTACCGAAAGTCGTACCCTGATCACTTTGATACCATACTGATACGAGGATGCGCCCAACCTTCACGGCGTAGAATCAAAGATAATCGTGAAACCAGACGAGTCTTGTGCAGCCAACCGTTGCATGTGCAACAACCTGCAGCACGGAGTTCGCCCAACCTCACATTGTCCACTCAACCAAGTCAAGCATATTACAATCTGTTGACACGAAAATGTGCCCCCGCACTTGGGTCAGTCAGACGATCCAAAAGTGCACAAATAATTAGGGACAAGCCTAAGCGTAACGTGGCACCGACGTCGCGTTTCGACTACCCTTAATAATGATAAGGGGGTGGAGTCGCTAGGCAACTAGATTACAAGAAATAATCCAATTAGCCGAAAGAAATAGATTAAACAGAATGAAATCAACAAACCAGTCGGAGCCCGTTTGGTTCGAAGTCTGATGCGAAGGGTGCGTCGAAGGGTACCTTCGGCGTCTGGTGCAAAGTGCTCCGCTGAACGGTGCTTCGGCGTTCGGACTGACCCGACCGAAGGCGACCTCCGAATGGATCTGGACGCGATGATCACCTTCGAACAGCGGGGTTCAGCGTGATATCTCGATACAGCAAGCTAAGAAATATTGACGCGAGAGCCACGCGCGAGTGCAACTTCGTTCGGTGCGGAGTATGATAACGGTGAAGCTGGTCACGACGAAGTATGCTAGTGAAGCTTGTTATCGAAGCCTGCGGTTTTGTCGAAGGGTGTACTGGGGACTTCCGGAACCGATCTCTCAGCTCTGGACACCTCCGGCGAAGGGGCTCCGAACGTGCGAACCTGCAACAGAGACGATGCGAAGTACCAATTCGGACTTAGGACCGAATTTTGCGAGGTGTTGCACGGGTAACGAAGGTAGCAATCTATTACGCAGATTAGCGGGCACTTCACAAGCGAAGTACCAAGGTGATAACAATCTATTACGTAGATTAACGGATACTTCACGGGAGAAGTATCAAGGCTTACCACTGTTCCGTAGCGGCGGACGGAGGGCTTCCAGGCGAACCCACGAAGAGGTACAGAAAAGTAAAGGTAAAAGTAAAGGTACGATCAAAGCATGGCTTTGGTTTTGTTTGAGTTGGGGGGCTCCACGCTGGCCAGGCCCCTCTATTTATAGGGGGTTAACTCCTAATCTAATCTACTATTAATTCGGCTGGATAGAGAGAGAGATTGAGCTGGAAACGCGTACAACTCTATCTATATCGAGGTGGGCTTCGCCCAGGCCCGTTGAGGCCTAGTCCTCGAGCCGCACTTCGGTAGCGTGGGCTTCGGCTAGGCCCGTCGAGGCTTGCTCCTCGGGCCGAAGCTTCGGTAGTGTGGGCTTCGGCCAAGCCCATCGAGGCTTGATCTTTGGGCCAAAGCTTCGGTTGTGTGGGCCTCCGAAGGCTTCCCGGCTGAAGCCCATGGGCTGGCTAGAGACTTTCGGAGCCCATAGCTCAATGGACTTCGGCCCTGTAGGCCTTTGGACAGACCCTGGACATGTGTATTTTTGGCCCAAAGCATCAAAATTGATATTTTGACAATCTAGCCATTAATGCCATTTTTTGCTATCAACACATGCCCCCCTGCCTTTTAGTGAACTAGTGAACTAAAAGCACAACGAGCTAAAGACGATATCATCCATATCGGCTTTCCGACACTTTTATTATGTTTGCCACACACTTGGGAAATACCTTTTCAAGTATCTACCATTCAAAGCTCTTCGAAAATGCTCTCCCTACAGGGATTCAAACACGTATGCGTTGCCGGGAGCGATTTCGTCTATCTTAAAAGGACCTTCCCAACTAGGTGACCATTTTCCAAATTTGGGACTTTTTGTGCCTAAAGGCAAAATCGTTTTCCATACCAAGTCTCCTATTTGAAATGATTTTGGTTTAACCTTCTTATTATTGTATGCTTTAGCTACTCTTTTCTTGTCTACTTCTATGGCTTCTAAAGCCCTTAGTCTCTTATCGGTCACTTCCTCCAGATTATCCTTCAGAAGAGCTTCATACTCATTGACCGATAGGCCGTCTTGTTTTAACACTCTTAAGGAGCCTAGATCTACCTCCACAGGCAGAACAACCTCTTGTCCATAAACCAACTCATACGGACTGACCTCGGTGGCACCGTGCTTTGAAATCCTACAAGCCCATAACGCCTCGGAAAGCACTTCATTCCACCTTTTAGGAAACACTTCCATTTTCTTCTTAATAAGCTTAATCACGGTTTTATTACTAGACTCGGCCTGACCATTGGCCTGAGCATAGTAAGGTGAAGAGTTTATCAACTTAATGCCATAGTATTCGGCGAAGTCCCTTACTTCTTTAGAAATAGATGAACTACCTTGATCTGTAGTAAGAGTTTGAGGGATGCCGAATCTATGTATGATGCACTTTAAAATAATATCGCGTACCTCATTATGGGTCATGTTCTTGAGAGGTACGGCCTCGGTCCATTTGGTGAATTAATCTGTCGCCATCAACACGAACCGATGCCCCTTTGAGGAAGGAGGGAAGATCTAGCCGATGAAGTCTAAACCCCAACCTCGAAATGACCATGGCTTGACAATAGGATTGAGCAATGAGGCAGGAGCTAACTGGATGTTGCCAAACTTCTGACATGCCTCACACCCTCTGTAGTACTTGAAACAATCTTCAATCATAGTCGGCCAATAAAAACCTGCTCTTTTGAGCATCAAACTCATCCTTTGGGCCGACTGGTGAGTGCCGCAAAGGCCCTCATGGACTTCTCCTGTAGCCACCTGGAACCGCTCATGATCTAAACACTTCAATAGCACTCCGTCGATGGTTCGGCGATACAATGTGTTGTCTACCAACACGAACTTGAATGCTTGTCGCCGAACCTTCCGATCAACCCTTCGTCTAGGGTCTTTCAAATACTGGATGATTGGGACTCTCCAATCGCCCTCACAGATTTCAGAGGGCTTCGCTGGTCCACCTTCTAGAAAAACTTCTAAAACACTGACTTTGGGGTGCCCCCCGAGCCATTCCAGCTCCTGCCGAAGCGTGGTCGTGGTGGCCACTCGGAGTGTGCTGGGCCGAAGCCCTTTGGGGGATTCGGGCCCTGGGGAGCCTTCTCCATGTGAGAGGCTTCGGACTATGGACTCCGGCGTGCCGGAGCCCTTGGTGGGCGGAGCACTCCGATCCAGAGGCTCCGGCGTGCGGTGGCCTTCGGCGACCCAAGGGGTTCGACCCGAAGGGTGCGCCTGTCCAACATTACTGGCTTCGGCAATGAGACCAAACATCAGCTTTTCCAATACAGAAAATTTCCCTCTCTTGACATGGTAGCCAGATGCTTGCTGAGCCAAATCATTAGCGATTGAATTGGCTTCTCTTGACACATGAGATATTTTGAAATCATCAAAAGTAGCAACTATGTCTAGGCATTTGTCCAAGTAGCTATTCAGCAAACCATTAAAACATTGAGCATTCTTGGCTACTTGTTGTACTACTAATAATGAATCACCATACGCGTGAACATGTTAAGCACCTACAGACTCTAGTAGTTCAAGATTTAGCAACAATGCTTCGTATTCGGCTTGGTTATTAGTGGAAGAAAACTCTAGCCGGGACGAGGTCTCAAAGCACATACCATTAGGTGACATGAGAACCACTCCAATACCCTGGCCATTCTTGCAAGCCGAACCATCAAAATAGATTTTCCATGGCACTACCTCAACTAGAGCAATAACATCACTCCAGCTAGCATCTATGTGATGATCAACTATAAAGTTGGCTACGACTTGGCCTTTCGTCGCTCTTAAGGGCTCGTAGGCCAAATCGTACTCAATCAACGCATAAGCCCACTTTTTGATTCTTCCACTTAGAATCGGTTTCTGTAACATGTGCTTTATAACATCGGTTTGGCAAACGACAACACATGTGGTGGGGAGAAGATAATGGCGTAACTTGGTGCACGCGTAATAAAGTGATAAACATAATCGCTCCACAAACACGTACCTGGTTTCGGTGTCCAGCAGGCGGTGGCTCAAGAATGTGATGATGTACTCCTTCCCCTCCACCTCCTGGGTTAGCACGGCTCCAATCACGCTATCTTCAGCGGTGATGTATAGCCGAAACGGAATCCCAGCCTTGGGTGCTCTCACCACGGGAGGTGATGAAAAGCATTCCTTGATCTTCTCAAAAGCGCTTTGCTGGCTTGCCCCCAAGTGAACCCGGCTTCGTTTTTTAGCCGCAGTATGGGGACAAAGGCATCAATCTTGCCGGACAAGTTGGATATAAAGCGACGCAAATATTTCAACTTGCCTAGCAACTTTTGCACATCCTTCTTGCATGCCGGAGATGCAACGTCTCTAATCTTCTCAAGTCTCTTAGGATCAATTTCTATACCTCTCTCATGAATCATGAAACATAAGAACTTACCCGCAGACACACCGAAAGCACACTTGAGTGGGTTCATTTTCAACCCATACTGCCGCATCCTATCGAAAGCAACTTTCAAATCGGCTAAATGGTTTCCCATAGCGTCCGATTTGACCACGACATCATCGATGTAAACTTCTAACATGACTCCTAACAAGTCATGAAAGATCAAGTTCATAGCGCGCTGATATGTGGCGCCAACATTTTTCAAACCAAAAGTCATGACAACCCACTCGAACAAACCGACAAAACCAGGGCATCGAAAGACAGTCTTATAGACGTCCTCTTCGACCATAAAGATTTGATTATAACCAGCATTGCCATCAAGAAAACTTAGTACCTTATGTCCCGAGGCGTCATTGATCAGCATATCGGCTATTGGCATCGGATACTCGTCTTTTGGAGTGGCCCTGTTCAGATCCCTGAAAGCAATGCATACTCGTATCTTGCCGCTCCCTTTCTTCTCGACAGGCACAATGTTAGCAACCCATTCCGCATACCTGCATGGCCTAATAAATTCATCCTTAAGTAGTCGTTCCACTTCCTCCTTAACTCGGTCATAGACGGCCGAATTAAAGTGGCGGGGAGGCTGTTTATAAGGCCTAAACCTGGGTTTGATGGGCAGCTGATGCTCTACATGATGAGGACATCACTAGCTCGGATATAACCATGCTTATACTTTACAATAATCAACTCAAGATTCATTCATTCTATATTAGATTTACATTTTTTATATTTGAGCTAAGGATGCTACACCATGAGCTAGCTTTGTTTTCAATTACAGAAATTCTTTCATGGATTAAGCGACACGTTAAGAGCACATCAAGAGCATGGAACATCATGGAAGTTGATTGGGGACCAAGTCAAGGCCATGAAAACATAATATACAATTTTGGGACGTTATTTATGTGCCAAGAGAAAGTGGAGATTAACTTCTACATGTTTTTGACTTGGATTCGGACTGCATGGTCAGTAACAAATTCAAACGTGAACAACTTTTACATGGCAGCCCCGATTTGTATGATCGTGGACTTTTTGGAAAGCTTGAGACATCCTGTTTCTAACGGATGTAGCTACACTTCCAGATTCAATCCGAGGAGATTGCAATAACCAAAACAATGTGTGTTACTCAAACTCAGACTTTAAGGAGAGCACGGGATTCACACATGCATATCTTTCACATGGAAGCTCCAATTTAGATGATATTGGACTTTTTGGAAAGCTGAGGATGTCTACATGAAAGATAATATATTTATTCCACAGAAACAATCCCGGCCAAGGCTTAAGGATCTAAGTTTCTTTTTTCTTGTCAATCTGTTTAGGAAATAATTAGTAGTTTCCATATGTAATAAGTTTCCAAACTTTGGGGACGTCCCTAGGGCTATAAATAACCCTAGATACTTCAGTTGTAATTTAGGTTTTGATTAGATAAAAGTTTAGCCAATGCTACTTGTCCGTGTAAACCCGTGATCGGTTAGATTGCCGGTTTCACGTTTCAGAACCCCAACTATCCATGTGTGTCCTTCACATCCAGCAATACTAGTTGCTCCTTTATCTTGTTCTTGCTCATTCTTCGATTGCTTGCAAGAAGAAGGTTGATCACCGATAAGATCAACAACCCTTGGAGTTGGTGTATCGATTGCTAAGGCACAACATGAACGTCTCAGACGGTTGTAGTCGGGTCATCAACGTCGTCTCCTTCCAATCGAAAATATCTCTATCAACTCACCGAAAGATCGGGCCACCCAAACTGTCTCCATCACTACGAGCTCGCGGCTTAGCCCTGGCATTTCGCTATACTCCCATGCGAAACAATCGACGTACGACCGAAGTAACTTTATTACTTCAGCCTTTTCATCGGGCTGTAAATGTTGGTTTACAAAAGTCGGCCTTGGGACGCTACCATTACCTATATCGACTTCCTCCAAGGGATCGGCCGACGCAAAACCTTGCCCTAATTTTTCTACTTCGCTAAAGTCCTTGATGGCTTTGGCAATACCATCTTTATTAGACCGATACTGCTCCACTCAAGAGTTTAGCCAATCTAGATTATTCTTGCTAGACATGACTACTAATACAAAAATAGTCGTGCTACTCCCAGCTTTATAGACACTGGTACAAACCGTCCTCTAGATACACTAACAAAGTCATAATCCAAAAGATCTCTACCTGATAGACACTCTACTCTGTTATGGACGGCGTCAACCGACACATCGGCCAAAGCTACTTGGGCCGAAGTATCCGCGGGGATGACCTCCACCTCATCGCTGTCCCACTGTATCAAGCACTGGTGTAGGGTAGAGGGGATGCAACAGTTTGCATGGATCCAGTCGCGTCCGAGTAACACACTATAGTTACCTTGTACGTCGACGACGAAGAATGTTGTCGGCAACGTCTTGTTGCCCACCGTCAACTCCATAGAGAGTACTCCCTTGGCCTCGTAGTTCTCGCCGTTGAAGTCGTTGAGCATCAAGTTAGTCTTCTTCAGGTCATCTTCATCCCTGTCAAGTTTCTTCAACAAAGAATAAGGCATTAGGTTAACAGTGGCGCCGTCGTCGATGAGCATCCGGGAAATTGGCCTCCCATTGATGTGACCCCTGACGTAGAGGGGCTTTAGATGGCGAGCCGAGTCCTCGGGCTTCTCGAAGATGGCGTTGCGCGGACCGAGGTTTAATTGGGCAACCTCGGCCTCGTCTCGTGGTAGGGAGAACTCAGCATGCAACGTGACGATGTTGATGTCCATCACCTGGGGTGCGGGTCCCTTAGAGATGGGCGAGTAGTCATCGTCGAGCATGTCGTCCTCGTCGTCGCTTGGACTAGGAGCCGGGTTGGTTATCTCAAACGAATTCTCTCTCCATACCTGCTTCGTGGCTAGCCGAGGGCGGATCTCTTCGAAGATAGTATCGTGCTCGGCCTGAGCTACCTTCTCGCGCATCTCCTGTGCCCGCAGCCTTTGTAGGCATCTCTTCTGTGATTTGGACATGCCCGGAGGAGCCCAAGATGGCTGCAGCTTGGAGCCTGGAGCTACTGTTCGACTCCTGTTAATTTTGGCCGAAGTGTGCCCTTCGTCCTCGGGCACCCTGTGTTCGAAGGGGGCTTCGCTGCGAACCCCGTCGAACGGATCGACCTCATTCTGCCGATCGAACCATGCTTCGGCGCGGAGCTCGGTCGAAGCGTGCGGCTTACCTCCGTCAGACCTCGGCGACAAAGTATTTGGGATTGGGACTTCCTAAGACCCAACTCTGATAGTTATGGCTTCAGACTCCCTGACTTCGGGTTCCACATGCTCGCACTCTTCGGCTTTGCTCTGCATGGTCCGGTTCGGAGGCACCACGGATAGTCTGTGGACGATGCCCCCCTCCGCTAGGTCTGTTTGCCCCTGCCATCCATAATACTCTGAAGGGAAATAAGGCATAGAGTTAGGCTGCAGAGGGTACCCCAACCCAGATACGTACGGAGCCCACGGGGTTCCCGCCCAGTCATACGGCGGAGGCATCAGCGGCTCTAGTGGCCTTGGCCACTGCGAGCCGAACCCGTCACCTGGAGGGGGGTTCAGCTAAGTCGAAGGTGTCTCCGACCACACCAGCGAAGGATCCTGCCAGGCCAGAGGTATGTTCGGCCAGTGCGGGCCGAAGCCTCCCATCGGAGAAGTCCAGTGTGGTGCGGGGTTCGGCCATTGGGGGCCGAAGTTATTGTATAGGGGACCCGACCACTGGGGTTTGAAGCTGTTGTATGGGGGGTTCGGCCATTGTAGCTCGGAACCACCGTGCGGAGCATCAGGCCATTGTGGCCCGAAGCCCTCGTGCGGAGGGTTCGCCGGCTTCGGACTGAAGCCACCGTTCGAAGGTCTTGGACCCTTCGGCTGTTTTAGCTTAGCGTGCGAACATGTTTCTTTGGCTCTCCTCTGATGCTTGTTTAACAACATGTTATATGTTACCTTCGGCCTCTTACGAGCCTTAGCCGAAGGGGTATTGATGTTCTGTGATTGGGGGATGGATGGCCCAATCTTTCGGTGAGTAGAGGAGGAGATTAGATAACTTCGATTGGTAGGAGACGACGTTGATGACCCGACTACAACCGTACGAGACATTCGTGTTGCACCTTAGCGATCGATACACCAACTCCAAGGGTTGTTGATCTTATCGGTGATCAACCTTGTTCCTGCAAGCAACCGAAGAACGAGCAAGAACAAGATAAAGGAGCAACTAGAATTGCTGGATATGAAATATGCACAAAGGGTAGTTGGGGTTCTAAAACGTGAAACCGGTGATCTAACCGATCACCGGTTTACACGGACAAGTAGCATTGGCTAAACTTTTATCTAATCAAAACCCGAATTACAACTGAAGTTTCTATGGTTATTTATAGCCCTAGGGACATTCCCAAAGTTTGGAAACTTATTACATATGGAAACTAATAATTATTTCCTAAACAGATTGACAAGAAAAAAACAAACACACATTGATTTTGTGATTGTGATCTCCTCCGATGGAATCTGGATATACAGCTGGATCCGTTGGAAAGAGGACGTCTCAATCTTTCCAAAAAGTCCACAATCATCTAAATCGGAGTTGCCATGTAAAAGTTGTGCATGTTTGAATTTGTTGTTGTCCATGCAGTCCGAATCCATGTCGAAATTGTGTAGAAGTTAATCTCCACTTTCTCTTGGCACATAAATAACGTCCCAAAATTGTATATTATGTTTTCATGGCCTTGACTTGGTCCCCAATCAACTTCCATGATGTTCCATGCTCTTGATGTGCTCTTAACGTGTCACTTGATCCATGAAAGAATTTCTGTAATTGAAAACAAAGCCAGCTCATTGTGTAGCATCCTTAGATCAAATATATAAAATGTAAATCTAATATAGAATGAATGAACCTTGGGTTGTTTATTGTAAAGTATAAGCATGGTTATATCCGAGCTAGTGATGTCCTCATCATTCTGTTTCCACACTCCTACCTCGGGGTTCTTTGGTACGAGTGTGCGAGTGCGTGGTTCTCCAACAATCACATCTTTCCATTTAGCAGACTCGGCCTGTTCTGGCCGAATCAACACCCTTTTCTCGCCGAGGTCGACGGCGTTGACTGGAAAAGGATCTTTATCCAGCTTCATCTTTGTACCATGGTCTATCTTCAATCATCCTTCTTCTATCGCCGATTGTATCTGCCGTCGAAAAACATTGCAATAATTAGTATTATGAGAATGTGAATCATGCCACTTACAGTATGGATGCTTATTTAACTCGTCAGCAGGTGGGATAACTTGACCCTGAGGTAACCTGAGAAGCTGACTCTTTAAGAGGAAATCAAATATATTATCACATTTAGTCACATCGAACGAGTACTTGACGTCATTAAGTCTATTCTTTGTGGGGGATGGTCGTAGTTCGGAGCAGAATGGCTATCAAAAGAATTCAGGCTTTTCTTTTCAGTAGTAAGAAGCCAATAATTTGACAACTTAGTAGGATTTTTTTTATTTTCCAACAGAGATGGGTAAACAATAATTTGAGCTTGCTTGTGGGAATTACTACTGATATATTACACTAATCAATGGGGAATAAAAATAAGTAACGTGAAGGACCATGAACCGTTCAACAACAAGAACACGATCTCTTGGATTAAAACATAGCAGAATGCACAAGAACAACAGATCGTAAACTATGGTTCAATATTTTTGTGAGGTCATTTTCAAATAGGACGAAAATGAAACTACAACTAGGGATAAAGATTCTACCGTGACAACTGAGGCTCTAATACCAAATGATATGCGGATGCGCCCAACCTTCACGGCATAGAATCAAAGATACTCGTGAAACCTGGCGAGTCTTGTGTAGCCAACCGTTGCATGTGCAACAACCTACAGCACGGAGTTCGAACAACCTCACGTTGTCCACTCAACCAAGTCAAGTGGATTACAATCCTCGTTGCAATCACAAAGGGCTTGCAAGAACAACGGGAAGGAATGCACAATTCTCAGAGATGATTCACCTAGTAGCTAGAACACTCAAGAACATGCATAAATCATAGTTGTTTCATTCTCAAAATTCGGTTCTCTCAACACATTGAGAAAGATCCTATTATATAGAAGGTATTGAGAGGGAGATGGAGAGGTGTTCAGGACATTTTACATGGCATTAAGCCAATGTTGGTGCGCAACACCCTAATTAAAGCAAATGAAACGTTGTCAGTTTCTGGTCTCCACATTAAGTCGGCGATAACTCTCTATTCTGGTAGAATTATTGGATGAGGTCAGATCCATTGGAAAGCTTATGAGGTAAGCGTTCCAAGCTATGGTCGAACACATTTATTGGATTTAATATGCGGTTTCTATGAGCATTTTATTCCATACTGGTCACTTGAATCCGAAATGGCCTTCATTGCATTTATTGCTTGATTGATGGCTGTTGATGAAGTGTTGTCCTTTGGCCACTCTTCAATGTTGTCATACCTAAGAACAATTAAATTGCATGCATTAGGTAGCAACTGATTTTCATGTGTAATGCTATTCTTATTTAGGAGCGAGTTCACCTGTTGATTTATTTGCTTTGCACGAGCGCGAGTTATTGCTCCTTCAAAATGATTTGGAATATCTTGATCATTAGGGGAAAGAAATTATGTTGATGCTAGGCTGTCCGTATCACATACCCTACCCTCACAGCTATAGAGTCCCTAAATTCACCAAATTCCATGGTGAGGGTAACAAGACCACACTAGAGCATGTTAGCAAATTCTTAGCGCAGTGTTTAGAAGCTAGTGGGTCGGAAGCGTTAAAACTTAGACTATTTTCTCTTTCACTATCTGGCACCATTTTCACTTGGTTTTCGGCGCTGCCGCCGAACTCCGTCTAAACATGGGCTTGTTCGAACAAAAATTCCATCACTATTTCTATACTTGCGAAATAGAACTTAGGCTTTCACACTTAACGTCAATCAGACAAAAATATAGTGAGAGTGTCCCTGAGTACGTCAAGCGCTTCAGGGACACATGGAAACGATGTTTTAGTCTCAATATTTCAGAAAGAGATTTGGCGGATCTAGCTTTTAGCGTATCGCGTTATGAAATTAAAGAGAGGCTAGACAACCAAAACTTTTTAGAAGTCAGCCAAGTCCTATAGCAGGCTCTGGTCAAAGAAGGCTGAGCCAAAGATAAAAAATTCATTAAAACATTTAACAAACCTAAAGCTGAAGTTCACATCATGGAACACCCCGATGAGGAAGAGTTGGAGGAAGAGGACGATTCTGCCGATATGTATGCGGCCAAATGGGCATGTAATGGTAAGACCAAACCTATCACTTGTTCTGAACTACGACCGTCTCCCACAAAGAGTCAACCCAACGAGGTTAAATGCTCTTTTGATGTGACTAAATGTGATAAAATATTCCATTTCCTCTTGAATAGCCAGCTTCTCAGGTTACCAAAGGGCCAGGTCATCCCAACCACCAATGAACTAAAGAAACGCCCCTTCTGTAAGTGGCATGATTCACATTCTCATTATACTAACGATTGCAATATCTTCCGTCGGTAGGTTCACTCGGCCATATAAAAAGGACGATTAAAAATAGATTCTAGTCTGAAAATGATGATGGACAAAGACCCCTTTCCTGTGAACACCATCGACCTCGACGAGAAGAAGTTGTTGATTTGGCCAGAACAAACCGAGTCATCTAAAGGAAAATCAGTCATTATTGGAGAGCCCCGCACATGCACACTGTGGGATCAGAATGGCGACTAGAGGGGGGTGAATAGGCGCCTCGACAAATTCTTGTGAATATGATGGCCTTTTCAAATCACCCAACACACCTCTATATGAACAAGCAATTTTACCTAGATGTTTGACTGAAAATTTCAAAAGAATGATTCACTTGATTCAAACGTTAGATTATTGACTATTCTTTAATTTGACTTTGATACACAAATCAATTCAGTCAATCTCTGAAAACTGATTCTAAATCTTTGTTGAAATTCACTAAATCAAAACAAGTACATTTCTACTGATTAAACCTTAGTCAAAATCATAGGATACCACAAACAGGAGATATACAGAACAAAGCAGCATAGTTCAGAAGATTCAATACCAAATCTGAAATGTTGTACCTATGCGCTTGCATTGTTTGGCAATACTACAACAATTAAAATACAGTTCTTAGCTGAAAATAATGTGTAAAAATACTTGCTGATGAACTGAAACTACTCTGCAGTTATGACTCTAAAACAGAATTAATCTAGCAAGAAAACCTCACATATACATAGACTGAGCACATTCAAACAGCAAGAATAAATCTCAGCTCATAAGCTTTTGACAATAAACGAGGAACAAGAAATTTCAGAGCAGAATTTTATAAACTCAAAATACAGTGAATTCCTTCTAACAGATTCTACAAATCACTATTCAATTCTTCACAACCTTCAGCATCACTTCAGAAACATGGATTAAAATAGACAGCCTTAAAGAAACTCAATTCAAACCAAGTGACTTCTTGTTAAAACAGAGTTTTGGTCTGAATATTATGAATTTGGTAATTTTAGTTCAGCGGAAGATTCTAGACACAGATGACAATTCAGATCAGGAAGATGAATGTTAAGTTTTCAAATATGCTCACAATACTTATGTGACTTTGGTCATTTCAGATTCAAACACATTAACTACTGAATGAACTAGATTGACAAAGTGCAAATAAGAACAACACTGTTTCAGACTGAAAATAGAATCTCAAATCTTTTAATGCAATCTGAATTTTAACAATCTGAATCAAACTGATAGGAATACTTGTGTAATTCCTCAAAGACTCAAATAGAGTAGCCAACAAGTGCATTCAGACTCATTCCAGAAGCAGTAGGTACTAGACCAGTGAAAATATAGTCTGAAACAGTTCAGACAGGCACTGTAGAGCTTCTGAAAATTTCTCACTTCTAATGATACTTGATACTTAGAGTTAGCAAGGATGCAAATTGTTAATTCAGATAGCAATTTCAGATTCAACACTTCACCAACCAACCAATTTTAGGGTAAAGCTTTCAGATCTTGAAAAATGAAACCAGAGCAAAATTGCTAAAACCTGAATACAACCATTCTGTATTCTCCCATTTTCAGAGAATTGGAAAAAAATAGAAAAACACCTAGAGTCTTTGGACTAAACTTAGAAAACTCAAATCAGAGATGAATTTAGATAAACACACTCAACCAGAATTGGTAAATTTTTTCTCAGGCTAAACAACATGGAAGAACAGAATATCTATTTTCAGTCCATCCAATAATCATCCAGAAATTTCAATATTCTGCTTCAACTCAGGTTGACACAACAAGAAGGAACCAGAACTATTGCAAGTCTGGCAACATATCAACTTCACACAGCAAGAAAGAAATAGATCAATCAAGCAAAAAGGATAACACAAACAGACAAATTCTTCTCAACTAAATCAAAGATACCTTGACTAGTACCCACTGCATAGATCAAAGTGAAATTAGAATAAGAGATCCTACAGAGTTTTCTCAAGAAGTTTATCACCTCATAACACAACCAATGCAGTAATAATCACTAACACAGAACTTTCCTTCAGATCTTCTCAATAAACAACAATCACTTACTTCAGCAAGGAAAACCGAGTATTGATGCATAGAAACTCACCTGTTGGTAGCTGTTCATCCTCGAATTAAATCCCTGAGGCGTCTGGTCAGGTGTTCTAGGAGATTCCAGCGAAAAACAGAAGAACTGAGAACCATTCAGCAGCGCAGAGAAAAGTTGGAGATTACGGGCTAAAGTACTGATTTTACTATTGCTAGTAAGGGAGAATCATTCGAATAGAAATATCTGGGTATTGTGCTTAAAAATCTCATTCAATGTCACACAGCAAAAACCTAGGGATGACGACCCTTAAGTAGGCACATTCTAGAAGATACTTTTACAAAAAGACCCTTAAGAATTTTCAGAATAAAATATCCTGAAAATTACCCCTATTTTACTCTAAAAATACAACTTGACTCAACCTTTTAATATATTTTCAGAACTTGGTAATTCTAAAATCATACCAAAGGTTTACACTATTAAACTGAAATACTCAAATAAAAACTAAACTCCTATTTATTGAATTTAAAACATTTAGTAATTCGACGGTTTTTAGCAAAAACCGACAAAGCATTCCCGATCATCGACGAACGTCGTCAGTCCACGAACTCGACTGGCAGCAAGTCTCTCCCGCTCTCGAGCCGCCTTGTCACTTGAACTGGCTTCCATTTCGCTGACTCAACCGACACTTCGTCTTGATCAACCTCCATCTCACATCCTGCTTGATCTCCATGCGTACATCTGAGTCCACTCTCAACTTCGACTGACACCCTCGACCATCTGGCATTAGACTCCCCGTCTAACCCTGATCCGTTGCCATCGACAGTTGATGAGTATCTCAATCCTGCACACACGAGACAAATACAGACACACACACACATATCCAAACATCCACACACAAACTCATGACAAAACCCCTGTCAATCACTCATCATAACCTTTAACCATAGTGACGACCCTCACTAGGTTCCTCACACACTCGTACCAAAGAACCCTGAATTGGGAGTGTGGAAAAATAACATCGACACGTCATCTTCGGTTGGGGCTCATAAGAAGCCAAAAGTAACATACCAGATGTTGCTGAATAAACAACAGAACAGGGCCGAGGAAAAGAACGCTCAACCGAAGGGGCCAAGACAGACCCACCGCGTCGGTCGAACCAGCCTCTACTTTGGTCTAACCCAGGTCTGGCCGAAGCCATCTCCGAGGCTCGATCCGACTGGCCTACTATGGACGGTGCGACCGGCTTGTCCCAGGAGCCTAGCAAAGTACGGTCTAACTGGCCCTCAATGGCTGGTCCGACTTACATAGTCCGGTCCGACCAGCCTAGCGAGGTTGGTCCGACCAACAGGGTACAAGAAAGAATTTCTACCAAACGCAAAGATACCAAGGCCGATCTGGGCAATTCCCGTTCGGACAAAAATCCCAAGAGCAGGTTGGTGGCGCCTGGTACTAAGCCACAACCATCTTGGGCACCTTTGGGAATGTCCAAATAGGAGAAGAGGCGCCTCCAATGTCTGTGATCAGAAGAGATACACGAGAAGAAGGCCTATGATGAGCGAGACGCCACCTTTGAGGAAATCCGCCCTCGACCAGTCGTGAAGCAAGTATGGAAGCCCAAGCCAGTTGAGGCAAACAACTCGGCTCCCATTCCAAGTGACGACGATGACATGCTCGATGACGACTACACGCCCATGTCCGAGAGGCTCGCACCTCAAACAATGGACATAAACGTCGTCATGCTTCCCGCCAAGTTCGCGCTACCGCAAGACGAGGCTGAGGTCGCTCAATTAAGCCTCGGCCCACGAGATGTCGTTTTCGAGAAGCACGCGGAAATGACTCATCACTTGAAGCCTCTCTACGTCAAGGGTCACATTGATGGAAAGCTGATCTCCATGATGTTGGTTGACGGAGGTGCTACCGTCAACTTGATGTCGTACTCTCTCTTGAAGAAGCTCGGTAAAGATGAAGAAGATTTGAAGAGGACCAACCTGACGCTCAACGGCTTCAACAGTGAGAGGTCTGAGGCCAAGGGCGTATTTTCTTTGGAGCTGACGGTGGGCAACAAGACGTTGCCGATGGAATTCTTCGTCATCGATGTGCAAGGTAACTATAGTGTGCTACTTGGGTGTGATTGGATTCACGCAAATTGTTGTATTCCATCTACTTTGCACAAGTGCCTAATACAGTGGGATGGCGATGATGTGGAGGTTGTACTAGCTGATACTTTGGCCCAGGTTTTGTTGGCCGATGTATCTATTGACGCCTTCCATGATAAGGTAGATTGTCTGTCAGGCAGAGATCTCTTAGAATATGACTTTGTTAGCTTGTCTGAGGGATGTTTTGTTCCCGTGTCTGTAAGACAGCTAATGAAGCACGACTGTCTCTAAATTAGTAGTCATGTCTAGTAAGAATAATCTTGGTTGGCTAAAGTCTCACGTGGATCAATATCGGTCTTCTAAAGACAGTATTGACGAAGCCATTGAAGATTTTAGTGAAGTAGAAAAGTTAGGTTAAGGTTTTGCATCGGCCGATACCCTAGAAGAGGTCGATATAGGTGATGGTTGTATTCCGAGGCCAACTTTTGTAAACAATAATTTGCCGGCTAATGAAAAGGTCGAAGTAATAATGTTTCTTCAGTCGTATGTCAATTGTTTTGCATGGGAGTACAGTGAAATGCCCGGACTAAGCCACGAGCTCGTGGAGCATCGGCTGCCTATCAAACCTAGGTTTAGACCTTAGAAACAGCCCCTCATTGCTTTAATTCGGCCGTATATGACTGAAGTTAAAGAGGAGATAGAACGATTACTCAAGGTTGTATTTATTAGACCATACAGGTATGCTGAATGTGTTGCTAACATTGTGCCTGCAGAGAAGAAAGGATGTGGTAAGATTCGTGTGTGTATTGATTTTACAAAGTTTAACAGAGCCACTCCGAAGGACGAGTATCCCATGCCAATAGCCGACATGTTGATCAACGATGCTTTAGACACAAGGTACTAAGTTTTCTTGATGGCAACGCTGGGTATAATCAAATCTTTATGGCCGAAGAGGACGTTTACAAGACAACATTTCGATGCCCTGGTTTTATCAGCTTGTTTGAGTGGGTTGTTATGATTTTTGGTTTAAATAATGCTAACGCTACATATCAATGCGCTATGAACTTGATCTTTCATGACTTTCTAGGATTTATGCTAGAGGTCTATATAGATGATGTTGTGGTCAAATCGGATGCTATGGGGAACCATTTAGCCGATTTGAGAGTTGCTTTTGATATGATGCGTCAGTATGGCTTAAAGATGAACCCACTCAAGTGTGCTTTTGGCCTGTCGGTGGGCACGTTCTTAGGATTCATGATTCATAAAAGTGGTATTGAGATTTATCCTAAGAGGGTTGAGAATATTAAGAACTTTGAGGCACCGACATGCAAGAGAGATGTGCAAAAGTTGCTAGGTAAGATGAATTATTTGTGTCGCTTTATATCTAACTTGTCTACAAGATGGATCCTTTTGTCCCTATACTCTGGCTAAAAACGAGGCTGAGTTCATTTGTGGGGAAAGTCAGCAACGTGCATTCGAAAAAAAATCAAAGAGTGCTTATCATCACCATTAGTGGTGAAGGCGCCCAAGGCCAGAATACCATTTCGGCTATATATCGCCGCGGAGGACAGAGTGATTGGAGCTATGTTGACTCAAGAGGTGGAGGGAAAAGAATACATCATCACATTCTGAAGCCACCGCTTGTTGGACACCGAGACAAGGTACGTGTATGCGGAGCATTTATGTTTATCACTTTATTATGCATGTACCAAATTATGTCACTATCTTCTCCCTAGCACATGTATTATTACTTGTCAAATCGATGTCATAAAATACATGTTGCAGAAGCCGATTCTAAGTGGTAGAATCGGAATGTGGGCTTATGATTTGATTGAATATGATTTTTCTTATGAACCTTTGAGAGTTATGAAAGGACAAATCGTTGCTAACTTTATAATTGATCACCAAGTAGATGTCAATTGGGGTAGCGATGTTACTCTAATTGAGGTAGTGCCATGGAAACTTTATTTTGATGTTTCGGCTTGCAAGAGTGGCCAAGGTAATGGAGTGGTTCTCATATCACCTAATGGTATGCGCTTTGAGACCTCGGCCCATTTAGAATTTCCTTCTACTAATAACCAAGCCGAAAATGAAGCTTTATTGCTAGGACTCGAATTGTTAAGTTCCATGAGTATTAAACATGTACATGCATATGGTGACTCTCTATTAGTTGTACAACAAGTAGCTAAATTGACTCAATGCTTCAATGGTTTGTTAAATAGCTACTTGGATAAATGTCTAGACATAATCGCTACTTTTGATGACTTTAAAATTTCTCACGTGTCTAGAGAAGCCAATCCAATTGCAAGTGATTTGGCTCAGCAAGCATTTGGCTATCAAGTCAAAAAAGGAAAATTTTTTGTACAAGGGAGGCCGATGCTTGAAGTCTTTGTGTCAACTGAATCCTCTGGGCCGGAACCCTTCGCCCTCCGAAGGGTGTTGCGTGTCGGAGCCCCTATGCCAGAGCCCCCCATCCACCGAAGAACTCTGTGCACTAGGCTCCTCGTGCCGAAGGCTTCCAAGCACCGGGGGCCTTCGCGCGCCGGACCTCTCCGTCATAGAGATTCGATATGATCGGCTCTGCACGGTCGAACTGACCAACCCTCGATAGGAATAGGAAGGCTATGAGGACATTCTAAGATTTGTAAATTAGATGCCACTTCGGGTAAAGAACTGGCGAACCCTCCGGGAAGCCATGTGGATGATTTGAGGGCCTCAATTGTCCAATATTTGAGAGACCCTGGCACGAGGGTTGATCGGAAGATTTAACGCCAAGCCTTTAAGTTTGTATTGCTTGATCAAACATTATATCATCGAACCACTGATGGAGTGCTTTTAAAGTGCTTAGATGCTGATCAGTCCAAGGTAGCTATAGGTGAAGTACATGAAGGTCTTTGTGGCACTCATCAGTCAGCTCGCAAGATGAGTTGGATGCTCAAAAGAGCCAGTTTTTATTGGCCGACTATGACTGAAGGATGTTTCAAGTACTTTAGAGGGTGTGAGGCTTGTCAAACGTTTGGTAATATTGAGCTTGCTCCTGCATCAATGCTTAATCCTATTATAAAACCATGACCATTCTGAGGTTGGGGCTTGGTGATAGACTACTTCACCAAATGGACCGAGGTTATACCTCTCAATAACATGACTCACAACGAAGTAATTGACTTTATCTTGAAGCACATTATATAATAGACCCCTACGGGTACGGGGGAGCCCGATCTTTCGATGAGAGATGGAGGATGTGGTGAATTTGGTGGAGGCCGACGTTGGCTGCCCGACTACCACAACCAAGATGGTGTGGCGCCTTGAGCGACAGGTACACCGTCTCCTGATAACTACGATTTGGGGGTGGAGATCGACGTTGTGCTACCCGACTACAACAACCACAAGGATGCTGCGCCTTAGCGATAGTTACACCGACTCCGGTTGTTGCTGCTCTTGCCGTGCCAAGAACAGCCTTGAACCTGCAAGCAATCGAAGAACAAGCAAGAACAAGATGACAAGCAAACACTCACGGATGTGATAGAAGTTGGAGTTTTGATTCAAGTAATCGGGCGGTCTAGCCGACACGCGCGTTACAAGGAAGTAGCAGCAGCTATCTTACATCAAACAAAACCCGAGTTCTTTTGTGGCTACCACTTGCTTTTAAAGGGAAAAACTAGAAACTCAGGATGGAGTCACGAGCGTTCTTCGGCAGTTTCTGGACGTTTCATCTGTCCTCTGCCATTGATTCTTGATCCGTTGGAAAGCAGACGAAGAGACCTTTCCAACAAGTATTTATTTGCATTAAACAACCTTGGGAGTTGAAAGATATGCTCCATTTAATCTTGGATTTCTGCAGTTACAAGAGTCCCTTCGGGTGCACGAATATTTATTGCATTGTTGCCTTCTCCACTCCTAGCTGGTTCAGTTCCTAAGCACTTAAGGATAATAAAGTCATCACAAGACTTTAATAGTACCCCATTGGAAAAATAATTAACTTGAACAGCTAGGAACGAGTTCACCAGATAATTAAGTTCACGTGCACGGGCGCGTGTCATTGGTCCTTGCTTAGGTGTAAGCGGTGAAGTGTTGGCTGCTGTTGTGGTTGTATCAATGGCAGCGATGTCCTCATCATCCTCCCCTTCTTGCAACAGAGTCGTCCTCGACTCGAACGTGTCCTCCTCACGCAAGTATGGTTTCAAATCTGCAATGTTAAAAGAGGGACTAACCCCGAAATCTGCAGGCAACTCAATTTTATATGCATTATCATTTATTTTTTGAAGCACTTTGAAGGGTCCAGCAGCTCGTGGTAGTAATTTAGACTTTCTTAAATCCGGAAATCTATCCTTTCTCAAATGAACCCAAACTAAATCACCAGGTTCAAAAGTAACATGCTTTCTACCCTTGCTACCGGCTTGTTGATACTTAGCATTCATGGCCTCAATGTTTGCCTTAGTTTGCTCATGCATCTTAAGAATCAGTTCAGCACGGCGAGAAGCATCAAAATTCAATTTTTCTGAAGGTGGAATGGCCATAAGATCAATGGGAGCACGAGGGACAAAACCATACACAATCTCAAAAGGGCATAATTTAGTAGTCGAATGCAGCGAACGATTGTAAGCAAATTCAATATGAGGCAAACATTCTTCCCACAATTTGATATTATGTTTCAGAACAGCCCTAAGCATGGTAGATAAACTACGGTTTACAACTTCTGTTTGTCCATCAGTTTGAGGATGACAAGTAGTAGAAAAGAGTAATTTAGTTCCCAATTTAGCCCATAAGGTTTTCCAAAAATGACTAAGAAATTTGGCATCCCGATCTGACACAATAGTGTTTGGTACCCCATGCAAACGAACAACTTCACGAAAGAACAAATCAGCAATATGGGTAGCATCATCAGTTTTGTGACATGGTATGAAGTGTGCCATTTTAGAAAACCTATCCACAACAACAAAATACTATCCCTCCCCTTCTTTGTTCTAGGCAGTCCTAAAACAAAGTCCATAGAAATATCCTCCCATGGAGTACTAGGAACAGGGAGAGGCATGTACAAACCATGTGGATTAAGACGGGACTTAGCTTTTTGACAGGTGGTGCAGCGAGCAACAAACCGCTCCACATCCCTTCTCATCTTTGGCCAATAGAAATGGCTTGCTAGGATGTCTTCTGTCTTCTTCACACCAAAGTGCCCCATCAACCCACCGCCATGTGCTTCCTGCAATAGTAACAGACGCACAGAACTAGCTGGAATGCATAATTTGTTAGCCCGAAACACGAAGCCATCAGTGAGAACAAACTTGTTCCATGTTCTCCCTTCTTTACATTGCAGCAACACATCTTTGAAATCATCATCAAAAGCATATTGTTCTTTAATTGTTTCCAAGCCAAAGATCTTAAAATCAAGTTGGGATAACATAGTATAACGGCGAGACAAGGCATCCGCAATGACATTATCTTTTCCTTTCTTATGTTTGATGACATAAGGAAAAGACTCAATAAATTCTACCCACTTGGCATGCCTACGGTTCAGATTGGTTTGGCTCCTGATGTGCTTCAAAGATTCATGATCAGAATGTATGACAAATTCTTTAGGCCATAAATAATGTTGCCATGTTTCCAAAGTTCGAACTAGAGCATATAATTCTTTATCATAAGTGGAATAGTTCAAACTAGGCCCATTCAGTTTCTCACTAAAATAAGCAATAGGTTTTCCTTCTTGCAACAAGACACCTCCCAACCCAATACCACTAGCATCGCATTCCAATTCAAAAGTCTTATTGAAATCTGGTAATTGGAGAAGGGGTGTATGAGTTAACCTATCCTTCAAAGTATTAAATGCAACCTCTTGCGCCTTCCCCCAGGTGAACGGAGCACCCTTCTTCGTAAGCTCGTGCAGTGGGCCTGCTATGGTGCTGAAGTCCTTCACAAATCGGCGATAGAATCCAGCAAGCCCGAGAAAGCTTCGGACTTGCGTGACCGTGGTAGGAACCGGCCAACTGTGTATTGCCTCTACCTTGGCTTGATCAACTTCAATTCCCTGTGGTGTCACAACATAGCCAAGAAAAGAGACTCTATCTGTGCAAAAGGTGCACTTGTCAATGTTACCAAATAAGCGTGCATTGCGTAAAGCATTAAAAACTAGCACGTAAATGTTCAAGATGTTCTTCTAGAGATGTGCTATAGATCAAGATGTCATCAAAGTAAACTACCACAAATCTCCCAATGAAAGCACGTAAAACTTCATTCATTAATCTCATGAAAGTGCTAGGTGCATTAGTGAGGCCAAAAGGCATGACCAACCACTCATACAAACCGAACTTGGTTTTGAACGCTGTTTTCCATTCATCCCCTAGCTTCATGCGAATTTGGTGGTATCCACTACGCAAATCAATTTTAGAGAAAATCATCGAGCCACTAAGTTCATCAAGCATATCATCTAACCTAGGAATAGGATGACGATATCTGATGGTAATGTTATTAATTGCTCGGCAATCTACACACATGCGCCATGATCCATCTTTCTTTGGAACCAACAGAACAGGAACAGAGCAAGGACTAAGGGACTCACGCACATAACCCTTGTCGAGTAATTCCTGAACTTGTCGCTGAATCTCCTTGGTCTCCTCCGGGTTGGTCCTGTATGGCGCTCGATTTGGCAAGGAAGCCCCAGGGATGAGGTCAATCTGATGCTCAATACCTCTGATTGGTGGTAGCCCGGGTGGCACTTCTTGTGGAAACACATCAGCATATTCCTGCAAAAGATTAGTGACAGTAGGAGGCAAAGTAGATGGTATGTCGTGAAGTGAGAACAAAGCTTCTTTGCAAACAAACACATAGCAGATCATGGCGTCGTCATTTAATTCAAGTAAATCAGATTTTGAAGCAAGGAAACAAGCACTTTTCAATTTTATGTCATTTTTTCCAACATGAGCAGATTTAGATTTGTCATTCGTAGGTTGAACTGATCCGTTCACAACACCACTGTCATTTTGAGCAGATTTCTTGTTTTTCTCCTTGCAAGCTCTAGCAACTTCATCCCTCAAAATAGCATCGGGAGACATAGGGTGCAAAACAAGCTTCTTCTCATTATGCATGAAAGAATATTGATTTGATTTACCATGATGCAATGTATCCTTATCAAATTGCCAAGGTCTACCAAATAACATAGAGCAAGCTTGCATAGGTACCACATCACAATCAATGTAATCATGGTATGAACCAATTGTAAATTCCACTCGGACCATACGTGTTACCTTAAGCTTAACACTATCATTGAACCATTGGATGTAGTAGGGATGTGGGTGTGGAAGTGTTTTCATCCCAAGTTTTGCTACCATGGTGGCACTCGCTAAGTTGTTGCAGCTTCCTCCATCAATAATAATGCGACACGATCGTTCCAAAACGACACACTTTGTTTGGAACAGATTGTGTCGCTGGTTCTGTTCTGCTTGAATCATTTGTGCACTCAAGATACGCCTCACAACAAGACTGATGAGGACATCAGTACATCTACACCAGCTGCACCTTCTTCAGCGCCATCTCCTTCTGGGATAATCACGAGGGCCCGTGCAAGAGAGCTGAACTTTGTCATACTACTAAAGAATGAAGGCCCAGAAGAATAAACGCAGGCCTGCCTAGAGTAGGCCTTCCTAGGGGCGCCCCCCCTCTTTGGGCGTCCACATTAGGGGGCTGCACCCACCTTTCCCCCCCCTCTATTTAAATAGAGTCTTGTCATTCCTATAGACTCGAGTTTTGATTTACAATTAGCTTTTGCTACTTTTGACACGCGCCAAACAGCGCTGTCCTCGTGTGATTCAGAACTCCACCTTGAGTGATATTCATATTGCTCGCATCTCTTTCTTGTTCGTTCTTCGATTGCGAACAGGAAACGATCTTCGTGATCAGGCTGATCTTGCATCCACAAGGTCGGTAACCACAGGGAGTTGGTTCAGCGATTGCATTGGCGCTTCGGGTTCGCTCGTCGTAGTCGGATCGTGAGGGTCTTCTTCCACCAAATCGAAGTTATCTCCACTCACCGAAAGATCGGGCACTTCAGCTCTATCAAGTGGTATCAGATTTTCCGGGTTGATCGGTGAGTTTATCGAGTGTTTGTCCCTTCCTACAGTCCACAAAACCACAACACGAAAATATATTTCAGGTTAGATCCTTGTCCCAGCACCTTTTTGAGCCTTGCACTATCTTTCAATAATTTGCTTTGTTGAATTTGTGTGCTTACGCGTGTCAATTGTTGCTGGTTACTTGTGCATCTTCATCTGCATATCACGCAAACCCCCCTGGCCGTGCGCCCCTCCCTTCCCTGCCTTGTGTGTTATTTGGAAAGTTACAAAAAAAATATAGGTTGCCTCATTCTGCTCAACCTCATTTGAGAAAGTTTTGGTTGCCTTCCATACAAAGGGTAGTCAATTATTGCTGGTTGCCTAATATTGATCACACTCATTTGAGAAAGTTTTGGTTGCCTTCCATACAAAGGGCAATCAATTATTGCTGGTTGCCTAATATTGATCACACTCATTTGAGAAAGTTTTGGTTGCCTTCCATACAAAGGGCAATCAATTATTGCTGGTTGCCTAATATTGATCACACTCATTTAAGAAAGTTTTGGTCGCCTACCATACAAAGTGCAGATTGCTTCATTTCCGAAATTCTTGATCACCTACCATACAAAGGGCCGTCCATTATTGCTGGTTGCCTATTTTTACTTGCAAGTTTCTCCGGATAAAAAAAAACGAAAAAAAAGAGAAAAAAAAAGAGAAGAAAAAAAAAGAAAAGAAAGAAAGGAGAAAAACAGCAAGGAAGTGATCCCCCTGGCCGTGCGCCCCTCCCCCTTTCCATCCCTGCTCACCTCTTCGGTTTTCCTTTTTTTTGTGTACCGCCTTTTGCACTTTGTTTCCAGCAGCTTTTGGTTACGTCTTTGGCACTATAATTCAACCTCGCATTATTGTTTGATTGTGCTAATCCTTGTTTTGAGTGCAGCCTACCTAGAACCCCACATAGTTCTACAACGAGCAGATTTTGTTTCTCCAAGCAATCGCTGCTCCAATCTTTCGCCGGTTTCACCTGTTGGTTGCAGGTCACCCCTGTGTGCTTGGTAAGAACGGATAAGAATTTGATAACAGCACGTCTGTGAGCGACCAATCCACATCCGTATTGTCGTAGGTTTTTGCTTTGTGTTTGCACTAACTATGGCAGGCAATGACGAAACGAAGGATGCACAACTACTGGATGTACGGGCACAGGTTGATGGCCTTGCTGCGGACATGACAACGATGCATGAGCGGTTTGATTCTACGATCACTTCGTCGACCGAGCGGTTCGACCAGATCGACCTCGCTCAGACGGCCATGGTGACCACGCTCGACACCATCATGTCACGACTCGATGCGTTAACTTCGTCGCTCACCGAATTACAAAAGGATTATGGTGGCGATACGGAGCAGGACGATGGACCTCGCCACGGTCGTGCACGTCGCGTGGTACGTCATTCCCCTCACGATTCATTTGCTAAGATTAAATTTAAAATTCCATCTTTTAATGGCAAATATGATCCTGCTGCTTATCTTGATTGGGAACTAGAGGTCGATCAGAAATTTTCATGCCATGATATTCCTGCTCATTCTCAAGTTAAAGCTGCTATTAGTGAATTTACTGATTTTGCTTTAATATGGTGGCGTGAATATAAACTAACACATCCTACTGCTACACCCATCACTTGGACTCAATTAAAAGCTGCTATGCGACACAGATTTGTTCCTTCATATTTTGCGCGAGATTTGCTAAAGAAAATGCAGAGTTTTCGACAAGGACAGCAATCTGTCGAGGACTACTATCAAGAGCTCCAAAAAGGTATGATTCGTTGTGGTTTGTTTGAGACAGATGAAGCTGCGATGGCCCGTTTTCATGGTGGTTTGAATAGAGAAATTCAGGACATCCTTGACTATAAGGAATATTCTGATATGGCCACATTGTTTGCATACGCTTGCAAAGCTGAACGTGAAGTGCAGGGACGCCGCTCGAAGACATATCCTAACTCTTTTGCAGGTAGAGGCGCAGCAATCAATTCAGCGTCTACTCCGCCTACACCATCCACGATCAGCACTCCATCGCGCGAAACGACGGCCAAGCCTACCGCATCCTCGTCCCCAGGCGCTGCTCCTTCCACAGGACGTACACGGGATATTCGGTGCTATCGTTGCCATGGACTTGGACACGTGAGTCGGGACTGTCCAAACAAGCGTATTTTGCTCATACGTGACAATGGTGAGTATTCATCCGCTAGTGATTCCGAGGAAAACCAACATATTATGCTTGCCACTGACCATGCAGCTAAAACGGAGGTACATGTCGATCCCGGTGATGCCGATAAGTATGAGAGTCTTGTTGTGCAGCGTGTTCTTAGCACACAGGTCACCACGTCTGAGAAAAACCAACGGCACACACTTTTCCACACCAAAGGTGTTGTACAAGAACGGTCGATTCGCATCATCATCGACAGTGGCAGCTGCAACAACTTGGCAAGCACAGCTTTGGTCGAGAAGTTGTCCTTGCCCACTCGTAAGCACCCAAACCCGTATCACATTCAATGGCTTAATGATGGTGGAAAAATTAGAATCACACGTTCGGTACGCGTTCCTTTTTCATTGGGCTCTTATTCTGATTATGCTGATTGTGATGTTGTTCCAATGGAAGCATGCTCTTTGTTACTTGGTAGACCTTGGCAATATGATACTGATAGTGTACATCATGGTCGTTCGAATCATTATTCCTTCATGTTTAAAGGTCAGAAAATAATTATACATCCAATGACCCCTGACCAAATTTTTAAAGATGATCTTGCTAGGGCTACTAAAGCGGCAAAACCACTAGCACCCCAACCAGCCGCCAATGTTACTTCTGAAATCAAGTTGAATGCGCCTGTCTTGCTTGCTACACGTGCTGATTTTGAGGATTTACGCCATGATCATTTGCCCTGCTATGCACTTGTTTGTTCTAGTATGCTCGCTGCCCTTGATGCTCCCCCATCTTTGGATATTCCCCCCGCTGTTTCTAACCTTTTGCAGGAGTACGCTGATGTGTTTCCCACAGACTTACCCTCGGGTCTCCCTCCACTCCGTGGTATTGAGCACCAGATTGACCTCATCCCCGGCGCCCAACTACCTAACCGCGCCCCATACCGCACGAATCCGGATGAGACGAAGGAGATCCAGCGCCAGGTGCAGGTGTTGCTTGATAAGGGGTACATTCGTGAATCTCTTAGCCCTTGCTCGGTTCCTGTTTTACTTGTGCCGAAGAAAGATGGGTCATGGCGTATGTGTGTAGACTGTCGCGCTATTAATAACATCACCATTCGTTATCGATATCCTATACCACGCCTTGATGATATGCTAGATGAACTTAGTGGTGCCATGATTTTCACTAAGATTGATTTACGTAGTGGCTACCATCAGATTCGCATGAAATTAGGAGATGAATGGAAAACGGCTTTTAAAACGAAATTTGGGTTATATGAATGGTTGGTTATGCCGTTTGGATTAACTAATGCTCCTAGCACCTTTATGCGCTTGATGAATGAAGTTCTTAGACCCTTCATAGGACTGTTTGTTGTTGTCTACTTCGATGATATCCTTATTTATAGCAAGACTATGGAAGAGCAGTTAGAACATTTGAGTGTTGTTTTTGATGCCTTGCGTGCTGCCCGCTTGTTTGCTAATATGGAAAAATGCATCTTTTGCACACAACGCGTCTCGTTTCTTGGTTATGTTGTTACCCCACAGGGCATCGAGGTGGATAGCAGCAAGGTTGATGCAATTCGGGAATGGCCCACGCCGACGACGGTCACACAGATTCGGAGTTTTCTTGGACTTGCAGGTTTTTACCGTCGGTTCGTACGTGATTTTAGCTCCATTGCAGCACCTCTACATGAGCTTACAAAGAAAGGTGTGCCATTTGCTTGGGGCGACTCGCAGGAGGTAGCGTTCAGCACTTTGAAAGATAAGTTAACACATGCCCCCCTCTTGCAATTGCCTGATTTTACTAAAGTATTTGAGCTTGAATGCGATGCTAGCGGGATTGGATTAGGTGCTGTTTTGTTACAAGAGGGCAAACCGGTTGCGTATTTCAGTGAAAAATTAAGCGGTGCTAGCTTGCGATATTCTACTTATGATAAGGAGCTTTATGCTTTAGTCCGCACTTTGCACACATGGCAGCACTATCTTTGGCATCGCGAGTTCATAATTCATTCTGATCATGAGGCCTTGAAACATATTCGTACCCAAACAAATCTAAACCGTCGTCATGCTAGTTGGGTAGAATTCATCGAGTCTTTTCCTTATATTATTAAACACAAGAACGGGAAGGAGAATGTCATTGCTGATGCGTTGTCTCGTAGATATACCATGCTTTCACAACTCGATTTTCAAATTTTTGGTTTGCAAACTGTGAAGGATCAATATGTCAACGATGCTGATTTTAAAGATGTTCTAACTCATTGCACGCCTGGCAAACCTTGGGGTCAATTCCACATGCAGGATGGGTTCCTGTTTCGCGCTAACAAGCTGTGTATTCCAGCAAGCTCGGTCCGTCTTTTGTTGTTACAGGAGGCACATGGTGGTGGTCTCATGGGACATTTTGGTGTCCACAAGACGCACGAGGTGCTGGCCGCACATTTCTTTTGGCCCCGGATGCGCCGTGATGTCAAGCGCCTTGTTGCACGCTGCACTACATGTCAAAAAGCTAAGTCCCGGTTGAACAACCATGGTTTGTATATGCCTTTGCCTGTTCCTACTTCCCCTTGGCTTGACATTTCTATGGACTTTGTTTTGGGATTGCCTAGAACTAAGAAGGGGAGGGATAGCATTTTTGTGGTTGTTGATAGATTTTCCAAAATGGCGCATTTTATACCTTGTCATAAAACTGATGATGCTCGCACTGTTGCTGAATTGTTCTTTCGGGAGATTATTCGTTTGCATGGCATTCCAAATACAATAGTCTCAGATCGTGATGCTAAGTTTCTCAGTCATTTTTGGAGATCTCTGTGGAATAAAGTGGGAACTAAATTGCTGTTTAGCACAACTTGTCATCCTCAAACTGATGGGCAAACTGAGGTAGTTAATAGAACCTTGTCAACCATGCTTAGGGCTGTTTTGGATAAGAATTTGCGACGTTGGGAGGATTGCTTGCCTCATATTGAATTTGCTTATAATCATGCCACACACTCTTCTACAAAGATGTGCCCTTTTCAGATTGTTTATGGTTACATTCCTCGAGCACCTATTGATTTGTTCGCCCTTGATGCTGCGGAAGCTCCACATCTCGATGCAGTTGCCCATGTTGAACAAATGATTGACCTTCATGCACAAACACACCAAAACATTGCTGCTGCTAATGCTAAAATCAGGTTGCTGGTAGTAAAGGAAGAAAACATGTTACTTTTGCACCTGGTGATTTGGTTTGGTTGCATTTACGAAAGGATCGTTTCCCTAGTTTGCGCCGTTCTAAATTGATGCCTCGTGCTGCTGGTCCTTTTAAAGTGCTAACCAAGATTAATGATAATGCTTATATCCTTGACCTACCTGCGGAGTTTGGTGTTTCCACTAGTTTTAATGTTGCAGATTTGACACCATATGCGGGCGAGGATGAGGAGTTGCCGTCGAGGACGACTTCGATTCTAGAAGGGGAGGATGATGAGGACATCAGTACATCTACACCAGCTGCACCTTCTTCAGCGCCATCTCCTTCTGGGATAATCACGAGGGCCCGTGCAAGAGAGCTGAACTTTGTCATACTACTAAAGAATGAAGGCCCAGAAGAATAAACGCAGGCCTGCCTAGAGTAGGCCTTCCTAGGGGCGCCCCCCCTCTTTGGGCGTCCACATTAGGGGGCTGCACCCACCTTTCCCCCCCTCTATTTAAATAGAGTCTTGTCATTCCTATAGACTCGAGTTTTGATTTACAATTAGCTTTTGCTACTTTTGACACGCGCCAAACAGCGCTGTCCTCGTGTGATTCAGAACTCCACCTTGAGTGATATTCATATTGCTCGCATCTCTTTCTTGTTCGTTCTTCGATTGCGAACAGGAAACGATCTTCGTGATCAGGCTGATCTTGCATCCACAAGGTCGGTAACCACAGGGAGTTGGTTCAGCGATTGCATTGGCGCTTCGGGTTCGCTCGTCGTAGTCGGATCGTGAGGGTCTTCTTCCACCAAATCGAAGTTATCTCCACTCACCGAAAGATCGGGCACTTCAGCTCTATCAAAGACTCTCGTAGTGTTCAGCATGTTCAGCCCCAATGTGTTCTTCATCATCATTCTTATTTCCTGCATCTTGGGCAGCAAGCATGGCATATGTTTCATCGTCTAAATCACTAGCTGATGAATACTCACCATTTTCTCGTACGATCAGCACACGCTTGCTTGGACAGTCCCTTTGTATGTGCCCAAATCCTTTGCATCGGAGACACTGGATGTCCTTCATTCTCCCGCTGGAAGCGACGGAAGAAGAAGTGTTGGCTGCAGCTTGGGTGGATCCTTTTGCTGTCTCGGTAGTACGGATAGGTGCTGATTTTGATGTAGTTGTGGACTGCCGATTGGAAGCATCTCTCTGAAAATCATGTTTAGGGCCAGCGGCACTTGTGCGGGGCTGCCACGATGTAGTCCGTCCTGCAGGAGTGTTATTTATTTTGCGGCGTCCCTGCACTTCCCTTTCAGCCTTACAAGCAAGATGAAATAATCGAGTGACATTAGTGTACTCCTTGTAAGCCAATATATCCTGAATTTCTCTAGTTAAACCACCCATGAATCGAGCCATCGCAGCCTCTTCATTTTCAACTAGACCACATCTCATCATGCCTATTTGTAGTTCCTGATAGTACTCCTCAACCGATTTGTTGCCTTGCCTAAGCTGTTGTAATTTATGCAACAAGTCGCGAGCATGATAGGAAGGAACAAAACGACTACGCATGATTCTTTTTAAAGCATTCCAAGTTTGTGGTACAATAGCTGGATTTTTAGTTTGATACTCATGCCACCAAACAGAAGCAAAGTCAGTGAATTCACTAGTGGCAGCTCTAACCTTTTTATCATCAGGAAATTCATGGCATGCAAATTTTTGATCTACCGACAGCTCCCAAGTTAGATATGCATCAGGATCATATTTCCCATCAAAAGATGGTATGGAGAATTTAATCCTGCGTAGGGAATCATCGTTGTCACGTACCTCACGTCGTGGAGCTCGGCCAACCATACCTTGATAGTGGCGACGTGGTTGCCGTCGAGACCTGAAAGATCCATTATCAAGCTCGGTATCCGCTGAATACTCTAGGTCGTCATATCTTGCGGCGCTGGCAATGGAGGTATGGCCGTCATCATCACGGTGTTCCAACTCTCCGAGCCCAGCTTGTTCCATCCTCTCTAATCGCACATTGATTGCTGCAAGAGAGGTGTTAATAGCCCCAGCTGTTCTCTCTAATGTGGTCAGCTGGTTGTTGGCAAGAATCTGCGCCGCCTCTAATTGACCAATGCGCTCATTGGTGACTTGAACATCCTCATTGAGGGCTTCCGTGTGCAACCTTAGTTGGCGTTCGAAATGTTGAATGATGCCCCTCGTACGTGGTGAATGTGGAAGCGTCTCACTCGCATCAGCTGACATGGTTAGTACAAAAGAAATACAAAAGCAAGCAGATTAAACCTAGCAGTTGCTAGGAGATGGTAGGACACAAACACTTTCTCACTAGCAGGAAATCAAGCTCTTGCAAGTTCTTACCACACAATGCAGGAGGCGCCGGCAAACAGCAAGAACAACAACAAACGGTGACTGCCAGCACAACCCGGTGGTGTTGTAGATAATTTTGTGGAGCTGTAGGTGGCTGCTAAAATAATTGCACAAAGGAACAGCTAGTACCACGTTAGTCACAGCAAGTTGAATAAACGTTCCGCGATGGTACTGTGCTGGTCCTAATCCAAACCATGATAGAGACGTGAGCCGTCACCCAAACGTAATCACCAAAATGCTCAAAACAGCAAGCTGAAATCAAATGGAAGCAATAATAGGCCAAAATCAGCTCTCTGCAGATTGGACAAGAGATCGGACAAGGGTTCGGACAAGGGATCGGACAAGCCGAAACTGCCACTGTCTCCCACTGATCGGACAAAAGATCGGACAAGGGTTCGGACAAGGGATCGGACAAGCCGAAACTGCCACTGTCTCCCACTGATCGGACAAAAGATCGGACAAGAGTTCGGACAAGGACCGCTTTTCCCTTTTTTTTTTCTTTTTTTTTTCTTTTTTTTTTGACCTGTGCCTTGTTTCTTGCTGATCTGTGCGGCTTTTGTTTTGCACTTGCCTTTTTCTCTCTTTGTAACTTCAGCTAGAGAATGAAAATGGGGATAGAACAAGGTGCACGAACTCAAAACTCTAGCGGTAAAAACTTAGGACCAGCAACTTGACACAAAGAAGTAACCGTGAATTCAACAAGCCGAGAGCTAAGTAGCAAAGCAAAGGCACAAAATGTTTTTTGGGATTTTCAGATCGACTTATCTTTGGGCAAAAGTGGACTGTAGGAAAAATAAAGCAAAGGAGAAGGAGATCTCTCACCGATCAACCTGAAATCTGATACCACTTAATAGACCCCTACGGGTACGGGGGAGCCCGATCTTTCGATGAGAGATGGAGGATGTGGTGAATTTGGTGGAGGCCGACGTTGGCTGTCCGACTACCACAACCAAGATGGTGTGGCGCCTTGAGCGACAGGTACACCGTCTCCTGATAACTACGATTTGGGGGTGGAGATCGACGTTGTGCTACCCGACTACAACAACCACAAGGATGCTGCGCCTTAGCGATAGTTACACCGACTCCGGTTGTTGCTGCTCTTGTCGTGCCAAGAACAGCCTTGAACCTGCAAGCAATCGAAGAACAAGCAAGAACAAGATGACAAGCAAACACTCACGGATGTGATAGAAGTTGGAGTTTTGATTCAAGTAATCGGGCGGTCTAGCCGACACGCGCGTTACAAGGAAGTAGCAGCAGCTATCTTACATCAAACAAAACCCGAGTTCTTTTGTGGCTACCACTTGCTTTTAAAGGGAAAAACTAGAAACTCAGGATGGAGTCACGAGCGTTCTTCGGCAGTTTCTGGACGTTTCATCTGTCCTCTGCCATTGATTCTTGATCCGTTGGAAAGCAGACGAAGAGACCTTTCCAACAAGTATTTATTTGCATTAAACAACCTTGGGAGTTGAAAGATATGCTCCATTTAATCTTGGATTTCTGCAGTTACAAGAGTCCCTTCGGGTGCACGAATATTTATTGCATTGTTGCCTTCTCCACTCCTAGCTGGTTCAGTTCCTAAGCACTTAAGGATAATAAAGTCATCACAAGACTTTAATAGTACCCCATTGGAAAAATAATTAACTTGAACAGCTAGGAACGAGTTCACCAGATAATTAAGTTCACGTGCACGGGCGCGTGTCATTGGTCCTTGCTTAGGTGTAAGCGGTGAAGTGTTGGCTTCTGTTGTGGTTGTATCAATGGCAGCGATGTCCTCATCATTATACATAAATTTGGTAGTCCCCAAACTCTCACTATGGATCAAGGTACTTTATTTATTGCTAAAGAAGTGAGAGACTTTACCGAATTTTATGGTATTAAGTTGATAAACTCTTCACCATACTATGCTCAGGCCAATGGTCAGGCCGAGTCTTGTAATAAAATTGTAATTAAGCTCATCAAGAAGAAAATTGATGAGTTTCCTAAAAGGTGGCATGAAGTGCTTTTTGAGGCGTTATGGGCTTGTAGAGTTGCAAGGCATGGTGCTACCAAAGTTAGTCCATATGAGTTAGTGTACGGACAAGAAGCCATTTTACTAGTGGAGGTAGAACTTGGCTCATTAAGATTTCTTAGGAAAGATGGTTTATCGGTCGATGAATATGAAACTCTTTTGGAGGATAATTTGGAAGAGGTGACCGATAAGAGGTTGAGAGCTCTAGAAGTGATAGAAGGAGAAAAGAGGAGAGTAGCTAGAGCCTACAACAAAAAAGTTAAAACAAAATCGTTTCAAGTTGGTGACTTGGTTTGGAAGACGATTTTTCCATTAGGCACTAAGAGCCCCAAATCTGATAAATGCTCACCTAGTTGGGAAGGTCCTTTTAGGGTGGTTGAAATCGCTCCAGGTAATTCATATTTGCTAGAATCCTTGCAAGGAGAGCGATTTCGAAGAGCTTTAAATGGTACGTATTTGAAAAAGTACTTCCCGAGTGTGTGGCAAAGCTCTTAAAGTGTTGAAAGGGTATATCGCCCTTAACCCATTGTGTTTTTGGCTCACTAAGTTTGCTAAAAGGCAGGGGGCATGTGTTGACAATAGAAAATGACTTTAATGGCCAAGATTATCAAGATATTAAAAATTGGTAATTTGGGGCACAAAATATGCAATTCCTGGTAGAGGCCGAAGCCCTGAAGTGCGGAAGGTGCATCTGCATGGGGCTTCGGTTGCCTCTTCGGTGGCCTACTTCGCCGATAGGCTTTGGACCGAAGGGCCTACTTCAGTAGGCCCGCCGAAGGTCCACTTCGGGTAGGCCTAGGGGTGAATCTGTTAATGTTTCGTGTTCTTTTGATCCGTAATAAAATCTTATCTGTTTTAGGCTGAATCCTAATCAGGTTAGAGTTAGAGTTGTAGCTAGGTGCGTCAAGACTAGCTCCTATAAATATAGGAGTGAGGCCGATTAAAATCATCATCAATCTACACAAATCAACTCAAAACCCTAGTTTTGAATTGTACCTTTACTTTTCATCTATTTATGCTCCTTAGTTCGATCCATCTTCATGGGTTTGCGCTGAAAGACCTCCGTGCATCACGTCATAACCGTGGTAAGTCCTTGTTTATTCGCTTGTGAATCAACCATTAATCTATGTAACAGATTGCTATCACCTTATTGGCTTGCTTATGAACCATCCGTTAATCTAGGTAACAGATTACTACACTTCATTCTGTTTATTTGTCCATTACTATACTTGGTAATTCGGTCTACAAGCTGAATCGGCACTTGATCTTTGTTTTTGCTGGGTTTATACTAAGAATTCCTTCGCCAAGGATTTCCAAAGTTAAGAAGCTAGTTTTGGAGGCTGTCAGAGCAACCTCCAGTAGGTCTTCGCTTCATCCATCCATGCCGGATCCGTCGCGCTGTTGTCGGTCTGGTTGGTTCCATGAACCGGAGCCAATCCGCATCCGATCTACATCGCACCAGAGTCACGACAGAACACTTCGCATCGGACCTACTTCATGCCAGAGGCTTTGCACCAAACCTTGTCGTTCAGAGGTGATTTCGCATCACGATCTGTTCGAAGCCTGTCCTCGGTCAAGTCGATCTGAACGCCGAAGGGTACCTTTAGTGCATACTTCACACCAGATGACGAAGGCTTCCCGTCGTCATGCTAATATAGTGTAATAGTACCAAGTGATGCATTTCTAACATTTCCATTCCGGACAGAAAGTTTGCAAAATAGACGGCAAATGTAACATGCAAGAATTAAAAGTTCGCTTCCAGAACACAAAAGTTCAAAAACGTGGCCAATCATCCTAATATGATGTAATAGAACCAAGTGATGTGTTTCTAGCATTTCCATTCCGGACACAAAGTTTGTGAAATAGACGGTAGCCGTAACATGCAAGAATCAAAACATCGCTATCGGAACAAGAAGGTTAAAAAACATGCCCAATGATCCTAATATGGTGTAATAGTTCCAAAGGATGTGTTTCTAACATTTCTGTTCTAGACATGAATGATGCGAAATAGAACGCACCCGTAACATGCAAGAATCAAAAGTCGCTTTCGAAACAAAAAGTTCAAAAACGTGCCCAATCATCCTTATATGGTGTAATAGTATCAAAGGATGTGGTTCTAACATTTCCGTTCCGAACTTGAATGATGCGAAATAGATGGCACTCGTAATATGCAAGAATTAAAAGTTCGCTTCCAGAACACAAAAGTTCAAAAACGTGGCCAATAATCCAAATATCATGTAATAGTACCAAGTGATGTGTTTCTAGCATTTCCATTCCGGACACAATGTTTCCGAAATAGGCTGCACACGTAACTTGAAATAATCAAAACTTTGCTTCCATTACAAAAAGGTTCAACAACGTGCCCAATCATCCTAATATTGTGTAATAGTATCAAAGGATGTGTTTCTAACGTTGCCTTTCAAACATGAATGTTGAGAAATAAACGACACCAGAAACATGCAAGAATCAAAAGTTCGCTTCCGGAACAAAAAAGTTCAAAAACTTGCCAAATCAAAGCAATATGGTGTAATAATACCAAGTGATGTGTTAATAGCATTTCCGTTGCGGACACAAAGTTTGCGAAATAGATGGCAGCAGTAACATGCAAGAATCAAAAGTTCGCTTCCAGAACAAAAATGTTCAAAAACATACCCAATCATCCTAATATGGTGTAATAGTTCCAAAGGATGTGTTTCTAACATTTCCGTTCCAGACATGAATGATGCGAAATCGAAGGCAACCGTAACATGCAAGAATCAAAAGTTTGCTCCTGGAACAAAAAGTTCAAAAACGTGACCAATCCTCCTAAGATGGTGTAGTAGTATAAAAGGATTTGGTTCTAACATTTCCATTTCGGACACGAAAGTTGTGAAATAGACAGCACCCGTAACATGCAAGAATTAAATGTTCGCTTCCAGAACACCAAAGTTCAAAAACGTGGCCAATCATCCTAATATAATGTAATAGTACCAAGTGATGCATTTCTAGCATTTCCATTCCGGACTAAAAGTTTGCGAAATAGACGACAACAGTAACATGCAAGAATTAAAAGTTCGCATCCAGAACACAAAAGTTCAAAAACTTGGCCAATCATCCTAATATGATGTGATAGAACCAAGTGATGTGTTTCTAGCATTTCCATTCCTTACACAAAGTTTGTGAAATAGACGGTAGCCGTAACATGCAAGAATCAAAACATCACTATCGGAACAAAAAGCTTCAAAAAGATGCCCAATCATCCTAATATGGTGTAATAGTTCCAAAGGATGTGTTTCTAACATTTCCGTTCCAGACATAAATGATGCGAAATAGAAGGCAACCGTAACATGGAAGATTCAAAAGTTCGCTTCGAGAACAAAAAGTTCAAAAATGTTCCCAATCATCCTAGTATGGTTGTAATAGTATCAAAGGATTTGGTTCTAACATTTTCGTTCTCCACATGAATGTTGGGAAATAGATGACACCCGTAACATGCAAGAATTAAAAGTTTGCTTCTAGAACACAAAAGTTCAAAAACATGGCCAATCATCCTAATATGATGTAATAGTACTGAGTGATGCGTTTCTAGCATTTCCATTCCGGACACAAAGTTTGCGAAATAGACGGCAGCCATAACATGGAACAATCAAAACATCGCTATCAGAACAAAAAGGTTCAAAAACATGCCCATTCATCCTAATATGGTGTAATAGTTCCAAAGGATGTGCTTCTAACATTTCCGTTCCGGTCATGAATGATGAGAAATAGAACACAACCGTAACATGCAAGAATCAAAAGTTCACTTTCGGAATAAAAAGTTCAAAAACGTGCATGTTACGGTTTCCGGAGTTAAGAAGCTAGTTTTGGAGGCTATCAGAGCAGCCTCCAGCAGGTCTTCACTTCATCCATCCGTGCTGGATTCGTTGGGCTATTGTCAGTCTGGTTGGTTCCGTGCACCGGAGCCAATCCGCATCGGAGCTACTTCGCGCCAGAGTCACGACAGAACACTTCGCATCGGACCTACTTCGTGCTAGAGGCTTCGCGCCAAACCTTGTCATTCAGAGGTGATTTCGCATCACGATCTGTTCGAAGCCTGTCCTCGGTCAGGTCGATCTGAATGCCGAAGGGTACCTTTAGTGCATACTTCGCACCAGATGACGAAGGCTTCCCATCGTCATCCTAATATAATGTAATAGTACCAAGTGATGCATTTCTAGCATTTCCCTTCCGGATAGAAAGTTTGCGAAATAGACGGCAAATGTAACTTGCAAGAATTAAAAGTTCTCTTCCAGAACACAAAAGTTCAAAAACGTGGCCAATCATCCTAATATGATGTAATAGAACCAAGTGATATGTTTCTAGCATTTCCATTCCGGACACAAAGTTTGTGAAATAGACGGCAGCCGTAACATGAAAGAATCAAAACCTCACTATCGGAACAAGAAGGTTCAAAAACATGCCCAATCATCCTAATATGTTGTAATAGTTCCAAAGGATTTGTTTCTAACATTTCTGTTCCGGACATGAATGATGCGAAATAGAATGCAACTGTAACATGCAAGAATCAAAAGTTCGCTTTCGGAACAAAAAGTTAAAAAACGTGCCCAATCATCCTTATATGGTGTAATAGTATCAAAGGATGTGGTTCTAACATTTCTGTTCCGAACACGAATGATGTGAAATAGACGGCACTCGTAATATGCAAGAATTAAAAGTTCGCTTCCAGAACACAAAAGTTCAAAAACGTGGCCAATAATCCTAATATGATGTAATAGTACCAAATGATGTGTTTCTAGTATTTCCATTCCGGACACAATCTATCCGAAATAGGCTGCACCCGTAACTTGCAATAATCAAAACTTTGCTTCCATAACAAAAAGGTTCAACAACGTGCCCAATCATCCTAATATGGTGTAATAGTATAGAAGGATATGTTTCTAACGTTTCCTTTCAAACATGAATGTTGAGAAATAGACGACACCAGAAACATGCAAGAATCGAAAGTTCGCTTCCGGAACACAAAAGTTCACAAACGTGGCCAATCATCCTAATATGATGTAATAGTACCGAGTGATGCATTTCTAGCATTTCCATTCCGGACACAAAGTTTGCGAAATAGGCGGCACTCGTAACTTGCAAGGATCAAATCTTTGCTTCCATAACAAATAGGTTCAACAATTTGCCCAATCATCCTAATATGTTGTAATAGTATAAAAGGATGTGTTTCTAACATTTCCTTTCTAGACATGAATGTTGAGAAATAGACGACACCTAAAACAAGCAAGAATCAAAAGTTCGCTTCCGGAACACAAAAGTTCAAAAACGTGCCTAAGCATCCTAATATGGTTTAATAGTATCAAAGGACGTGTTCCTAACGTTACCGCTCGAAACACTACTGTTGCGAAATAGATGTCACCCGTAACATGCAGGAATCAAAAGTTCGCTTCTGGAACAAAAAATTTCAAAAACTTGCAAAATCAAACTAATATGGTGTAATAGTACCAAGTGATGTGTTAATAGCATTTACGTTGCGGACTCAAAGTATGCGAAATAGATGGCAGCAGTAACATGCAAGAATCAAAAGTTCGCTTCAAAACAAAAATGTTCAAAAACATACCCAATCATCCTAATATGGTGTAATAGTTCCAAAGGATGTGTTTCTAACATTTCCGTTCCAGACATGAATGATGCGAAATCAAAGGCAACCGTAACATGCAAGAATCAAAAGTATGCTTCCGGAACAAAACGTTCAAAAACGTGACCAATCATCCTAATATGGTGTAATAGTATAAAAGGATTTGGTTCTAACATTTCCATTCCGGACACAAACGTTGTGAAATAGACAGCACCCGTAACATGCAGGAATTAAAAGTTCGCTTCCAGAACACCAAAGTTCGAAAACATGGCCAATCATCCTAATATAATGTAATAGTACCAAGTGATGCATTTCTAGCATTTCCATTCCGGACAGAAAGTTTGCGAAATAGACGGCAACAGTAACATGCAAAAATTAAGAGTTCGCATCCAGAACACAAAAGTTCAAAAACATGGCCAATCATCCTAATATGATGTAATAGAACCAAGTGATGTGTTTCTAGCATTTCCATTCCGGACACAAAGTTTGCGAAATAGACGGCAGCCGTAACATGCAAGAATCAAAACATCACTATCGGAACAAAAAGCTTCAAAAAGATGCCCAATCATCCTAATATGGTGTAATAGTTCCAAATGACATGTTTCTAACATTTCCATTCCAGACATGAATGATGCGAAATAGAAGGCAACCCGTAACATGGAAGATTCAAAAGTTCGCTTCGAGAACAAAATGTTCAAAAATGTTCCCAATCATCCTAGTATGGTTGTAATAGTATCAAAGGATTTGGTTCTAACATTTTCGTTCTGCACATGAATGTTGGGAAATAGACGACACCCGTAACATGCAAGAATTAAAAGTTTTCTTCTAGAACACAAAAGTTCAAAAACATGGCCAATCATTCTAATATGATGTAATAGTACCGACTAATACGTTTCTAGCATTTCCATTCCGGACACAAAGTTTGCGAAATAGACGGCAGCCATAACATGGAACAATCAAAACATCGCTATCGGAACAAAAAGGTTCAAAAACATGCCCAATCATCCTAATATGGTGTAATAGTTCCAAAGGATGTGCTTCTAACATTTCCGTTCCGGGCATGAATGATGAGAAATAGAACACAACCGTAACATGCAAGAATCAAAAGTTCGCTTTCGGAATAAAAAGTTCAAAAACGTGCATGTTACGGTTTCCGGAGTTAAGAAGCTAGTTTTGGAGGCTATCAGAGCAGCCTCCAGCAGGTCTTCACTACATCCATCCGTGCCGGATTCGTTGGGCTATTGTCAGTCTGGTTGGTTCCGTGCACCGGAGCCAATCCGCATCAGAGCTACTTCGCGCTAGAGTCACGACAAAACACTTCGCATCGGACCTACTTCGTGCTAGAGGCTTCGCGCCAAACCTTGTCATTCAGAGATGATTTCGCATCACGATCTGTTCGAAGCCTGTCCTCGGTCAGGTCGATTTGAATGCCGAAGGGTACCTTTAGTGCATACTTCGCACCAGATGACAAAGGCTTCCCATCGTCATCCTAATATAATGTAATAGTACCAAGTGATGCATTTCTAGCATTTCCATTCCGGATAGAAAGTTTGCGAAATAGACGGCAAATGTAACATGCAAGAATTAAAAGTTCGCTTCCAGAACACAAAAGTTCAAAAACGTGGCCAATCATCCTAATATGATGTAATAGAACCAAGTGATGTGTTTCTAGCATTTCCATTCCGGACACAAAGTTTGTGAAATAGACGGCAGCCGTAACATGAAAGAATCAAAACCTCGCTATCGGAACAAGAAGGTTCAAAAACATGCCCAATCATCCTAATATGTTGTAATAGTTCCAAAGGATGTGTTTCTAACATTTCTGTTCCGGGCATGAATGATGCGAAATAGAATGCAACTGTAACATGCAAGAATCAAAAGTTTGCTTTCGGAACAAAAAGTTAAAAAACGTGCCCAATAATCCTTATATGGTGTAATAGTATCAAAGGATGTGGTTCTAACATTTCTGTTCCGAACACGAATGATGCGAAATAGACGGCACTCGTAATATGCAAGAATTAAAAGTTCGCTTCCAGAACACAAAAGTTCAAAACGTGGCCAATAATCCTAATATGATGTAATAGTACCAAATGATGTGTTTCTAGCATTTCCATTCCGGACACAATGTATCCGAAATAGGATGCACCCGTAACTTGCAATAATCAAAACTTTGCTTCCATAACAAAAAGGTTCAACAACGTGCCCAATAATCCTAATATGGTGTAATAGTATAGAAGGATATGTTTCTAACGTTTCCTTTCAAACATGAATGTTGAGAAATAGACGACACCAGAAACATGCAAGAATCGAAAGTTCGCTTCCGGAACACAAAAGTTCACAAACGTGGCCAATCATCCTAATATGATGTAATTGTACCGAGTGATGCATTTCTAGCATTTCCATTCCGGACACAAAGTTTGCGAAATAGGCGGCACTCGTAACTTGCAAGGATCAAATCTTTGCTTCCATAACAAATAGGTTCAACAATTTGCCCAATCATCCTAATATGTTGTAATAGTATAAAAGGATGTGTTTCTAACATTTCCTTTCTAGACATGAATGTTGAGAAATAGACGACACCTAAAACAAGCAAGAATCAAAAGTTCGCTTCCGGAACACAAAAGTTCAAAAACGTGCCTAAGCATCCTAATATGGTTTAATAGTATCAAAGGACGTGTTCCTAACGTTACCGCTCGAAACACTACTGTTGCGAAATAGATGTCACCCGTAACATGCAGGAATCAAAAGTTCGCTTCCGGAACAAAAAATTTCAAAAACTTGCAAAATCAAAGTAATATGGTGTAATAGTACCAAGTGATGTGTTAATAGCATTTACGTTGCGGACTCAAAGTATGCGAAATAGATGGCAGCAGTAACATGCAAGAATCAAAAGTTCGCTTCAAGAACAAAAATGTTCAAAAACATACCCAATCATCCTAATATGGTGTAATAGTTCCAAAGGATGTGTTTCTAACATTTCCGTTCCAGACATGAATGATGCGAAATCAAAGGCAACCGTAACATGCAAGAATCAAAAGTATGCTTCCGGAACAAAACGTTCAAAAACGTGACCAATCATCCTAATATGGTGTAATAGTATAAAAGGATTTGGTTCTAACATTTCCATTCCGGACACAAACGTTGTGAAATAGACAGCACCCGTAACATGCAGGAATTAAAAGTTCGCTTCCAGAACACCAAAGTTCGAAAACATGGCCAATCATCCTAATATAATGTAATAGTACCAAGTGATGCATTTCTAGCATTTCCATTCCGGACAGAAAGTTTGCGAAATAGACGGCAACAGTAACATGCAAAAATTAAGAGTTCGCATCCAGAACACAAAAGTTCAAAAACATGGCCAATCATCCTAATATGATGTAATAGAACCAAGTGATGTGTTTCTAGCATTTCCATTCCGGACACAAAGTTTGCGAAATAGACGGCAGCCGTAACATGCAAGAATCAAAACATCACTATCGGAACAAAAAGCTTCAAAAGATGCCCAATCATCCTAATATGGTGTAATAGTTCCAAATGACATGTTTCTAACATTTCCATTCCAGACATGAATGATGCGAAATAGAAGGCAACCCGTAACATGGAAGATTCAAAAGTTCGCTTCGAGAACAAAATGTTCAAAAATGTTCCCAATCATCCTAGTATGGTTGTAATAGTATCAAAGGATTTGGTTCTAACATTTTCGTTCTGCACATGAATGTTGGGAAATAGACGACACCCGTAACATGCAAGAATTAAAAGTTTTCTTCTAGAACACAAAAGTTCAAAAACATGGCCAATCATTCTAATATGATGTAATAGTACCGACTGATGCGTTTCTAGCATTTCCATTCCGGACACAAAGTTTGCGAAATAGACGGCAGCCATAACATGGAACAATCAAAACATCGCTATCGGAACAAAAAGGTTCAAAAACATGCCCAATCATCCTAATATGGTGTAATAGTTCCAAAGGATGTGCTTCTAACATTTCCGTTCCGGACATGAATGATGAGAAATAGAACACAACCGTAACATGCAAGAATCAAAAGTTCGCTTTCGGAATAAAAAGTTCAAAAACGTGCATGTTACGGTTTCCGGAGTTAAGAAGCTAGTTTTGGAGGCTATCAGAGCAGCCTCCAGCAGGTCTTCACTTCATCCATCCGTGCCGGATTCGTTGGGCTATTGTCAGTCTGGTTGGTTCCGTGCACCGGAGCCAATCCGCATCAGAGCTACTTCGCGCTAGAGTCACGACAAAACACTTCGCATCGGACCTACTTCGTGCTAGAGGCTTCGCGCCAAACCTTGTCATTCAGAGGTGATTTCGCATCACGATCTGTTCGAAGCCTGTCCTCGGTCAGGTCGATTTGAATGCCGAAGGGTACCTTTAGTGCATACTTCGCACCAGATGACAAAGGCTTCCCATCGTCATCCTAATATAATGTAATAGTACCAAGTGATGCATTTCTAGCATTTCCATTCCGGATAGAAAGTTTGCGAAATAGACGGCAAATGTAACATGCAAGAATTAAAAGTTCGCTTCCAGAACACAAAAGTTCAAAAACGTGGCCAATCATCCTAATATGATGTAATAGAACCAAGTGATGTGTTTCTAGCATTTCCATTCCGGACACAAAGTTTGTGAAATAGACGGCAGCCGTAACATGAAAGAATCAAAACCTCGCTATCGGAACAAGAAGGTTCAAAAACATGCCCAATCATCCTAATATGTTGTAATAGTTCCAAAGGATGTGTTTCTAACATTTCTGTTCCGGGCATGAATGATGCGAAATAGAATGCAACTGTAACATGCAAGAATCAAAAGTTTGCTTTCGGAACAAAAAGTTAAAAAACGTGCCCAATAATCCTTATATGGTGTAATAGTATCAAAGGATGTGGTTCTAACATTTCTGTTCCGAACACGAATGATGCGAAATAGACGGCACTCGTAATATGCAAGAATTAAAAGTTCGCTTCCAGAACACAAAAGTTCAAAAACGTGGCCAATAATCCTAATATGATGTAATAGTACCAAATGATGTGTTTCTAGCATTTCCATTCCGGACACAATGTATCCGAAATAGGATGCACCCGTAACTTGCAATAATCAAAACTTTGCTTCCATAACAAAAAGGTTCAACAACGTGCCCAATAATCCTAATATGGTGTAATAGTATAGAAGGATATGTTTCTAACGTTTCCTTTCAAACATGAATGTTGAGAAATAGACGACACCAGAAACATGCAAGAATCGAAAGTTCGCTTCCGGAACACAAAAGTTCACATACGTGGCCAATCATCCTAATATGATGTAATTGTACCGTGTGATGCATTTCTAGCATTTCCATTCCGGACACAAAGTTTGCGAAATAGGCGGCACTCGTAACTTGCAAGGATCAAATCTTTGCTTCCATAACAAATAGGTTCAACAATTTGCCCAATCATCCTAATATGTTGTAATAGTATAAAAGGATGTGTTTCTAACATTTCCTTTCTAGACATGAATGTTGAGAAATAGACGACACCTAAAACAAGCAAGAATCAAAAGTTCGCTTCCGGAACACAAAAGTTCAAAAACGTGCCTAAGCATCCTAATATGGTTTAATAGTATCAAAGGACGTGTTCCTAACGTTACCGCTCGAAACACTACTGTTGCGAAATAGATGTCACCCGTAACATGCAGGAATCAAAAGTTCGCTTCCGGAACAAAAAATTTCAAAAACTTGCAAAATCAAAGTAATATGGTGTAATAGTACCAAGTGATGTGTTAATAGCATTTACGTTGCGGACTCAAAGTATGCGAAATAGATGGCAGCAGTAACATGCAAGAATCAAAAGTTCGCTTCAAGAACAAAAATGTTCAAAAACATACCCAATCATCCTAATATGGTGTAATAGTTCCAAAGGATGTGTTTCTAACATTTCCGTTCCAGACATGAATGATGCGAAATCAAAGGCAACCGTAACATGCAAGAATCAAAAGTATGCTTCCGGAACAAAACGTTCAAAAACGTGACCAATCATCCTAATATGGTGTAATAGTATAAAAGGATTTGGTTCTAACATTTCCATTCCGGACACAAACGTTGTGAAATAGACAGCACCCGTAACATGCAGGAATTAAAAGTTCGCTTCCAGAACACCAAAGTTCGAAAACATGGCCAATCATCCTAATATAATGTAATAGTACCAAGTGATGCATTTCTAGCATTTCCATTCCGGACATAAAGTTTGCGAAATAGACGGCAACAGTAACATGCAAGAATTAAGAGTTCGCATCCAGAACACAAAAGTTCAAAAACATGGCCAATCATCCTAATATGATGTAATAGAACCAAGAGATGTGTTTCTAGCATTTCCATTCCGGACACAAAGTTTGCGAAATAGACGGCAGCCGTAACATGCAAGAATCAAAACATCACTATCGGAACAAAAAGCTTCAAAAAGATGCCCAATCATCCTAATATGGTGTAATAGTTCCAAATGACGTGTTTCTAACATTTCCATTCCAGACATGAATGATGCGAAATAGAAGGCAACCCGTAACATGGAAGATTCAAAAGTTCGCTTCGAGAACAAAAAGTTCAAAAATGTTCCTAATCATCCTAATATGGTTGTAATAGTATCAAAGGAATAGGTTCTAACATTTTCGTTCTGCACACGAATGTTGGGAAATAGAAGACACCCGTAACATGCAAGAATTAAAAGTTCACTTCTAGAACACAAAAGTTCAAAAACATGGCCAATCATCCCAATATGATGTAATAGTACCAAGTGATGCGTTTCTAGCATTTCCATTCCGGACACTAAGTTTGCGAAATAGACGGCAGCCGTAACATGCAACAATCAAAACATCGCTATCGGAACAAAAAGGTTCAAAAACATGCCCAATCATCCTAATATGGTGTAATAGTTCCAAAGGATGTGTTTCTAACATTTCCGTTCCGGACATGAATGATGAGAAATAGAACGCAACCATAACATGCAAGAATCAAAAGTTCGCTTTCGGAATAAAAGTTCAAAAACGTGCCCAATCATCCTAATATGGTGTAATACTATCAAAGGATGTGGTTCTAACATTTCCGTTCCGAACATCAATGATGCGAAATAGACGACACTCGTAATATGCAAGAATTAAAAGTTCGCTTCCAGAACTCCAAAGTTCAAAAACGTGGCCAATCATCATAATATAATTTAATAGTACCAAGTGATGCATTTCTAGCAGTTCCATTCCGGACAGAAATTTTTCGAAATAGACGGCAACCGTAACATTCAAGAATTAAAAGTTCGCTTCTAGAACACAAAAGTTCAAAAATGTGGCCAATCATCCTAATATGATGTAATAGAACCAAGTGATGTGTTTCTAGCATTTCCATTCCGGACATAAAGTTTGTGAAATAGATGGCAATCGTAACATGCAATAATCAAAACATGGCTATCGGAACAAAAAGGTTCAAAAATATGCCCAATGATCCTAATATGGTGGAATAGTTCCAAAGGATGTGTTTCTAACATTTCCGTTCCAGACATGAATGATGTGAAATAGAACGCAACCGTAACATGCTAGAATCAAAAGTTCGCTTTCGGAACAAAAAGTTCAAAAACGTGCCCAATCATCCTTATATGGTGTAATAGTAGCAAAGGATGTGGTTCTAACATTTCCGTTTCGAACACGAATGATGCGAAATAGACGACACTCTTAATATGCATGAATTAAGAGTTCTCTTCCAGAACACAAAAGTTCAAAAACGTGGCCAATAATCCTAATATGATGTATGCGTTTCTAGCATTTCCATTACAGACACAATGTTTGCCAAATACGCGACACTCGTAACTTGCAGAATCAAAACTTTGCTTCCATAACAAAAAGGTTCAACAACGTGCCCAATCATCATAATATGGTGTAATAGTATCAAAGGATGTGTTTCTAACGTTTCCTTTCAAGACATGAATGTTGAGAAATAGACGCCACCAGAAACATGAAAGAATCGAAAGTTTGCTCCGGGAACACAAAAGTTCACAAACGTGGCCAATCATCCTAATATGATGTAATAGTACCGAGTGATGCGTTTCTAGCATTTCCATTCTGGACAAAAACTTTGCGAAATAGGCGGCATCCTTGACTTGCAAGAATCAAATCTTTGATTCCATAACAAATAGGTTCAACAATTTGCCCAATCATCCCAATATGGTGTAATAGTATAAAAGGATGTGTTTTTAACATTTCCTTTCTAGACATGAATGTTGAGAAATAGACGACACCTTGATGGGGGGGGTGAATTGGATGGCCCGATCTTTCGGTGAGTTGATAGAGATAAGATAACTTCGATTGGATGGAGACGACGTTGATGACCCGACTACAACCATACGAGACGTTCGTGTTGCGCCTTAGCGATCGATACACCAACTCCAAGGGTTGTTGATCTTATCGGTGATCAACCTTGTTCCTGCAAGCAATCAAAGAACGAGCAAGAACAAGATAAAGGAGCAACTAGTATTGCTGGATGTGAAAGATGCACAGGGATAGTTGTAGTTTTGAAACGTGAAACTGGCGATCTAACCGATCACGGGTTTACACGGACAAGTATCATTGGCTAAACTTTTATCTAATCAAAACCCAAATTACAACTGAAGTTTCTAGGGTTATTTATAGCCCTAGGGACGTTCCCAATGTTTGGAAAACTTATTACATATGGAAAGGACTAATTATTTCCAAAACATATTGACTACAAAATGGAAATTCCGTGCTTAATTGGTTCGGCCTAAAAAAAGGAACACGCATTGATTTGGTGATTGCGATCTCCTCTGATGGAATCTGGATATGTGGCTGGATCCATTGTAAAGAGAACGTATCAAGGTTTCCAAAAAGTCCAAGATCATCAAAATCGGAGTTTCTATTTAAACGTTATGCACATTTGAATTTGGTGCTATCCCTGCGGTCCGAATCCGAGTCATCTTTTCAATCGTGTAGAACTTTATTTCTATTTTCTCTTGGAACAAAAGTAATGTTCCAAACTTGTATATTATGTTTGGATGGCCTTGCCTTGGTCCCCAATCAACTTCCACGATGTTCCATGCCCTTGATTTTCTCACAATGCGTCCCTTAATCCATGTAATAATTTCTGTAATTGAAAACAACAACTTATGGTGCAGCAACCTTTTCTCAATATATAAAATGTAAATCGAATATAGAAAGCATGCACCTTTGTTTTTATTATATTTATATCCCAGCCGGTGATGTCCTCATCATTATCTCCTTCTTGGCAGCAAACCGTCCTCGGTTTGTTCTTGTGTTCATCATCAATGCAACTCCTAGCAAAAGAACCATTATTGTGCAGTATCTCTTGTTCTTTAAACATGTGGTGAATTGAAGAAAACCAACTCACCAAATCCTTTGCTTGAACAAATAACATCGAATATGTCTTTTAGATATTGGAGTAGGAATTGTGGCATTGCTAAGCAGCCCACAAGGCTCTCCTTCTTGAAAACAAACCTGTATATTTAAATCAAAACAAGAGACTCTCGAGATAATATGATTAGTTAAAGCACCTTGGTCAAGACTATTATTTTCATGATTTACATGCTGTTTCAAATCTGAACATATGTAAACTCTATGCACAAAGTATACTCCTTGATCATTGTATTTTCCAATTACGTGAAAACTCATTTGATCAGGACATGGCAAATCAGGTCTAGTGAGTAATTTCTCATTTAAAGTACTAAGTTCACAAAGATCATCAAGTTCAATATAACCCCAAGTATTTAAAGAAGATAACAATTTTTGTTCTTCCTTTTCACTAGCAATGTGAACAACATGTATCAAATCACTTAAAGGTTTGGCAACAAAGTCAACCTGTTCATTAACTAGTTATGGCATGTATACAAGTGAAGTATTAACGCACAACTCTTCTTTATTACAAGGAGTGTCAAGCAAATCATCTGGTAACAAAGCAATTTAAGCAAAAGATTCTACTAACGGTGGCTCTATAATAGCATGAATAGTGGACAATTGTGTTTTATCAGGAGTACACTCACCTTGATTAATTTCAGCACATAAATTACCTTGCAAAACATTTTCCAATGATGTAAGTGCATTTTTATTCTCCTTTTCCTGTTCAAGGTTAGTAGTACTAGTAAGCAAACTGATTGGCGTCTCTTCTAAATCAATAGCAAACTGAATTTCAGCTCGACATGCAAGTTCAAACAATTGAGAGAGAGAATTATATGGTTCATGAAGAAGCATTTCCTGAATTTCCTTGTTAAGCCCACATAAAAACCTTTGTTCTATAGCTTCTTCACATTCATCTATAGCACAACGTAATAAACAAGTATGCATATCATGATAGTATGAGGCAACACTTCTTCTATCTTGTTTTAAACATTGTAGTTTCTTTAATAGAATATCGGCATAATATGGAGGAACAAAAGCATCTCTCAAATATTTCTTTAAGTCTTTCCAAGATTGAGGTATTTTATCATGTCTACAAAGATGTTTCCAATGATATGCAGCATCTTTAACTAACACTTTAGAGGCAACCATAACCTTTTCTCTTTCAGACAAGTTATACTTTTTAAATTCATTATCTAGAGCTAGCTCCCATGAATATATGCATGAGGATCATAATTTCCTTCAAAATAAGGTATTGTACATTTGAACCTAGGTAGAAATTCATCACATACCTCATATTTATCGTGTTGATCCCTCATGTGTCGATGAAGATATTGATATTGAGCTTCACTATATCCTATCTCATTATGTATCCCTGCCATGATCAGTAGTAGACAAAAAACATACAAATAATATGTACGCTCCTATTAACTACAAGGTTGTGGAGGCACAAAAATCACACTCGCTCAATCCTGTATCAAGCTCTTACAAGTTCTTACCAATGCAAGCAGGAGGTGTTGTACACCGACTTAACCACAAACAACATGGAGATTAGATGTATCGATGCCTTGGCAAACACTTGGTTGTACAAGCTGTAGTCAAATCTGTGGAGCTCTAGGTAGGCTGAAATATGTAGCAAGGAAAACTAGAACCACATTAGCATAAGCAAATTGAGTAATTTTTCAACGTCGGTATTGTGCTGATCCTAGGCTTGAACGTACTAGAGACGCGGGCCTAGACACAAATGATACCACCAAACCGACAAAGGTAGAACTAGCTTTCCTCCTCTTTTGTCAAAAGTTTTCTTTCTTCACTTTTTTTTCATCTTTTCTCTTTTTTTGGTGCAACTTTTTTTTTCTTTTTTTGAGCACCTTTCTTCCTTTTTTTTCCTTTTTTTTTCCTTTTTTTAAAGAACAGCAAAGGACAATGTGACTCTTAGTACAGGACTCCCGAACCTTATACGTTCCAAAACAGAAAGCAAACGACCGAATATGAAGATCACTCTAAAAGGAAAAATAAAGATCCTCTTGTAATCTTTCCAAAAAGTATTAAAACTCTCCAATCCGAGTTTGCATGGGCGAGATATGATAGTTTTAGTAACACCTGCACAACCTGCCCGAATTCCACCTGAATTCCAGAATACCAAACCGACTAAACATACCAAAACACGATGGTAAAAACGTGACAAGAACTCGAAACTCAAAACGAACTAAACGCTAAGACCAGCAACTTCACACGACGATGCAACGAAAAACTCAAAAAGACGATACGAAGCAGAACTAGTAAAAGGCTCAAAGAGGCTTGGATCTCGGGTAATTTTTTGTGTGGTTTTTTTGGACTATAGGAAAAAAATGAAATAAAAACTCACCGAGCAACGAAATCTCTGATACCACTTGATGGGGGTGAATTGGATGGCCCGATCTTTCGGTGAGTTGATAGAGATAAGATAACTTCGATTTGATGGAGACGACGTTGATGACCCGACTACAACCGTACGAGACGTTCGTGTTGCGCCTTAGCGATCGATACACCAACTCCAAGGGTTGTTGATCTTATCGGTGATCAACCTTGTTCCTGCAAGCAATCGAAGAACGAGCAAGAACAAGATAAAGGAGCAACTAGTATTGCTGGATGTGAAAGACGCACAGGGATAGTTGGGGTTCTGAAACGTGAAACCGGCGATCTAACCGATCATGGGTTTACACGGACAAGTAGCATTGGCTAAACTTTTATCTAATCAAAACCCAAATTACAACTGAAGTTTCTAGGGTTATTTATAGCCCTAGGGACATTCCCAATATTTGGAAAACTTATTACATATGGAAAGGACTAATTATTTCAAAACAGATTGACTACAAAATGGAAATTCCGTGCTTAATTGGTTCGGCCTAAAAAAGGAACACACATTGATTTGGTGATTACGATCTCCTCCAATGGAATCTGGATATGTGGCTGGATCCATTGGAAAGAGGACGTATCAAGCTTTCCAAAAAGTCCAAGATCATCCAAATCAGAGTTTCCATTTAAACGTTATGCACATTTGAATTCGGTGCTATCCCTCCGGTCCAAATCCGAGTCATCTTCTCAATCGTGTAGAACTTTATTTCTATTTTCTCTTGGAACAAAAGTAATGTCCCAAACTTGTATATTATGTTTGGATGGCCTTGCCTTGGTCCCCAATCAACTTCCATGATGTTCCATGCCCTTGATTTTCTCACAACGCGTCCCTTAATCCATGTAATAATTTCTATAATTGAAAACAACAACTTATGGTGCAGCAACCTTTTCTCAAATATATAAAATGTAAATCGAATATAGAAAGCATGCACCTTTGTTTTTATTATATTTATATCCCAGCCGGTGATGTCCTCATCACACTAATAACAAACAAGAATCAAAAGTTTTCTTCCAGAACACAAAAGTTCAAAAACATGCCCAATCATCCTAATATGGTGTAATAGTATCAAAGGACGTGTTTCTAACGTTACCGCTCGAAACACTACTGTTGCGAAATAGATGGCACCCGTAACATGCAAGAATCAAAAGTTCGCTTCCGGAACAAAAAAGTTTAAAAAAATTGCCAAATCAAAGTAATATGGTGTAATAGTACCAAGTGAGGTGTTAATAGCATTTCCGTTGCGTACACAAAGTTTGAGAAATAGACGACAACAGTAACAGGCAAGAATCAAAACATCGCTACCGGAACTAAAATGTTGAAAAACATGCCCAATCATCCTAATATGGTGTAATAGTTCCAAAGGATGTGTTTCTAACATTTCCATTCCAGAGATGAATGATGCGAAATAGAAGGCAACTGTAACATGCAAGAATCAAAAGTTCGCTTCCGGAACAAAAAGTTCAAAGACGTGCCCAATTATGAAAATATGGTGTAATAGTACTAAAGGATTTGGTTCTAACATGTCCGTTCCGGACATGAGTGTTGCGAAATAGACGGCACCTGTATCATGCAGGAATTAAAAGTCCACTTCCAGAACACCAAAGTTCAAAACGTGGCCAGAACACCAAGTGATGCATTTCTAGCATTTCCATTCCAGACACAAAGTTTGTGAAATAGACGACAACCATAACATGCAAGAATCAAAACATCGCTATCGGAACAAAAAGGTTCAAACACATGCCCAATCATCCTAATATGGTGTAATAGTTCCAAAGGATGTGTTTCTAACATTTCTGTTTGGACATGAATGATGTGAAATAGAAGGCAACCATAACATGCCAGAATCAAAAGTTCGCTTCTGGAACAAAAAGTTCAAAAACGTGCCCAATCATCATAATATGGTGTAATAGTATCAATGCATGTGTTTCTAACATTTCCGTTCTAGACACGAATGTTTGGAATAGACGGCACCCGTAACATGCAAGAATTAAAAGTTCACTTCCAAAACACATAAGTTCAAAAACGTGGCCAATCAACCTAATATGATGTAATAGTACCAAGTGATGCGTTTCTAGAATTTCCATTCCGGACACAAAGTTTGCGAAATAGGCGGCACCCGTAACTTGCAATAATCAAAACTTTGCTTCCATGACAAAAAGGTTCAACAACGTGCCCAATCATCCTAATACGTTTTAATAGTATCAAAGGATGTGTTTCTAACGTTTCATTTCAAGACATGAATGCTGAGAAAAAGACGACACCTGAAACATGCAAGAATCAAAAGTTCGCATCCAGAACACAAAAGTTTCAAAACGTGCCCAATCATACTAATATGATGTAATAGTACCAAGTGATGTGTTTCTAGCATTTCCATTACAGACAGAATGTTTGCAAAATAGGCGACACCCATAACTTGCAAGAATCACAACTTTGCTTCCATGACAAAAAGGTTCAACAACGTGCCCAATCCTTCGAACATGGTGTAATAGTATCAAAGGATGTGTTTCTAACATTTCCAATCCGGACATGAATGTTGCAAAATAGACTCACCTGAAACATGCAAGAATCAAAACTTCGCTTTCGGAACAAAAAGTTCAAAAACGTGCCTAATCATCCTAATATGGTGTAATTGTATCAAAGGATGTTGTTCTAACATTTTCGTTCCAGACACGAATGTTACGAAATAGACGACACCCGTAACATGCAGGAATTAAAAGTTCGCTTCGAGAACACCAAAGTTCAAAAACGTGGCCAATCATCGTAACATGATGTAATAGTACAAAGTGATGCATTTCTAGCATTTCCATTCCGGACACAAAGTTTGTGAAATGGACGGCAACCATAACATGCAAGAATCTAGACATCGCTATCGGAACAAAAAGGTTCAAACACATGCCCAATCATCCTAATATGGTGTAATAGTTCCAAAGGATGTGTTTCTAACATTTCCGTTTCGGACATGAATGATGCGAAATAGAAGACAACCGTAACATGCAAGAATCAAAAGTTCGCTTGTGGAACAAAAAGTTCAAAAACGTGCCCAATCATCATAATATGGTGTAATAGTATTAATGCATGTATTTCTAACATTTCCGTTCTGGACACAAATGTTTGGAATAGACGGCACCCGTAACATGCAAGAATTAAAAGTTCGCTTCCAAAACACAAAAATTAAAAAATGTGGCCAATCAACCTAATGTGATGTAATAGTACCAAGTGATGCGTTTCTAGAATTTCCATTCTGGACAAAAAGTTTGCGAAATAGGCGGCACCCGTAACTTGCAATAATCAAAACTTTGCTTCCATAACAAAAAGGTTCAACAATGTGCCCAATCATCCTAATACGGTGTAATAGTATCAAAGGATGTGTTTCTAATGTTTCATTTCAAGACATGAATGTTGAGAAAAAAACGACACCTAAAACATGCAAGAATCGAAAGTTCGCATCCAGAACACAAAAGTTTCAAAACGTGCCCAATCATCCTAATATGATGTAATAGTACCAAGTGATGCGTTTCTAGCATTTCCATTACAGACAGAAAGTTTGCGAAATAGGCGGCGCCCGTAACTTGCAAGAATCAAAACATTGCTTCCATGACAAAAAGGTTCAACAATGTGCCCAATCCTTCGAATATGGTGTAATAGTATCAAAGGATGTGTTTCTAACATTTCCAATCCGAACATGAATGTTGAAAAATAGACTCACCTAAAACATGCAAGAATCAAAACTTCGCTTTCAGAACAAAAAGTTCAAAAACGTGCCCAATCATCCTAAGATGGTGTAATTGTATCGAAGGATGTGGTTCTAACATTTTCGTTCCAGACACGAATGTTGCGAAATAGACGGCACCCGTAACATGCAGGAATTAAATGTTCGCTTTGAGAACACCAAAGTTCAAAAATGTGGCCAATCATCCTAATATGATGTAATAGTACCAAGTGATGCATTTCTAGCCTTTCCATTCCGGACACAAAGTTTGTGAAATAGACGACAACCATAACATGCAAGAATCAAAACATCGCTATCGGAACAAAAAGGTTCAAACACATGCCCAATCATCCTAATATGGTGTAATAGTTCCAAAGGATGTGTTTCTAACATTTCCGTTTCGGACAAGAATGATGCGAAATAGAAGGCAACCGTAACATGCAAGAATCAAAAGTTCGCTTCTGGAACAAAAAGTTCAAAAACATGCCCAATCATCATAATATGGTGTAATAGTATCAATGCATGTGTTTCTAACATTTCTGTTCTGTACATGAATGTTTGGAATAGACGGCACCCATAACATGCAAGAATTAAAAGTTCGCTTCCAAAACTCAAAAGTTCAAAAACGTGGCCAATCAACCTAATATGATGTAATAGTACCAAGTGATGCGTTTCTAGAATTTCCATTCCGGGCATAAAGTTTTCGAAATAGACGGCACCCGTAACTTGCAATAATCAAAACATTGCTTCCATAACAAAAAGGTTCAACAACTTGCCCAATCATCCTAATATGGTGTAATAGTATCAAAGGATGTGTTTCTAACGTTTCATTTCAAGACATGAATGTTGAGAAAAAGACGACACCCGTAACTTGCAATAATCAAAACTTTGCTTCCATAACAAAAAGGTTCAACAATGTGCCCAATCATCCTAATACGGTGTAATAGTATCAAAGGATGTGTTTCTAATGTTTCATTTCAAGACATGAATGTTGAGAAAAAGACGACACGTGAAACATGCAAGAATGAAAAGTTCGCATCCAGAACACAAAGTTTCAAAACGTGCCAAATCATCCTAATATGATGTAATAGTACCAAGTGATGCGTTTCTAGCATTTCCATTATAGACAGAAAGTTTGTGAAATAGGCGGCGCCCATAACTTGCAAGAATCAAAACTTTGCTTCCATGACAAAAAGGTTCAACAACGTGCCCAATCCTTCGAATATGGTGTAATAGTATCAAAGGATGTGTTTCTAACATTTCCAATCCGGACATGAATGTTGCAAAATAGACTCACCTGAAACATGCAAGAATCAAAACTTCACTTTCAGAACAAAAAGTTCAAAAACGTGCCCAATTATCCTAATATGGTGTAATTGTATCAAAGGATGTGGTTTTAACATTTCCATTCCAGACACAAATGTTGCGAAATAGACGGCACCCGTAACACGTAGGAATTAAAAGTTCACTTCGAGAACACCAAAGTTCAAAAACATGGCCAATGATCCTAATATGATGTAATAGTACCAAGTGATGCATTTCTAGCATTTCCATTCCGGACACAAAGTTTGTGAAATAGACGGAAACCATAACATGCAAGAATCAAAACATCGCTATCGGAACAAAAAGGTTCAAACATATGCCCAATCATGCTTATATGGTGTAATAGTTCCAAGTGATGCATTTCTAGCATTTCCATTCTGGACACAAAGTTTGTGAAATAGACGGCAACCATAACATGCAAGAATCAAAACATCGCTATTGGAACAAAAAGGTTCAAACATATGCCCAATCATCCTAATACGGTGTAATAATATCAAAGGATGTGTTTCTAACGTTTCATTTCAAGACATGAATGTTGAGAAAAAGACGACACCCGTAACTTGCAATAATCAAAACTTTTCTTCCATAACAAAAAGGTTCAACAACGTGCCCAATCATCCTAATACGGTGTAATAGTATCAAAGGATGTGTTTCTGACGTTTCATTTCAAGACATGAATGTTGAGAAAAAGCCGACACCTGAAACATGCAAGAATCGAATGTTCGCATCCAGAACACAAAAGTTTCAAAACGTGCCCAATCATCCTAATATGATGTAATAGTACCAAGTGATGCGTTTCTAGCATTTCCATTACAGATAGAAAGTTTGCGAAATAGGCGGCGCCCGTAACTTGCAAGAATCAAAACATTGCTTCCATGACAAAAAGGTTAAACAATGTGCCCAATCCTTCGAATATGGTGTAATAGTATCAAAGGATGTGTTTCTAACATTTTCAATCCGAACATGAATGTTGCAAAATAGACTCACCTGCAACATGCAAGAATCAAAACTTCACTTTCAGAACAAAAAGTTCAAAAACGTGCCCAACAATCCTAATATGGTGTAATTGTATCAAAGGATGTGGTTCTAACATTTCCATTCTAGACACGAATGTTGCGAAATAGATGGCACCTGTAACACGCAGGAATTAAAAGTTCGCTTCGAGAACACCAAAGTTCAAAAACGTGGCCAATCATCCTAATATGATATAATAGTACCAACTGATGCATTTCTAGCATTTCCATTCCAGACACAAAGTTTGTGAAATAGACAGCAACCATAACATGCAAGAATCAAAACATCCCTATTGGAACAAAAAGGTTCAAACACATGCCCAATCATCCTTATATGGTGTAATAGTTCCAAGTGATGCATTTCTAGCATTTCCATTCCGGACACAAGTTTGTGAAATAGACGGCAACCATAACATGCAAGAATCAAAACATCGCTATCGGAACAAAAAGGTTCAAACACATGCCCAATCATCCTAATACGGTGTTATAGTTCCAAAGGATGTGTTTCTAACGTTTCATTTCAAGACATGAATGTTGAGAAAAAGACGACACCTGAAACTTGCAAGAATCAAAACTTTGCTTCCATGACAAAAAGGTTCAACAACGTGCCCAATCCTTCGAATATGGTGTAATAGTATCAAAGGATGTGTTTCTAACATTTCCAATCTGCACATGAATGTTGCAAAATAGACTCACCTGAAACATGCAAGAATCAAAACTTCGCTTTCGGAACAAAAAGTTCAAAAACGTGCCCAATCATCCTAATATGGTGTAATTGTATCAAAGGATGTGGTTCTAACATTTTCGTTCTAGAAACGAATGTTGCGAAATAGACGGCACCCGTAACATACAGGAATTAAAAGTTCGCTTCGAGAACAGCAAAGTTCAAAAATGTGGCCAATCATCCTAATATGATGTAATAGTACCAAGTGATGCATTTCTAGCATTTCCATTCTGGACACAAAGTTTGTGAAATAGACGGCAACCATAACATGCAAGAATCAAAACATCGCTATCGGAACAAAAGGTTCAAACACATGCCCAATCATCCTAATATGGTGTAATAGTTCCAAAGGATGTGTTTCTAACATTTCTGTTTCGGACATGAATGATGTGAAATAGAATGCAACCGTAACATGCAAGAATCAAAAGTTCGCTTCTGGAACAAAAAGTTCAAAAACGTGCCCAATCATCATAATATGGTGTAGTAGTATCAATGCATGTGTTTCTAACATCTCTGTTCTGGACATGAATGTTTGGAATAGACGGCACCCATAACATGCACGAATTAAAAGTTGGCTTCCAAAACACAAAAGTTCAAAAACATGGCCAATCAACCTAATATGATGTAATAGTACCAAGTGATGCGTTTCTAGAATTTTCATTCCAGACACAAAGTTTGCGAAATAGGCGGCACCCGTAACTTGCAATAATAAAAACTTTGCTTCCATAACAAAAAGGTTCAACAACGTGCCCAATCATCCTAATATGGTGTAATAGTATCAAAGGATGTGTTTCTAACGTTTCATTTCAAGAAATGAATGTTGAGAAAAAGACGATACCTGAAACATGCAAGAATCAAAAGTTCGCATCCAGAACACAAAAGTTTCAAAACGTGCCCAATCATCCTAATATGACGTAATAGTACCAAGTGATGTGTTTCTAGCATTTCCATTACAGACAGAAAGTTTGCGAAATAGGCGGCGCCCATAACTTGCAAAAATCAAAACTTTGCTTCCATGACAAAAAGGATCAACAACGTGCCCAATCCTTCGAATATGGTGTAATAGTATCAACGGATGTGTTTCTAACATTTCCAATCCGGACATGAATGTTGCAAAATAGACTCACCTGAAACATGCAAGAATCAAAACTTTGCTTTCGAAACAAAACTTCAAAAACGTGCCCAATCAACCTAATATGGTGTAATTGTATCAAAGGATGTGCTTCTAACATTTCCATTCCAGACACGAATGTTGCGACATAGATGGCACCCGTAACATGCAGGAATTAAAAGTTCGCTTCAAGGACAGCAAAGTTCAAAAACGTGGCCAATCAACCTAATATGATGTAATAGTACCAAGTGATGCGTTTCTAGAATTTCCATTCCAGACACAAAGTTTGCGAAATAGGTGGCACCCGTAGCTTGAAATAATCAAAACTTTGCTTCTATAACAAAAAGGTTCAAAACGTGCCCAATCATCCTAATACGGTGTAATAGTATCAAAGGATGTGTTTCTAACGTTTCATTTCAAGACATCAGTGTTGAGAAAAAGACGACACCTGAAACATGCAAGAATCAAAAGTTTGCATCCAGAACACAAAATTTTCAAAACGTGCCCAATCATCCTAATATGATGTAATAGTACCAAGTGATGTGTTTCTAGCATTTCCATTACAGACAGAAAGTTTGCGAAATAGGCGGCGCCCATAACTTGCAAGAATCAAAACTTTGCTTTCATGACAAAAAGGTTCAACAACGTGCCCAATCCTTCGAATATGGTGTAATAGTATCAAAGGATGTGTTTCTAACATTTCCAATCCGGACATGAATGTTGCAAAATAGACTCACCTGAAACATGCAAGAATCAAAACTTCGCTTTCGGAACAAAAAGTTCAAAAACGTGCCCAATCATCCTAATATGGTGTAATTGTATCAAAGGATGTGGTTCTAACATTTTTGTTCTAGACACGAATGTTGCGAAATAGACGGCACCCATAACATACAGGAATTAAAAGTTTGCTTCGAGAACAGCAAAGTTCAAAAATGTGGCCAATCATTCTAATATGATGTAATAGTATCAAGTGATGCATTTCTAGCATTTCCATTCCGGACACAAAGTTTGTGAAATAGACGACAACCATAACATGCAAGAATCAAAACATCGCTATCGGAACAAAAAGGTTCAAACACATGCCCAATCATCCTAATATGGTGTAATAGTACCAAAGGATGTGTTTCTAACATTTACGTTCCGAACATGAATGATGCGAAATAGAATGCAACCGTAACATGCAAGAATCAAAAGTTCGCTTCTGGAACAAAAAGTTCAAAAACGTGACCAATCATCATAATATGGTGTAGTAGTATCAATGCACGTGTTTCTAACATTTCTATTCTAGACATGAATGTTTGGAATAGACGGCACCCGTAACATGCAAGAATTAAAAGTTCGCTTCCAAAACACAAAAGTTCAAAAACGTGGCCAATCAACCTAATATGATGTAATAGTACCAAGTGATGCGTTTCTAGAATTTCCATTTCGGACACAAAGTTTGCGATATAGGCGACACATGTAACTTGCAATAATCAAAACTTTGCTTCCATAACAAAAAGGACAACGTGCCCAATGATCCTAATACGGTGTAATAGTATCAAAGGATGTGTTTCTAACGTTTCATTTCAAGACATGAATGTTGAGAAAAAGACGATACCTGAAACATGCAAGAATCAAAAGTTCGCATCCAGAACACATAAGTTTCAAAACGTGCCCAATCATCCTAATATGATGTAATAGTACCAAGTGATGTGTTTCTAGCATTTCCATTACAGACAGAAAGTTTGCGAAATAGGCGGCACCCATAACTTGCAAGAATCAAAACTTTGCTTCCATGACAAAAAGGTTCAACAACGTGCCCAATCCTTCAAATATGGTGTAATAGTATCAAAGGATGTGTTTCTAACATTTCCAATCCGGACATGAATGTTACAAAATAGACTCACCTAAAACATGCAAGAATCAAAACTTTGCTTTCAGAACAAAAAGTTCAAAAACGTGCCCAATCATCCTAATATGGTGTAATTGTATCAAAGGATGTGCTTCTAAAATTTCCATTCCAGACACGAATGTTGCGACATAGATGGCACCCGTAACATGCAGGAATTAAATGTTCGCTTCGAGAACAGCAAAGTTCAAAAAGTGGCCAATCATCCTAATATGATGTAATAGTACCAAGTGATGCATTTCTAGAATTTCCATTCCGGACAGAAAGTTTGTGAAATAGACGGCAACCATAACATGCAAGAATCAAAACATCGCTATCGGAACAAAAAGGTTCAGACACATGCCCAGTCATCCTTATATGGTGTAATAGTTCCAAGTGATGCATTTCTAGCATTTCCATTCCGGACACAAAGTTTGTGAAATAGACGACAACCATAACATGCAAGAATCAAAACATTGCTATCGGAACAAAAAGGTTCAAACACATGCCCAATCATCCTAATATGGTGTAATAGTTCCAAAGCATGTGTTTCTAACATTTCCGTTCGGACAAGAATGATGCGAAATAGAAGGCAACCGTAACATGCAAGAATCAAAAGTTCGCTCCTGGAACAAAAAGTTCAAAACGTGCCCAATCATCATAATATGGTGTAATAGTATCAATGCATGTGTTTCTAACATTTATGTTCTGTACACGAAAGTTTGGAATAGACGGAACACGTAACATGCAAGAATTAAAAGTTCGCTTCCAAAACACAAAAGTTCAAAAACGTGGCCAATCAACCTAATATGATGTAATAGTACCGAGTGATGCGTTTCTAGAATTTCCATTCCGGACAAAAAGTTTGTGAAATAGGCGGCAAACGTAATTTGCAATAATCAAAACTTTGCTTCCATAACAAAAAGGTTCAACAACGTGCCCAATCATCCTAATACGGTGTAATAGTATCAAAGGATGTGTTTCTAACATTTCATTTCAAGACATGAATGTTGAGAAAAAGACGACACCTGAAACATGCAAGAATCAAAAGTTTGCATCCAGAACAAAAATTTTCAAAATGTGCCCAATCATCCTAATATGATGTAATAGTACCAAGTGATGCGTTTCTAGCATTTCCATTACAGACAGAAAGTTTACGAAATAGGCGGCGCCCATAACTTGCAAGAATCAAAACTTTGCTTCCATGACAAAAAGGTTCAACAACGTGCCCAATCCTTCGAATATGGTGTAATAGTATCAAAGGATGTGTTTCTAACATTTCCAATCCGGACATGAATGTTGCAAAATAGACTCACCTGAAACATGCAAGAATCAAAACTTCGCTTTCGGAACAAAAAGTTCAAAACGTGCCCAATCATCCTAATATGGTGTAATTGTATCAAACGATGTGGTTCTAACATTTTCGTTCTAGACACGAATGTTGCGAAATAGACAGCACCCGTAACATATAGGAATTAAAAGTTCACTTCGAGAACAGCAAAGTTCAAAAATGTGGCCAATCTTCCTAATATGATGTAATAGTACCAAGTGATGCATTTCTAGCATTTCCATTCTGGACACAAAGTTTGTGAAATAGACGGCAACCATAACATGCAATTATCGAAACATCGCTATCGGAACAAAAAGGTTCAAACACATGCCCAATCATCCTAATATGGTGTAATAGTTCCAAAGGATGTGTTTCTAACATTTTTGTTCCAGACATGAATGATGCGAAATAGAACGCAACAGTAACATGCAAGAATAAAAAGTTCGCTTCTGGAACAAAAAGTTCAAAAACATGCCCAATCATTATAATATGGTGCAGTAGTATCAATGCATGTGTTTCTAACATTTCCGTTCTGGACATGAATGTTTGGAATAGACGGCACTCGTAACATGCAAGAATTGAAAGTTCGCTTCCAAAACACAAAAGTTCAAAAACGTGGCCAATCAACCTAATATGATGTAATAGTACCAAGTGATGCGTTTCTAGAATTTCCATTCCGGACAAAAAGTTTGCGAAATAGGCGGCACCCGTAACTTGCAATAATAAAAACTTTGCTTCCATAACAAAAAGGTTCAACAACGTGCCCAATCATCCTAATACGGTGTAATAGTATCAAAGGATGTGTTTCTAACGTTTCATTTCAAGACATGAATGTTGAGAAAAAGACGACACCCATAACTTGCAATGATCAAAACTTTGCTTCATCACAAAAAGGTTCAACAACGTGCCCAATCATCCTAATACGGTGTAATAGTATCAAAGGATGTGTTTCTAATGTTTTATTTCAAGACATGAATGTGGAGAAAAAGACGACACCTGAAACATGCAAGAATCAAAAGTTCGCATCCAGAACACAAAAGTTTCAAAACGTGCCAAATCATCCTAATCTGATGTAATAGTACCAAGTGATGCGTTTCTAGCATTTCCATTATAGACAGAAAGTTTGCGAAATAGGCGGCGCCCATAACTTGCAAGAATCAAAACTTTGCTTCCATGACAAAAATGTTCAACAACGTGCCCAATCCTCCGAATATGGTGCAATAGTATCAAGGGATGTGTTTCTAACATTTCCAATCCGGACATGAATGTTGCAAAATAGACTCACCTGAAACATGCAAGAATCAAAACTTTGCTTTCGGAACAAAAAGTTCAAAAACGTGGCCAATCATCCTAATATGATGTAATAGTACCAAGTGATGCATTTCTAGCATTTCCATTCCGGACACAAAGTTTGTGAAATAGACGACAACCATAACATGCAAGAATCAAAACATCGCTATCGGAAGAAAAAGGTTCAAACACATGCCCATTCATCCTTATATGGTGTAATAGTTCCAAGTGATGCATTTCTAGCATTTCCATTTCGGACACAAAGTTTGTGAAATAGACGGCAACCAGAACATGCAAGAATCAAAACATCGCTATCGGAACAAAAAGGTTCAAACACATGCCCAATCATCCTAATATGGTGTAATAGTTCCAAAGGATGTGTTTCTAACATTTCCGTTTCGGACATGAATGATGCGAAATAGAAGGCAACTGTAACATGCAAGAATCAAAAATTCGCTTCTGGAACAAAAAGTTCAAAAATGTGCCCAATCATCATAATATGGTGTAATAGTATCAATGCATGTGTTTCTAACATTTCCGTTCTGGACACGAATGTTTGGAATAGACGACACCCGTAACATGCAAAATTAAAAGTTCGCATCTAGAACAAAAAAATTCAAAACGTGCCCAATCATCCTAATATGATGTAATAGTACCAAGTGATGCGTTTCTAGAAATTCCTTTACAGACAGAAAGTTTGCAAAATAGGCGGTGCCCATAACTTGCAATAATCAAAACATTGCTTCCATGACAAAAAGGTTCAACAACGTGCCTAATCCTTCGAATATGGTGTAATAGTATCAAAGGATGTGTTTCTAACATTTCCAATCCGGACACGAATGTTGCAAAATAGACTCACCTGAAACACGCAAGAATCAAAACTTCGCTTTCGGAACAAAAAGTTCAAAAACGTGCCAAATCATCCTAATATGGTGTAATTGTATCAAAGGATGTGGTTCTAACATTTTCGTTCCAGATACAAATGTTGCGAAATAGACGGCACCCATAACATACAGGAATTAAAAGTTCGCTTCGAGAACAACAAAGTTCAAAAATGTGGCCAATCATCCTAATATGATGTAATAGTACCAAGTGATGCATTTCTAGCATTTCCATTCCGGACACAAAGTTTGTGAAATAGACGGCAACCATAACATGCAAGAATCAAAACATCGCTATCGGAACAAAAAGGTACAAACACATGCCCAATCATCCTAATATGGTGTAATAGTTCCGAAGGATTTTTTTCTAACATTTCTGTTCCGGACATGAATGATGCGAAATAGAATGCAACCGTAACATGCAAGAATCAAAAGTTCGCTTCTGGAACAAAAAGTTCAAAAATGTGCCCAATCATCATAATATGGTGTAGTAGTAGTATCAATGCATGTGTTTCTAACATTTCCGTTCTGGACATGAATGTTTCGAATAGACGGCACCCATAACATGCAAGAATTAAAAGTTCGCTTCCAAAACACAAAAGTTCAAAAACATGGCCAATAAACCTAATATGATGTAATAGTACCAAGTGATGTGTTTCTAGAATTTCCATTCCAGACACAAAGTTTGCGAAATAGGCGGCACCCGTAACTTGCAATAATCAAAACTTTGCTTCCATAACAAAAAGGTTCAACAACGTGCCCAATCATCCTAATACGGTGTAATAGTATCAAAGGATGTGTTTCTAACATTTCATTTCAAGGCATGAATGTTGAGAAAAAGGCGACACCTGAAACATGCAAGAATCAAAAGTTTGCATCCAGAACACAATTTTCAAAACATGCCCAATCATCATAATATGATGTAATAGTACCAAGTGATGTGTTTCTAGCATTTCCATTACAGACAGAAAGTTTGCGAAATAGGTGTTGCCCATAACTTGCAAGAATTAAAACTTTGCTTCCATGACAAAAAGGTTCAACAACGTGCCCAATCCTTCGAATATTGTGTAATAGTATCAAAGGAGGTGTTGGGGGAAAATATTCCATCTTCAGGGTTATTGCAGTGACAGGATAAAAACTGGAGATTAAGCTAAAGACTTCCAGCATATACCTTCGAAAGACACATTGAATCAAGTTCGAAGCATGATGACGGGTTTTAGTTCGGAGTACATCTTCGAACTTAGACTCTTCTAGGAACTTCTTTGCCAGCTAAGATGGAATACTTATCTTCTTACTAACTAGATTAGTCTTTTACCATTTTAGCCCTATTAGGGGTACCAAATAGTTTCTACTATGTCGGTTGTAATAGAGGGGTAAGAAGGTCTTTTCCTTAATGTTTAGGCCTATAAATACCCCCCGTTTTACCCTGTAATAGGGACCGAATACAAGTTGTTCAATACACACTTTCGAATTATTCTAAGTTGTTATCCTTTCGGAGGCTTGGAATAGTTTCTTTCGCAAACACTTCGTTTGTTAGTTTCTAATCTTCAGAAACCTGTTAGCGTAACCTTTTACGCCAACAGTTGGCACCGTCCGTGGGGAACCTAGTCCAAGAAACTTCGTTCTCTACTAACTCCTTACACCATGCCTCCTAAGCGGAGCACCACTGGTAACCTTGTTCGGAGGTCCCCTCGGACCTCCGGAGTGATACCTCTAGACACAGTTGAGGTCGGAGGACCTTCGACATTTCCTCCACCTCAAACTCCAGAAGGAGTTCCTATTCCTCGAACATACGGAGTTCCTCCACCAACTCCATCTATACTTCGACCGCCCGGAGTTCCACTTCCACCTCAAGTTTCACTCCGAACTGATCCTTTCAGTTCTCAAGACCCGGAAGACCCTTCCGGAGGAGATGGAGACAATCTTGGTGATATGGCCGCTCAAATGGCCAGTCTCCAAGCTGAAGTAGCGAGATGGCGACAAGAAGCTGCAAATAGGCTTCGCTCTCAAGCCATCCCAGTTATTCCAGAAGTGCCTGAAGACGACGAACCTATCTATCCTGAAGCCCCAGAGAACGCCTCCTTTGATACTGAATCTCTGTTACATCCTGAATTGCAAAAAGTTCGCTTCGACCCGAAGTTTAAGACTTCGAAGCTTTGCAAGTATGCCGGAGATGAAGATCCTGGAGAATTTGTCCGTTCTTATGCTCTAGCAATTGAAGCTAGTGGAGGAGTGCGGGACACCATGGCAAAATGCTTTCCCTTAGCTCTTCAAGGAGTGGCATTGCGGTGGTTCTGGTCCTTGAAGCCAGGATCAATTAATTCATGGGGGCAGCTGAAGAAGAAGTTCGTAAGCAATTTCCAAGGTACCTTCGTGCCTCCAATGTCAACGGGAAGCCTTTTCTAGGTGAAGCAGTTCCCTGGAGAGACTTTGAGACAATACTTCAAGCGCTTCGCTCATACGAAGTCGCTGATCAGAGGGCTAACTACATCTTCAGTAGTTGACGCAGCTCGGGAAGGAGTCATTCATCCAGGCCTCCTTGATAAACTCCACCGGAAAAGCATATCTTCTGTTTCTCAGCTGATGTCCTATTTTGAAGAATATGCAAGGTCAAAAGAGGGCTGGCTTCGAAGAACTGCAGCTTCTCCGTCCATACAGCAGGAAGTAAAATTGGATGTGAAAACTTCGGCACAACCGCAAGAACCTGTCTTCAAAGCTCAGCATGATAGAAGAAGGGGGCATAAACATCCTCGTTCAGAGGTTCTGAACATTGCACCTCCGCAAAAGTTTATCCAAAGAGCTCCGCAACCTTCGGGAAACAAGGCCAGCGGCTGGAGGCCGCCAGGGAAACCGGCTGGCAAAGGCCAGACCCTTCTCTGCTGTATTCATGGTGAAAACCGAAGCCATGCAACTGATACTTGCAAGGCTATACTTGCTCTGAGAGGAGAGTATCTGGAAAGAACTTCAGGTCGAGGTACTAATGACCGAGTTCTAGCTGAAGTGCGCCCGGAGCCTGTCCAGGCTGTGGCGCAGATAGAAAACTTCGAAGCCGCAAGACGCCCTCCGGTGGTCAATATTATGCCACCTCCGAAGCAAGAAGAGGGGCAAGACTGAGGAAAAAGAGTAGTCCTCCCTATCTCCGGAGGAGGTACTCTCGGAAGCATGTCAAAAAGGCAGAGGAGAGAGTATGTCCGAGAAGTGGGGCACATTGGAACTTCGTTGTCTGCAGCTGCTATGCCTGAATGGTCCCATGTACCAATATCTTTTTCTGCAAAGGATGCAACTAGCATTAAATTTCTACATGCAGACCCACTTGTCATTACTGCCGACATTGCAGGAACTGAGGTTCGAAGAGTGTTAATTGACGGAGGGAGTTCGGCGGACATTATTTTTGTTCAAGCCTTCGATCAGTTGTGCATCTCCAGAAAGCACCTTCTTCCAGCGGCTCGTCCTTTGCAAGGCTTCGCAGGACCTCCGCTTGACGCACTCGGCCAAATTGGCCTAGAAGTTACATTCGGAGAAGGATTGTTGGCCAGGACAGAGGAAGTAATCTTCGACGTCATAGATGCTCCATATGCCTACAATGTCATCTTCGAAAGAGGCATGTTAAATCAGTTCGGAGCTGTGGCACACCACAATTACTTGTGCATAAAGATGCCCACACAAGCAGGAGTGCTCACTGTCTTCGGAGATCAAGCTACTGCCCGAAGAGCGGAATATGGTCACGGCCCCCCTCTTGATCCAAGACAAGTGAATAATGTGCTAGATAATCAAGAAAATTTTTCAGCTCCTTCTGAATCCTCGAAGAAATCCTTCCCAAGACCAAGTCCTGAAGGAGAGATTGCAACGAAGATTATTGTTAAAGATGGTAAAGAATATGCATTTCAATTTGGTAAAGATTTACCTCCAGAAGTTGCGACCTCCTTGGAAAAAGTAGTTGAGGAGAATTTAGACGTCTTTGCTTGGTCTGACGAAGACATCACCGGAGTCAGTCGGGATATTATTGAGCATAGTTTACTTGTAAACCCGAAGGCCCGGCCTGTTCGACAAGGACTCCGAAAAATGTCTGCAGAAAGAGCTGTTCTTGCAAAAGACGAAGTTGAAAAATTGTTGAAGGCTGGGATTATCAGAGAAGTGGCTCACACAGAATGGTTAGCCAACCCAGTTTTCGTCAAGAAGAAATCCTCCGGTAAGTGGCGCATGTGCATTGATTTCACATCTTTGAATAAAGCATGCCCTCGTGACCCCTACCCCATGCCCCGAATTGATCAATTGGTCGACTCCACCGCAGGTTCGGAGTTATTAAGCTTCCTTGACGCGTACTCTGGTTATCATCAAATATGGTTGAAACGCGAATATGAGATCAAGACATGCTTCGTAACTCCCTCGGGAGTCTTTTGTTATGTAAGAATGCCTTTTGGCTTAAGAAATGCCGGGGCTACTTTTTCGAGGCTAGTTGCTAAGGCTCTAGGTCATCAATTAGGTCGCAATGTGGAGGCCTATATGGATGATATTGTAATAAAGAGTGCTTTAAAGCACCAACATAGCCTAGACTTAGCTGAAACATTTAATAGCCTTCGGGCATGTGGCATTCGCCTTAACCCCGAAAAATGTATCTTCGGAGCTAAGGCTGGGAAGTTGTTAGGGTATTTAGTTTCAAGCAGAGGGATTGAAGCTAGCTCTACTCAAATAACTACGCTACAAAAGATGGCTCCTCCGGAAAATTTAAAGCAAGTGCAAAAGCTGACTGGTCGTCTGGCAGCACTTAGCAGGTTTTTGGCAAGGTCTGCGGAGAGAAGTTTTCCTATTTTCAAAGCATTAAAAGGGTCCGAAGATTTTGCATGGACACCAGAGTGTCAGAAAAGATTCGAAGATATTAAAGAGTATCTCAGTAATCTTGCTACACTCACGGTGCCTACTGCGAACGAAACCCTACTCCTTTACCTTGCGGCTACTGGCTCTGTTGTCAGTGCAGTTCTTGTTAGAGAGATTGATGTCAGCGGGAAGTTGGTACAAAATCCAGTTTACTTTGTGTTTGAAGCATTGTCCGGAGCAAAAACAAGATATTCCGAGCTTGAGAAATTCGTTTATGCTCTGATAATGGCTTCAAGGAAGCTAAGGCATTATTTTTTAGCTCATAATGTAATTGTACAAACTTCGTATCCTTTGGGAGATATGCTCCGAAGTAAAGACTCCACTGGAAGAATTGGAAAGTGGGCAGTCGAACTAGCACCCTTCGGCATATCTTTTTTGGCAAGGACAGCAATCAAATCGCAAGTCTTAGCAGATTTTGTAGCAGAATGGACTCCCCCTGCAACATGGATTCCGGAGAAGTCAAATGAAGGAATTTGGACTGTTTTTTCTGATGGGGCTTTTCAAGCATCCGGAGTAGGTGTTGGAGCAGTTTTGATTTCGCCTTCAGGACAAAGAGCAATGTACTCCACAAGACTCAACTTTAAGTCTACCAATAATATAGCGGAGTATGAAGGGATTTTACTAGGACTCCGAAAAGCACATGCTCTAGGGGCTACTAGAGTTGTTATAAAGACAGATTCTCAAATAGTAGCAGGGCACGTAGATAAAAGCTTTCAAGTCCGGCATCCACAGCTTGCAAAGTACTTAGAAGAAATCCGTAAGATCGAAGCACAATTCAAGGGTATTTCAATTCGGAGTATACCAAGAACAGAAAATGTGCAAGCGGACATCTTAGCAAAAGCTGCAGCTGGAGCTATAGATATACTAGAAGAAGCTTTTTATGAGGAGCTCAATACACCTTTGGTGCCACAAATTCCCTCCGCAGAGATTCTTTGCATTCCAAGTACAGATTGGAGAAATTCGATCATGGAACTTTTGCAAGGAGGAGCAAATTCGTTTGAAGAGCCACAGTTTTCAAGATTGAAACTCAGGGCTAGGAATTATCAGATAATCAATGGTATTTTATACAAGGCCGGAGTATGTTCTCCTTTACTCCGATGTATATCCCAAACCGAAAGCCAAGATATTCTTCGAGATATTCATGAAGGGCTTTGTGGTAGCCATCTGGCCCCTCGAGCTTTGGCAGGGAAAACACTTCGCCAGGCACTTTATTGGCCTACGATAGTAGCAGATGCAGAGAACTTAGTCCGCACATGCCAAGGGTATCAGTGGATGGCTCGACGGAGTCATCGCCAACCAACAGCTCTTCAAGTTATTGCTCCGGTATGGCCCATGGCCAGATGGGGTATGGATTTGATTGGTCCCTTTCCAGTAGCTAAGGGAAATTTAAAGTTCGCAGTGGTAGCTATTGAATATTTTTCTAAGTGGGTCAAATCAGAACCCTTAACAACTATCACTTCGAACAATGTACAGAAATTCTTTTGGAAAAGTATCATTTGCCGGTTCGGAGTGCCTAGGCAACTCACAGTTGATAATGGAACACAGTTTGATGCAGAACCTTTCAGAAAGTTCTGCGAAGATCTAGGCATCCAGTTATGTTTTGCTGCAGTGAGGCATCCTTAGTCTAATGGAGCTGTAGAAAGAGCCAATGGAAATATTTTGTCAGGGCTAAATCGAAGGATAGTAGGATTAGCAAAAGGACTATGGACCGAAGAACTTCCGAAGATTTTATGGTCCATTCGGACTACGCAAACAAGGTCCACAGGTTTTACTCCATTCAGATTGCTATTTGGAGATGAAGCTATGACTCCAACGGAGCTCAAAGGAGGATCACTTCGCAACACCGAACCGGAGATTGAAGGAGAAAGACAAGCTTCGATAGATTTAACAAAGGAGACAAGACTTCGAGCTGTGGCCAATTTATCAAAGTATCACCAGCAGACGAAGGCTTGGTTTGACCCGAAGGTTAAGATTAATGAGCTTAGACCGGGTCATATCATTTTGCGAAGCATTATAGCGCCAGGAAAATTAGGAAATAAATGGGAAGGTCCATACTTAATTGTTCGTTCAGGACGTCCTGGCTCTTTTAAATTAACTAATTTGGAAGGTGAAGAATTAGCACATACTTGGCATGCGGAGCACCTAAAGCGATACTTCGCATAAGGGCTCCTTGTAATCATGTGTAATCACTTTTTGAATCAATAAAGCATATGGTTCACATAGTGCCTTCCCCTCATAAACTTCCAGCTTCCGAGTGGACGCACTGGAACCGTGGAGTTGACCGAGAGGGAAGTGTCATTAATTTGAATCATATTTTCCGAGGTGGTGGGCTGACATAATCTGGAGTCCAAGCCACCGGCTTGAAGACATCCGTAAAAGAGCCCAAAAACCACAAAATGCGGAGTCCAAGCCACCGGCTGGAAGACATCCGTAAAAAGAGTCCAAAGAGACCAAATGATGCGGAGCCCAAGCCACCGGCTTGTAGGTATCCGTAAAAAGAGTCCAAAGAGACCAATGCGAACTCCAAACCACCGGTTTGACAGAGTTCGCAAAAAAGAGCCGAAGGAGGCCAAAACAGAACAGAGTTTGAGCCATGAGCTTTGAATGTCTGTTAAGATAGTCCAAAGTGACAAATTATCTAAGACACTAAAGTGTCCAGAAAGTTATCTCAAGTGATTTCTTTCAAAAACAAAGGTACTAAGTTGCCATTCTTCAGACTACAAATAGTCGAAGACATTTTATAAGATTTTAAAAGATCTTTAAATTACTGAAGGGCTCCGAACCCCCAAAATTGTACTCCTAAGTTTTTCTTTGTGCCTAACCATCTTTGAATACAGTTCGAAGTTGCTTACACCCAAAGAGGGGCTAATAAATAGGGAGACAATTTTAAATCGATTTTTATTATTCGAACAAATATGATTACATCATGAAAAATTGGTATCTATACCAAGAAGGAATCGAAGACCTCTTCGATCTCTGGAGCTAGAGTTGGAACGATTAGTTCCAGTACCGGGAGTCCTAACAACTTTGCGTTTAACTCTCCTTCCTCCCTTCGAAGCTCTAAAGTCCTTCTGTTCTTGTTGAAGCTCGGCCCAAGTTCGAAGCCGTTCGGGACTTCTTTCCCAGCTTCCAAGTTCTTCAGGCTTTTTACCTTGAACCTCATCTTCGTCTTCGGACCATATAATGTCTTCAGAAGACGAAGTTTCCAAGTTAACTTCTTTTTCTTCCTCTTTAATACAAGATAGTATATCTTTTCTTATTTCGGACGTAATCACTCTGGAACTATCTCGAGGAACTAGAAATCGAGGACGCTTGTGATGTTTTAAGATATCGAAGGTAGCCCATAATAAGCGAAGTTCGTCGTTAGCGTCTAACACTTCGACATCTTCCATATGAGGCAAAGCCTAAAAATATGATAAACAAATTTTCATTCATAAATGTACATAAGCGTAATGCTTTACATAGTCAAAGATCCTAAGATATTTCTAAACCTGTGGGTTTGGAGGAGGCTGACCGCTCGAAGCTTGGGACCGAGCCTGCTTCTAGCGCTGTCCTTCGTCAATCCAGGCCTTAATCGCAGAGTGACCTTCGGCTCTCCATGAAGTTTGAAAGGCTTGCCAGGCAGCGGCCACACCTTCGGAAGGAGTAAGAAGTTGATCGTCATCGAAGGTAATAGGATCCTCTCCCACGCTCGGAGCTATAGATCGACCCAGATCTTCGTAGTAGCGAAGTAGGCCAACAGCAGCCACTTGTCCGGAGATTTCTCTGTAACGAATGCCTGCTGTCTTCATTTGCTTCGCTACTCCTTGAATCATTTTCAGTCGGCGCAGTAGAGAGATGTTGTCATCTGAAGGAAGCATTCCAGTAGTACCGAAGTACTCCAGAACGCCTAGCAATTGGTCCATGACCTCCGAAGCTACCTTCTCCGACTTCAGCTTATCTTCAGTTAATGCATCCTTGCTCGAAGTTAGCTCTTCTACTAATCCAGATAGCCTAGCAGCCTCCGAAGCCAAAGAATTCTTTTGATTCAGTAGCTGGCTAGCTTCTTCCCAAAGTCTAACAAGCTCGGCCCCCGCAGTAGCGTGCTCCGCCCGCATCTTTTCAATTTCTGCCCGAAGCACAATTTTTTCTGCTTCGAGCTCCTTGTTCGCAGCCTCCAAACCTTGTCTGGCCCTGCGCTCCGTTGAAACCATATTGTCCATGTGGGCCACTCGACCTTCGGAGATAGTCATATTTCGTTGAAGAGTTGCATTCTCTTCTCGAAGGCGAATGATCCCATGCTCGTTGGAGATGTTCACAGCTCGAGCCAAGACTGTTTGCTGCGAAAAGAAAAAATCAAGGTGAGAAATTATTTGTGTATAAATTTGATGTTATTTTGCAGATACTTCCTACCTGGTATGCTGCGCGTTCCATGGCAGCATTAAGCTCCGAGCTCTCCGCCTCACTCAAGATGGCCACCAAGTTCGTCTCCCCAACTTCGCGACTAGCTCGATCCAATGGCTCGAGCAAAGTCCGAAGCCCAGTTCTTCGCTCTAAGAAAGGAGCAAGAAGGGGGAGCATGCTTAAGGCTTGCTTGTCATCTTCGTTTGGCGAAGGCCCGGAGTGTTGAGCTGTGGTCTTCGGAGCTTTTGGAGACTGGCCCCCCTCGGTAGATTGGCTCTCGTCTGTTGACTCAGACGGAATCGATCCTGAGCTCGGAGCAGGGAGGGGGTCCATCTTCCCTTTGCCTTTTCCAGGCCCCATCTGAGTGGCTCCGGGGATTGGCTCTGAAGTTGTCGAAGGTCCAGGAATTGTATCTTCGGGACGAACCTCTTCCATAGAAGTGGACTCTGTAAAAACAAAGGTATTATACATTGTATAATTTCGCATTAAAGAAAAAAGAGATAAAAGAATTATTCGAAGTCTACCTTCGACATTCTGGTGGCGGGTGAGCATTGGACTGCTTGGTGGATTGAAAGCAAGATCTTCGTCCGAATCAAACGTCAAATCTTCGACTGTCGGAGCATTTTCCTCAACAGTCGTCGTTGCTTCATCCGGAATCGAAGCTGCAGTAACTTCGACTCTGCTCTCATCCATAGGGGCTCCGTCTCGGACTCCTTCCTGAGGTAAATTTTCTTGAGCAGCCGGAGTCCTCATTTGTTCGAGGTTAACTTGAGACCCCGGCACGCTTGCAACATCTTCAATTTGTGCAGTTCCTTGGGCTGCATCCTCGTTAATCAGCCTCACAAGCAACCTGCCTTCATCCTCCTGAGAGTCGGAGATTGAGGCTCTTGGGCTTGAAGGCGCAGGAGCTTTTGGCTTTTGAGCCACCTTTTTCACCGGAGTCTTGGCGGAGCTCGAAGTTCCAGCTTCGGCTTTCCTCTTCCTGGGCCCTTTCTCCGAAGGTACCCAATCTATCAGAGAGGGCGGAGTAATTTCCAGCAGTCCCCACACTCTGTTAGATCGTTCCCAACTTCCAACCAACTTGATTCTCCATTCTTTCTCGGTCAGAGTTGGAACGCCCAAAATCTTCTCCGAAGCTCGTACGATTTGCTCCAAAGTTATAGGGACTGAAGAGGCTGAAAAATGAGTTAAGTTAGTTAATTCTTCAAATAAATATACATAGAGTATGTTGTTTTTGAAGTTACTTGCAGGACTCGAAGTTGAGGAAATTTTTTGAAGACCGTCTTCCGAATCCTCTTCGAAGATGATAGGCCAGTTGGCCATCAAAGGAGAGATTTGGAGCCCGAGGAATTCTTCGGCTAAGTCTCGCATACTCAACCGATGACTGATCTTTTGAAGCAAGCTAAGGAGAGCTTCGAGCTGACCCGGATCTGGATGCACAGGGGCTTCCTTTCGGAAGTTGATGTCTTGCAAAGGTCCAGCTAGACGGTTGCTCGCCCCAACTTCGGCGTAAAACCACTTCAGGATCCAATCGGTATACCATCTGGCATTGATGGCCTTAGCAGGAAATTGGAGAGCATATTCGTCCCGAAGTCTAAAATTGATGCTTCCGAAGGCCACCACCAGCTTTTCACCTCTGGGGCCTACGAAGGTCTTTGGTTGACATGAAGCTCTATGTAATGCTGCGAAGATCTCTACTCTTCCTTCGCAACCTTCGGCTCGCAGCGCCCAGTCGAAGATGGCAAGGCGCGCTATCGCACTCGGAGAAAGTTGGGGGAGGGTGACGTAGAACAAGTCTAATACCTCTGCCAAGAAGTCCACTGCTGGAAGTCCCAAACCAGCTTTGAAGAAAGCTTCGAAGACTACCACTTCTTCGGGTCTTGGTGATGGAATGCTTTCCTTCCCAGGTTTGCGAATCATCACTCCCGAACTAATTTTGCCTTCTACTGCAGCTGCAAGCGATTCCCTTCTGCAGGTTGACGGCCCCAGTTGATAAGACTGGTCCATATACTTCGTCGACGCCGGAAAGAGATCTTGGGGACCAGCATTTGGGAGATTTCCTCCCACCGACACCATTGCCGCCACTGAAGGATTTGGGGTCGTCGTCGCTAATGATGCAGCCGCTGCCGCCGCAGCCGCTCGTTGCCGAGCCAAGGCTGAAGTCGCTTCAGGACCCTTGAAACTAGTTTTCGCCATTGGATTTGGTGGATTGTTTCAAAGGAAAATGGTGGCTAGGGCTCGAGTGATGGCTTGTTTGCATGAAATCAGTGAAAAGGTACTTGTTGGCGCAAATATTACGCCTACAGGTTCTCGGTAATCAAGAACGGACAAACAGGAAGTTTGTGCTTTAGGACTAGCTCGAGCCTCCATAATGGATAATAGCTCAAGCGGTCCGAATGAGTGTGGATGAACAACTTGTTCTGGATCCCTTTTTACAAGGTACAATGGGGGGTATTTATAGGGAAAAAAGCATAAGGAAAAGACCTATTTACCCCTAAATTACAACCGACATAGTATAAGCTATTCGGTATTATAAACAAGGTTATACACGGTAAAGTGCTGCAAGGTAGATGGATAAGCTGAACATCCAATCAATCATGTCCTTCTGCTTCGAGGCCTCCATCTTCCCTTCGGAGGGTTCTCTAGGACTTCGCACCGTGGTACCCTCCGGTCGCGACGACGTATGCTCCGAACAGCAGTCCGCCACCTTCGGGATCCTCACGGAGCCAACGAAGGGTTACTCTTTAAGTCTTGGAAATAGAGTAATTTCCCCCAACAGTAGCCCCTCGAATACGCCTTTCTGTAGTTAACCTGTTTTAGGAAGAAGGCAGTATACGAAAAGAACATTTCTAATTTCTGAGGCTTAAAGAGGATTTGAAGATGCTGTGACTTAGCCCAGGATTTTGGACCCAATACTTTCGAACCTTTGTCTTCGAGTTCTTGATACAGTGAGAAAACTCCCTGGGAATGGAATGGTTTCAGAGTGTGAGCGTCGTGGAGACGGTTACGGAGTACCCTCGTCGTGGAGACGTCAAAGTGACCGTTACGGCGCAAGTAGCCGTTACCTTCTGGAAAAAAAGGTGACGGTCGATTTCTACAGCGGTTATACGCCGTTCCAATTACCGGACCCACTTGTCGGTGACAGAAACAGAACCTGCAATGTGAAATCAGCCAAAGAGTAGTACTGGTCGCGTGGTTATAAAAGGGGAAGACGGAGATTAACCGAGATTTTTTACAGCATTCATCACCTGCGATTCACCTTTCCCCCAATCTTCCAAACTCTTGAACGTTCGAGCGCGATGGCGAGAACTAGCCACACCACCCCTGCAGCGGCCAACACCTTGGCGCAGAGGCAGGCGTGGGCTACTTCGGCAGCAGCGGCAATGGCGGGGGCTCCGAGCGGTGCTTGGCCCAAGAATCCTCGGGCGCTCCACCCGCCTTCCAAGAAGAAGATTGCTCAAAGCTTCATCATCGGCCAATCCTTGAGCACCGCCGAGTCCATTGAAGAAGCGGTGGAAGGAAGGTTGGGCGCTGGGTTGAGGACCCGAGTCCCCGGGACGGAGTCGAATCCAAGGCCTAGGAGCGGAGAGGTGGTGGTCTTCGAAGCATTCTTCGAAGCAGGCTTGGGGCTGTCGGCCGTGGACTTCTTGGCAGAGGTGTTGGACTTGTTCCATATCACCCTGCCTCAACTGTCCCCAAATGCCATCGCCCGATTGGCCATCTTAGAATGGGCGCTCCGGGCGGAGGGGTGCGAAGGACGCTCTGAAATCTTCGCCGCGACCCACGAAGCCATATGCCAACCGAAGCCACAAGACGGGCCGGGGGACTCCAAGGTGACGATAGCCTTCGGCAGCATCAACTTCCAGCTGCGGAGGGAGCACGCCCTCCGCTTTCCTGCCAAAGCTATAAACGAGAGATGGTACACCAACTGGATACTTCGGTGGTTTTACGCCGAAGTCGGAGAGGACTCCCCCCTCGCTGGTCCTCTCCAGGAGATCTGGTACCGGAAGGAGGCGGATATCTCTTCGAACCCTAGCCTGCTCTCGACGAGGCTAGGGTTGCTTACCTCAGTGGCTCGTCGTATGAGCATGCGCGACTTGGCTGAGGAGTTCGTCGCTCTTCGGATCCCTCCCCTCGGAGCCAACTGGCCGATTGTGTTCCCACAAGCTTCGGAGGGGGACCTCCGAAACTTAGGTAAACCTTCTCCTTGCTGCATCATATTCGAACGAAGAAATCAATTATACTTATATTCTCATACTTTTTTCTTTCAGTGGCGCCTCTGGTATTGGCTCCGGAGGACATAGTTCGGGCCACCGAACGAGTTCTCGGAGCCCCTTCGGTAGCTGAGAGGCAAAGAAGGTTGGAGCTGGTGGGGAGCTGGGAGCGATCCAACAGAGTGTGGAGAGCACTCGGCATGGAGCCCCCTGCTCTTCCTGACTTCGCTCCGACCAGAGCAGTTGGCCGTAAGAGGAAAGCCGCTGCCGAGCCCTCCAAAAAGGCCGGCAAACAGCCGCTTCGGAGGAAGAAAGTAGCGAAGCACCCTTCGGAGTTGGCGCCTGCCTCGTCTGTCTCATCGCCGGGTGCTCAAAGCTCGGCCTCCGAAGAGGTAGAGGACTCCGACGGTCAGACAGCAGCGGCCTTTGAAGCCTACCTCCTGGTTGACGAAGATACAGGGGAAGTCCCTCCTCCCACCTCCGCCGAGGAGGTGGTAAGCGTGGCTCCTACTGCTCCTCCTGCGCCCGTCATCATTCAGGTGGAGTCGGATTCCCCTGCTCCCAACTTGCCCGCACCCGAGGTGACCCCTGCGGAGGCCGTGGCTCCGATGGAAATTGTTGAGGGCAGGACCTCGGGGGATGACTTCGCCGACATCATCCAGATGTACGAAGCCCTGGAGGATCCAGCAATCCTCCCCCACGAAGCTCCCGGAGGTTTTTCTCGAAGCTCCTCCCTTTTATACCTGCTTGCTGTCTGTGAAAACATGCTTATTGATTTTGTTATTGAAATAGGTACCTCTTCGGGTGTCGATGCTGTGGCGGCGTCCGAAGCCCCTGCATCTTCGGAGGCTGTCCTCCGAGCAGATCCCTCCGGACCCCTGGATGCTCCGAATTTGGCGGTGGAGAATGTGTCCTTCGGGGCAGACGACGTGCTCGCTGGGACGGAGTTGGCGATGGAGGTCACTCCTGTAGTGGCCACCTCGACTATCGAGGTTGCCTCCGCCGCTGCGGTTCTGGTCGAAGGGGTGGTTGCCGATGGTCGGGGTACTCCTGCTTCGCCCTCGTTTGTGCCGGGGCGGGGTAAGAGTATTTCTAGCCTCGGCCTTCTTCCTGGCCAGGCCGCACCCTCCGTTGGCAATTCGGAAGACGAAGCCGCAGCGGATGACGCTCAAGCTCTGTCTTGGCTTCCTCTGCTGGCTCCGTTCCTGGAGCACCGGAGTGGCCTCCGAGGACTTATGGAGCCCCTGGCTGATAGAAGCCAAGATATTGCCAATTCAGAGTTGATCTCCATCTTGAGCGAGGCCAGGGCTTCGACACTCAACACGGGCCTCGAAAGGGCTGCCCTTCAGGTATATAAAAGACATCATAGCTACTTCGTATTAGTAGTTATAAATATTTCAGTACTTACTAGTTCTTTTTGCAGCAATTTGTTCTTGCTAGAGCGGCAGCGACTTCCAACGAGGTCGAAGTTAATCGACTTAAACGGAAGGTCACCACCCTCCAGACGGCTCTTAACGACTCCACCGGGAGATCCCTCGGGCTGGAGGAAGAAGTCTTGGAGGAACGGAGAGCTAGGGCGGCGTCGGACGAAGCCCTCGGGGCCCTCCGTTCGTCTGCCCAGGAGGTCGAGGCTGAGCGCGTTGTCCTTCGAGCGGAGGTTGAAAGGCTCCACCAAGAGGCCGCTACCTCAAGTGCGCAGCTGGTAGAACTTCAGGGAGCTCTTAGCCAGGCGATGGCCCTCAAGAGTTCTTTGATGCTCCGGGTGGCCGAAGGGGGCGCGACTGCTGTAGGCCTGGAAGCAACGGAGAAGAAGAATTCTAGTACTGCGGACCGTACCTTGGAAGCCCTCCAGGGTACGCTGGAGTACTTTGGCACCATGTGCCCTTCGGCTTCTGCTGCAACCCATGAGCCCCTTGACCGGAAGCTGACGAGGATCCAGGTTGCTTCGTCGTTGATGAAGAACTCCGGTATTCGGTACGGGGAAATCTCCGGATAGTGTGCTGGTATCGGGGTTCTTCGTCATCTTGAATCCCTTCGGATCCCCCTTGGCTCAGTCGAAGGCTCGTCTCCTGGAGGCTTCGCGGACGACGACTTGCTGCGGCAATCTTCGGAGGTGGCTTCGGCCTGGGAGGCCTTTCGGTCGACCTGGAAGACGGATCATAAGGCCGCAGCTAAGGCTTGGATTGACGAGGCCCATCGGCAGAAGCAAGCGCAGACACGGCCACCACTTCCTATTGCGCCAGCCCCTTCGGTTCCTGCTCCGTCGACCGATCCGCAGGTCTAGCCGCTTAGGACTGTTATGTATATGAAGCCCTGTAAACCCTGTTTTTATTAATGAAAAAGTTATAAACGGGAACTTGTCTTGGGTGTTCTGCTATTTTTTAGTTCTTGTCATTCCCTTCGAGCCCTGACTTCGAACTTCTGGAAATTACCGACGAGCTCCGAAAGGAGTGGGCAAACCTCGAGGGCTTGAGGCCTTACCGCCGCTCCCGCTTTTCTGTTCCTCGTGGAGACGAGGGGGAGATCACCCTTGAGGTTCGAAGGGACGTCTTAGCTTATATTAAAGAGGAAGAGAAGACGGAGGGGTCCTCGTCATCCGAACCTATTGACTGGTCCGACTCGGAGTACCGAGCTGAAGACCCTGCGGAGGCTGACTCCGAAAGGCTCCTGACATGGGCTGAGCTTCAAGAAGAGCAGAGGAAACTGCGAGCCTCGAAGAAAAAGAGAAGTACCCGGACTAAAAGGACGACTTCGGCGGCTTCATGTTCCGAAGGGCAAAGTAGCCGTAGGGGTAGCTCTAGGGGCCGAAAGGGTCTCCGATTTTATTTAGGCTTAGACAAAAATTTCTCTTGATGTATAATTATAATGATTTAGTGTGAAATGCTTCGAAAGTATGATGTGTGACTCGTACCTTCCAACCCCCCTTGTGGGTGGCGGAGCCTTTACCACAGAAAAGGGTTCGCTAGGCACAATGACTGTCCGAACACCTGCATGCTTCGAACTTTGTGCTTATCATTTGCTTTCGAAGACTAAAAATTTGCTCGCTGCCTCTTTTTTTTAAGTCTCTAGACTCTTGTACGGATCCTAACAAGCCGTAGCCTGGAATCCGTAGGTTGGCCACCTTCGACTCTTTTACAGATACTTCGCACCCGGAGGCTGAAAATCTGTTTCCTTTAAAGTCCTTAGACTCTTCTACGGATCCTAACAAGCCGGAGCTTGGAATCCGTAGGTTGGCCACCTTCGGCTCTTTTACAGATACTTCGCACCCGAAGGCTGAAAATCTGTTTTCTTTAAAGTCCTTAGACTCTTCTACGGATCCTAACAAGCCGGAGCCTGGAATCCGTAGGTTGGCCACCTTCGGCTCTTTTACAGATACTTCGCACCCGGAGGCTGAAAATCTGTTTTCTTTAAAGTCCTTAGACTCTTCTACGGATCCTAACAAGCCGGAGCCTGGAATCCGTAGGTTGGCCACCTTCGGCTCTTTTACAGATACTTCGCACCCGGAGGCTGAAAATCTGTTTTCTTTAAAGTCCTTAGACTCTTCTACGGATCCTAACAAGCCGGAGCTTGGAATCCGTAGGTTGGCCACCTTCGGCTCTTTTACAGATACTTCGCACCCGGAGGCTGAAAATCTGTTTTCTTTAAAGTCCTTAGACTCTTCTACGGATCCTAACAAGCCGGAGCCTGGAATCCGTAGGTTGGCCACCTTCGGCTATTTTACAGATACTTCGCACCCGGAGGCTGAAAATCTGTTTTCTTTAAAGTCCTTAGACTCTTCTACGGATCCTAACAAGCCGGAGCCTGGAATCCGTAGGTTGGTGGAGCCGCTGAACCAATGGTTCGGAGGCAGCCCCTTGGGTCTTGAGAAAAATGCTTGGCTCTACCAGCATCACCGTCCTCCCAATGCGTCCATCAGGAGTAAGGGATATTCGAAGAGCAAAACAGGTTTCAACCCTTATCTTTATTTATAGAAAGGAAAGTGCTACAAGTGATTACAAGGAGGTCTTAAGCGTAATATCGCTTAAGGTGCTCCGCATGCCATGCATGTTTCAATTCTTCCCCTTCTAAATTAGCTAATTTAAACGATCCGGGGCGTCCTGAGCGTAAGATAACATATGGTCCTTCCCATTTGTTTCCTAGCTTCCCCGGAGCTATTACACTTCGCAATACTAGATGACCTGGCCTTAACTCACTTAATCTGACTTTCGGGTCATACCATGTTTTGGTGTGCTCATGGTACTTAGTCAGGTTGGCGACAGCTCGAAGCCTTATTTCTTCTGATAGATCTAGTGAAGTACTCCGATCATCTTCGTCTCCGGGTTGAATTACGCGAAGCGACTCCCCTTTGAGCTCCGTAGGAGTCATGGCTTCATCTCCGAAGAGCAATCTGAATGGTGTGAAACCTGTTGATCTAGTTTGAGTGGTTCGGATGGACCATAAGATTTTAGGTAGTTCTTTGACCCACATCCCCTTGGCCAATCCTACAATTCGGCTATTTAACCCAGAGAGGATGTTCCCGTTGGCTCGCTCGACGGCTCCGTTGGACTGCGGATGTCGCACTGCTGCGAAGCATAGCTTAATGCCTAGTTCTTCACAAAATGTTTGAAAGGTATCAGCTTCGAACTGGGTTCCATTATCCACCGTCAATTCTCTGGGAACTCCGAACCTGCATATAATATTCTGCCAGAAGAATTTCTGCACGTTCCTCGAGGTGATAGCTGTTAGCGGCTCCGCTTCCACCCATTTTGAGAAATATTCGATTGCTACTACCGCAAATTTCAAAACGCCTTTTGCCACTAGGAAAGGGCCTATGAGGTCCATGCCCCATCTCTCCATTGGCCATACTGGGGCAATAACTTGAAGATGAGCTGGCGGGCGATGGCTTCGTCTGCCCATCCACTGGCAGCCTTGGCATGTTCGAACTAGTTCTTCCGCATCTCTTACTATTGTTGGCCAATAAAACCCTTGCCGAAGCATCTTGCCTGCTAGCGCTCGAGGGGCTAAATGACCTCCGCACAGTCCTTCGTGGATGCCCCGAAGTATGTCTTGACCTTCGGACTGCGAGATGCATCGAAGTAGGGGTGAGCACACTCCGGCCTTGTATAGCACTTCATCAATAAGCTTGTAATTTTGAGCTCTTGCTTGCAACCTTCGAGCTTCTGGGCCTTCTGGAGGTTCCATGCTACTTTGCAACATGCTTATTATCGGTGCTCGCCAATCTATTGTTGGAATGCACATTACTTTTGATGAGGGTATTTGGTCAGCCGCTGGCTGCTCTAGCTCTTCGTAGAAAGCACCCTCTGAGAGGTCCACCGCTCCTGCTGCAGCCTTTGCAAGAATATCTGCAAGTTGATTCTCTGCCCGAGGGATGCTTCGAACTGTAAACCCTTTGAATGCTGCTTCGGCCTTGCGGATTTCTTGAAGGTATTGCGCGAGATGTGGGTTTTTTGCGTGAAAGCTTTTGTCAATATGCCCCGCGACGACTTGGGAATCTGTCTTGATCACTATTCTTGTAGCTCCGAGCGCTTTAGCCTTTCGGAGGCCTAGCAAGATTCCTTCATACTCGGCAATGTTGAGACTTGCGGAATACATAGCCTTTTGCCCTGATGGTGACAAGATGACGGCCCCTGCTCCGGCACCTGATGCTTGATAAGCTCCGTTAGAGAATATTGTCCAAAACCCTTCGGAGGGTTCTTCCGAGGTCCAGATTGCAGGTGGAGTCCACTCTGCTACGAAATCTACTATAATTTGAGATTTAACAGCTGTCCTCGCCGTGAAGGAGATTTCGAAGGGTGCCAGCTCGACTGCCCATTTTCCAATCCTGCCTGTGGAATCTTTGTTTCGGAGCATATCCCCAAGAGGATACGACATAGGGACGATGAGGTTATGTGCCAAGAAATAATGCCTTAGCTTTCGCGAGGCCATTACTAGGGCATAAGCAAATTTCTCGAGCTCGGAGTATCTGACCTTGGCTCCGGATAATGCCTCCGACACAAAATAAATTGGGTTTTGCACCAGCTTCCCTTTAAGCTCGACCTCTCGGACCAGCACTGCGCTTACTGCTGAACCCGTTGCTGCAAGATATAAAAGCAGTGCTTCCCCTGGAAGGGGAACAGTTAAGGTTGATAATGTGCCGAGGTATGCTTTTATATCCTCGAAGCTCTTCTGGCACTCCGGCGTCCAGCTGAAGCTTTCGGATCCCTTCAGCGCCTTGAAAATTGGGAGGCTCCGCTCTGCCGACATGGATAGGAACCTGCTGTGTGCTGCGAGCCTTCCTGCAAGCTTCTGTACTTGTTTCAAATTCTCTGGCGGAGCCATCCTTTGCAGCGCACTTATTTGTGTTGGGCTAGCTTCGATTCCTCTGCTCGAAACTAAGTACCCTAGCAGCTTTCCTGCTTGTGCCCCGAATATACATTTTTCGGGGTTGAGGCGTACTCCACATGCTCGGAGGCTCTCAAATGTTTCAGCTAGATCTAAGCTATGCCGGTGCCTTTGAGCACTTTTTATCACAATATCGTCCATATAGGCTTCGACATTGCGGCCTATCTGATGACCTAGAGCCTTAGCTATTAAGCGAGAAAAGGTGGCTCCGGCATTCCATAAACCAAAAGGCATTCTTACATAACAGAATACTCTGGAAGGAGTTATAAAGCTTGTCTTGGCTTCGTCTTCGCGCTTCAGCCATACTTGATGGTACCCGGAATAAGCGTCGAGGAAGCTTAATAATTCGGAGCCAGCTGTGGAATTTATCAATTGATCTATTCGGGGCATTGGGTAGGGGTCTCACTGGCATGCTTTATTCAATGCAGTGAAGTCAATACACATGCGCCACTTGTTCAAGTCCTTTTTCCTTAAAAAAACAGGGTTAGCCAACCACTCAGTATGGGCTACCTCCCTGATAATGCCAGCCTTTAACAATTTTTCTACTTCGGCCTTGGCTAGGCTTGCTCTTTCTGCTGACAGCTTGCGGAGCCCCTGGCGCACCGGCTTGGCCTTCGGGTTGACGAGCAGACTATGCTCGATGATGCTTCGATCGACCCCGGTGATGTCTTCGTCGGTCCAAGCAAATATGTCTAGATTTTTCCTAACGACTTCTTCTAACGAGGCGGTTATTTCTGGAGATAGCCCCTTGCCAAATTTCACTGGGTATTCTTTGCCATCTTCCGAGATTATTCTTGTCTCGACATCACCCTCCGGGCTTGGCTTGAGCGAAGATCCCTTCGGAGGGTTCAAGGCCTCCGGTACTTCTTCGACGCTTTCCGCCACATTATGCACTTGTCGGGGGTCCAATGGCTGCCCATGGCCATACTCTGTCCTCCTGGCTACAGCCTGGTCTCCTGAAATAGTAAGCACTCCACCTTGTGTGGGCATTTTGAGACAAAGGTAATTGTGATGTGCTATAGCCCCGAACTAGTTCAACATCCCTCGACCGAAGATAGCATTGTAAGCATAAGGGGCATCAACCACATCGAAGATCACCTCTTCTACTCGGGCCAAAGGCCCCTCTCCGAAGGCAACCTCGAGGCCTATTTGGCCGAGGGCATCGAGAGGCGGTCCTGAGAACCCTTGAAGTGGCCGGGCTGCTGGAAGCAGATGCTTTCGAGGTATGCACATCTGGTCGAAGGCCTGGGCGAAGAGTATGTCTGCGGAGCTCCCGCCGTCTACCAGGATCCTTCGAACGTCTGCTCCTGCTATATCGGCAGAGATGACTAACGGGTCAGCATGGGGGAACTTCACCCCCACCCCGTCGCTGGCTGTGAATGAGATCGGCACACGGGACCATTCTGGCATTCCTTCGGCAGAACTCGAGGTCCCAATGTGCCCGACCTCGCGGACGTACTCGCGGCGCTGTCTCTTGGACAAGCTTCCGAGGGTCCCCCCTCCGGAGATGGGCAGGACCACTCTCTTGCCGTGGTCTTGTGGGTCTTCTTGCTTTGGTGGTGGCATAATATTGGCCACCGGTAGCCGCATGGGGGCTTCGAGGGCACTGGCTCGGGCCACAGTTTGAACAGGCTCCGAGCGTGCCAACGGTGGGGCCCGATCCGAAGTACCCCGCCCGGTATTTCGCTCAAGGTAGTCGCCCCGAAGGGCCAATACTGCCTTGCAATCCTTCGTGTCATGGCTTCTATTGTCGCCATGCACACAACAGAAAAAACTCTGGCGCCTGCCAGGCATCCTTTCTTGAGGCTTTGGTGGCCCAGCCTTGAAATTTTTTACCTGCTGGAAGTTGGCAGGTGCCTTCGAAGCTGAAGGTGCAATGTTTAGCACCTCCGAGCGGAAATGCTTCTTTCCTCGCTTGTACTCGTTGAAGCGATTGTCTTGTGGAGGTTGCGGTGTAGCGGAGACTTCAGGCTCCCTTTTGACTTCTCGGAGGGTGGGCAATGGTGCTTCAGCTCGCCGAAGACATCCTTCCTCCGCCTTGGCATACTGTTCGAAGTATGCCATGAGCTGTGCCACAGACGTCACCGGCTTCCGATGGAGTTTGCTGAGGAGGTCGGGGTTCAGCACCCCTTCGCGGGCAGCATCAACTACCGAGGAGGTAGACAGGCCCTTGATCTGTGACTTGGTGTGGGCGAAGCGCGTGAAGTACTCCCGGAGGGTTTCTCCCACCCGCTGCTTTACCTGAAACAAACTTCCTGTGGACATCGGGGCCATGAAGGTACCTTGGAAGTTGCTCACAAATTTCTTTTTTAGCTGCTCCCATGAACTGATCGATCCTGGCTTTAGGGACCAGAACCAGCGGAGTGCCACGCCTTCGAGAGCGAGGGGGAAGCATTTTGCCATGGTGCTTCGCACCCCTCCGCTTGCTTCTATTGCCAGGGCGTAAGAGCGGGCGAACTCTCCGGGGTCCGACCCCCCGGAGTACTTGTGCAGCTTCGAGGCCTTGAATCTGGGGTCGAAAGGCACTCTCTGCAGATCAGGGTGCAACGGAGATTCATTATCGAAGGATGCATTCTCGGCTTCCTCCGGGACTTGGATAACTTCTGGGGGATTGCGGGTTCCATCGTCTTGAGGCCCCCGTGGGGTTTCAGTGGAAGCTTGAGTGCGGAGGGGATCGGCGGCCTCTTGCCTCCACCTGGATACCTCCTCCTGAAGCCTGGCTAGCTGCGTAGCCTCGGTTTCGGGAGGGCCTTCGTCTTCGTCGGAGGGCACTTCTGGATCCCGGCTAGCTGCGTAGTTGTTCTGAAGCACCGTAGGAGGAGGCAGAGGGCCCCGGGGCGCTCGACGCCCAGCGGTCTCTGCAGGAATCGCCGGATTAGCTGAGGGTCCGGCTCCATTGGTCCGAGGGGACCTTCGAAGAGGACCCGAAGCCTGGCCATGCTTCGGAGGCATAGCTAGTCGTGAAGGTGTCTTGGAGATGGACTTCGAACGACTCGAGGGGTCGAAAGAAGGCCTTCGAGCTGCACTAAGAAGCCCTTAACTGAAGGGTGCGCGGAGTCTTGGGACCCCGAGGCTCCCTCCGTAAGTGCTCTTCGGAGTGCAGTCAGCAGTAGAGAACAAGCTTTTAGAACTTGGTTCCCCACGGACGGCGCCAACTGTTGGCGCAAATGTTACGCCTACAGGTTCTCAGTAATCAAGAACGGACAAACAGGAAGTTTGTGCTTTAGGACTAGCTCGAGCCTCCGTAATGGATAATAGCTCAAGCAGTCCGAATGAGTGTGGATGAACAACTTGTTCTGGATCCCTTTTTACAAGGTACAATGGGGGGTATTTATAGGGAAAAAAGCATAAGGAAAAGACCTATTTACCCCTAAATTACAACCGACATAGTATAAGCTATTCGGTATTATAAACAAGGTTATACACGGTAAAGTGCTGCAAGGTAGATGGATAAGCTGAACATCCAATCAATCATGTCCTTCTACTTCGAGGCCTCCATCTTCCCTTCGGAGGGTTCTCTAGGACTTCGCACCGTGGCACCCTCCGGTCGCGACGATGTATGCTCCGAACAGCAGTCCGCCACCTTCGAGATCCTCACGGAGCCAACGAAGGGTTACTCTTTAAGTCTTGGAAATAGAGTAATTTCCCCCAACAGTACTCAAGAAGGGTTTGGGCCCTCTATTTATAGCCCAGACCCTGATTTTTTACCGTTTACCTCTGCCGTTTCATATTCCCTACCGTTACTTTGCTCCGAAATTAAAGCATTCCGTAACTTCCGTTAGAAGAAAGAAGCTAACGGCTATTTCTTCGAAGTCTAAAAAGACTTACAGACTTTTCGAGTTAGTTCTAAGTTACTTCGAAAGTAATTTTATTAGAAACTGATTCGAAGTTTACATATCCACGTAGTTCGGAGATGGTTTAAATCTGCTAACCCCTACGCATAATTATTTTTCTTGCGTATACTGCTCTCCTAACATTACAGATTTACCGGAGAAGCGTATTCGAGGGGCTACTGTTGGGGGGAAATATTCCATCTTCAGGGTTATTGCAGTGACAAGATAAAAACTGGAGATTAAGCTAAAGACTTCCAGCATATACCTTCGAAAGACACATTGAATCAAGTTCGAAGCATGATGACGGGTTTTAGTTCGGAGTACATCTTCGAACTTAGACTCTTCTAGGAACTTCTTTGCCAGCTAAGATGGAATACTTATCTTCTTTCTAACTAGATTAGTCTTTTACCATTTTAGCCCTATTAGGGGTACCGAATAGTTTCTACTATGTCGGTTGTAATAGAGGGGTAAGAAGGTCTTTTCCTTAATGTTTAGGCCTATAAATACCCCCCGTTTTACCCTGTAATAGGAACCGAATACAAGTTATTCAATACACACTTTCGAATTATTCTAAGTTGTTATCCTTTCGGAGGCTTGGAATAGTTTCTTTCGCAAACACTTCGTTTGTTAGTTTCTAATCTTCAGAAACCTGTTAGCGTAATCTTTTACGCCAACAGGAGGTGTTTCTAACATTTCCAATCCGGACATGAATGTTGCAAAATAGACTCACCTGAAACATGCAAGAATCAAAACTTCTCTTTCGGAACAAAAAGTTCAAAAATGTGCCCAATCATCCTAATATGGTGTAATTGTATCAAAGGATGTGGTACTAACATTTTCATTCTAGACACGAATGTTGCGAAATAGATGGCACCCGTAACATACAGGAATTAAAAGTTCGCTTCGAGAACAGCAAAGTTCAAAAATGTAGCCAATCATCCTAATATGATGTAATAGTACCAAGTGATGCATTTCTAGCATTTCCATTCTGGACACAAAGTTTGTGAAATAGACGGCAACCATAACTTGCAAGAATCAAAACATCGCTATCGGAACAAAAAGGTTCAAACACATGCCCAATCATCCTAATATGGTGAGTTCCAGCACATTTCTGTTCTGGACATGAATGATGCGAAATAGAACGCAACCGTAACATGCAAGAATCAAAAGTTCGCTTTTGGAACAAAAAGTTCAAAAATGTGCCCAATCATCATAATATGGTGTAGTAGTATCAATGCATGTGTTTCTAACATTTCCGTTCTGGACATGAATGTTTGGAATAGACGGCACCCGTAATATGCAAGAATTAAAAGTTCGCTTCCAAAACACAAAAGTTCAAAAACGTGGCCAATCAACCTAATATGATGTAATAGTACCAAGTGATGCGTTTCTAGAATTTCCATTCCGGACACAAAGTTTGCGAAATAGGCGGCACCTGTAACTTGAAATAAACGAAACTTTGCTTCCATAACAAAAATGTTCAACAACGTGCCCAATCATCCTAATACGGTGTAATAGTATCAAAGGATGTGTTTCTAACGTTTCATTTCAAGACATGAATGTTGATTAAAAGACAATACCTGAAACATGCAAGAATCAAAAGTTCGCATCCAGAACACAAAAGTTTCAAAACGTGCCCAATCATCCTAATATGATGTAATAGTACCAAGTGATGTGTTTCTAGCATTTCCATTACAGACAGAAAGTTTGCGAAATAGGCGGCGCCCATAACTTGCAAGAATCAAAACTTTGCTTCCATGACAAAAAGGTTCAACAACGTGCCCAATCCTTCGAATATGGTGTAATAGTATCAACGGATGTGTTTCTAAGGTGCCGTTTGGTTGAAAGACGAGATGGAATGGGATGATCTTGTCTCTCTTTTTTAGGATGGGATGATCCTAGTTATTGTTTGGTTTGAGTGATAGAGTCATCTCTATTTTTTGTTTGGTTGGAGGGATAAAGTAGGATGGAATCATCATGTTTTTTGTTTGGATGAAAGAATGAATGTAGGATATATAAGTATAATTACTCTCCTATCAAATTAGGTGAGATTACCTCCTCACATCAGTTTTAAACATGTGATTCAAAAATAATTGAGGCCAAATACTCAAGAATAAAGAACAGTTTTGGATCAATTTACAAGCTCATATGGCACAGTTTTGCCCTGCAAAATGTAGGCACGATGTGCTAAAAAAACTGATGCTATACAATTTTTCAAAGCTTTGTGACATACAGGACATCATTTGCCAAAGTTATCAAGTCATGATAGAACTTAAAAATATAGTATAAACAACATGGTATATCGATAGAACTTAATCAAGTTTTGCACATAATCCTGGTATATGGAAATCCAGTACTAACACATAATTTGACGTTTAATCCATATAACAAGCAAGTCGAACATTTATACATGAATACTCCCAAGTTCTAGTTGACATAACAAAAGAAGTTCTAACATAACCACTTCAAGAAAGCCTTATACGTAATATTAAGTTCATGGCTATCAAAAGGACTATCCATCACTATCTTTCAATGTCCAGGAAACTTGTCAGCAATGAACATAGCAACCCAATTTAACTTATGCTCAAATGGAAGCTTGTAAAATGCTCTACCCATACGAGGATTGGCCACCAGATAAGCATAATAAACAGAAATGTGAGTGGACTCATATCCAGGAAGGCTAGTCAACATCTCAAATAGATCTTCTGGCAAGTCATCATTAAGTGGAGGTGGAGGGGGTTGAGTAGCCACCTTCTCTATAGCACATGCAAGTTTGTCACCAACACGATTGATTGCACCAATTAAACCCTTCTCTTCTGTTACACTACTCTTGGCTCTCTTAGCCTTGCTTGCCGATGATGTAGGACACTGATTATCAAGAGAAACATTAGCATCACTCCCACCATTTGTGTTCATTTCACTCTCACCATTTCCATTCATGTCTTCCATTTCACCGTCGACATCTTCTGCACCTAATGCACTGTTGGAATCCTTAGCAAACTTCCCTGTAGCCATGCTATTCCCAAAGATGGTCTGCATCTCAGTAAAGTGAGTAATAGGTTTGTTCAAAAATTCAGCATCAGCCTTGTGATCCTAGAAGGACACACATAAGTTAGTAGGAAAAATATGAGAAGAAAACATGTTCCTAAAGTTTATACAATAATACCTGAACATAGCTATTATAATGCTCATCATCAAGAGTGATTATGAAATTGTTCTCATCCCAACCAGAAGCACTCAATTTCCTAAGCCTTGTAATCTTTGCAAACTTTCTTTGCCATGTCTTTAGATGGTTTTTGACTTGCTCACCAGTTTTCATTGTGCTGAACTTTTCATTGATAGCTCTAGCACATGCGTTCAAATGAACCTTCTTAAAACCAGAAGATGTCCTAGTGCCATCAGCTACTAGATTAGCTAGGTGAGTGAGCATGAAAGCAGACTATGGTGCTGTCCATATAGCATGGATAGTTGGTCCCCCAACTACCTCAACTAGTTCAACCATAGCCTACCCAAAAAACAATTTCAGCAAGCAATATCATCATATAAAAGAGATCCCAACAATAAATATGTCCATATAAATTAATTACAGCAACAATTGTGTTCACACAACTTAATTCCAGCAACATAAAAGTCCATTCAACTATATTCCACAAACAAATATGTCCACACAAATATTATGAGCAATAGTACTAATACAATTGGATTTCAGCAACACATGTCCATACAAATATTATGAGCAATAGTACTAATACATCTTAATTTGCATTGTGGTTTTGACGGTCTACCCACATATTATCAGCAATTGATTGCCTAAAACCAACCATTGCAGAATGCTCAATTGCTTGACCAGTTGATGAGGTTGCATGGTTTTGAATTGGCCAATTTGAGTCTTGTATAATGAACTCATCGCTCCCATCTTGTACAACAAAATTATGAATTATGCAGCAAGCTACAACAATATCTACTTGAGTCGGAAAAGGGAAGTATGGAATGGCATCATCAAGAATTTTGAATCTCCTCTTAAGTGACCCAAATGCTCGCTCTACTGTCACACGAAGCGATGAGTGCCTAAGGTTAAACAATTCCTTCTCATTTTGCACTGGATTATTGCCCCACTCATTCAAATGGTAACGTACTCCACGAAAAGGAGGCAAAAATCCTGGTTTGGCTCCATATCCGGCATCAACTAAGTAGAATTTTCCTAACATATTATGCAAACAGTGGTCACATTTCAAGAAATCAACAATTGGCTCAAAGGCCATATATGTAATATTTTGAACTAGTGATTTATTCTATTTACCTTGTGGCACGCGAAGGCCATTCTCACGTTCTAAAGCATCCCGTAAAACTAGAGCATCATGTGCTGTACCTTCCCAACCAGCCAAGACATAAGTAAACCTTAAGTCAAAATCTACGGCTGCCATTACATTTTGCGTTGGATAACTCTTTCTACCACGAAATGAGTGCTCCATATCTTTAGGAACCGATGCTCTTACATGTGTGCCATCAATAGCTCCAATACAATCCTAAGTTATGTTCAGTATAATCATAAAGGGTTAGGGAGTAAACAAGCTTATATAATTTAAATGTGAAAATATAGGGATGAACCTCACACCTTAAAATAAGGGTCCCACCGGGGGTTTCCTTCTATTTTGGATGGAGTTTGCAATGACGGGAGCCTAATTAGTTCCGCTCGTAGCTCACCAATTGCACGAAGTACCTTGTTAAAATAGCGGCTTACTGTTTCTCCTGATCTACCATAATTAGTGGCAACTAACCTATTCTTAAGGTTATGTCCGATGGTATTTAGAAACATAGCAACTTGTTGCTCAATACACATATGAATGGTATCTTTAAGTAATCCACTATTCCTAAAAAGATTACAAAACCGAAAGAAACATGCTCTATTTAGTCTAAGCATGTTTACACAAGTTGTATCATCCTTCCAAATTTTTGTGTTTAGGTATTCTAGTCTCCTTCTATCCCTTTCCTCAATTGGTCCATAAGTAATACCGACTCTACATGCACGTCTTTTTCTTTTTTTAGACTCAATTATCATGGTCACCGTTGACAGAAACCAATATACAACAGCAGAACAAACTAAAACCTTGGTTCTCTGATCCATCTACAATAGAATAATGAAAACAACATCAACTTTGAGTGATAATTTTTTAACCTACATCAAGAACTATGAAACAAACATGCCACAAGACAATCACATAGTCGGTGTCTACTTGTTCATCTAGTAGTAAAAAAATCAGATTCAATTATGTTAGATTTTTCATACATTGGGTAATCCACAGATCTGTTGGAAATGGGAGGACAATGTGAGTAAGAAGGACAACACTGATGTCTGTACAAAAGATTAGTGAAATCAGCAAATTGAACAAACATATCTCCAAAGATAAATATAAAGCAGCTAAATAGAGGATGTTACTATTGACAGTCGATGTGGTAGAACAAAAAATGGCAGAACCAAACTTCTAACAAAAATGACAGAACAATTTCTATTGGAAACAACCTCGTCTCCCCCAGCTCCGGCATGCCTGCGAGATCTCTCTCCTCCACGGTCCCTCCCTCTCTCACCACAACCAGCTAACCACAACCAGGCCAGCCGCTTTCCTCTCTGGTGCATCTGCCGCTGCCGGCTGATGCTCTCGATTTTCATCATGAGCGCGCGCATGGCTAGCTAGCTAGTCGCCGGCGGCTATTGTGGCTTCCCCGGTCTACCAAGCAGCGGCACCTGTGCGACTACCCTCTCCTCGCCGCCTACGGGTCCCCCTTCGCTGGCGCCGCCTCCACAGCCACCCCAGTCCCCTTTGTCATCGGCCCCTACTTCGTCCCCTTCCTCCTCCCCGGCAGTTCATCCTCCGTCCGTCTCGTCACCGGCGAGCTCTACGTCTCGTCCCCAAACGCCCTCGCCGACCTGAACACCCTCGATTTGCTTCTTGCATGGAACCGCAGGGAGAGAGGGAGGTAGAGGCGCAGGCCGACTCACCGTCTAGTCGATGGAGAGAGGGAGGTGGAGGCGCCGCAGGCTCACCGTCTAGTCCCGGAGGCGAAGACCCTCAGCGCTTGCTCGGGCCGCGCTGCCGCAGATGGCGGTGAGCCGCCGCAATGATTCACGGGTGCGTAGAGATCTGGAACCACCGCGTCCCACAAAAAAAAAGGGATCCCACCGTCCCAGTTTTTGGGCCAAATATTCCATCCGGGATGTCCATGACTCTACACGTCTCTGATCCAAACACACCATAAAATGGGCCCATTCCATCCCAACCCACCAAATCCCCCCATCCAAACAGCACCTAACATTTCCAATCCGGACATGAATGTTGCAAAATAGACTCACCTGAAACATGCAAGAATCAAAACTTTGCTTTCGGAACAAAAAGTTCAAAAATGTGCCCAATCATCCTAATATAGTGTAATTGTATCAAAGGATGTGCTTCTAACATTTCCATTCCAGACACGAATGTTGCGAAATAGACGGCACCCGTAACATACAGGAATGAAAAGTTCGCTTCGAGAACAGCAAAGTTCAAAAATGTAGCCAATCATCCTAATATGATGTAATAGTACCAAGTGATGCATTTCTAGCATTTCCATTCTGGACACAAAGTTTGTGAAATAGACGGCAACCATAACATGCAAGAATCAAAACATCGCTATCGGAACAAAAAGGTTCAAACACATGCCTAATCATCCTAATATGGTGTAATAGTTCCAAAGGATGTGTTTCTAACATTTCTGTTCTGGACATTAATGATGCGAAATAGAATGCAACCGTAACATGCAAGAATCAAAAGTTCGCTTCTGGAACAAAAAGTTCAAAAACGTGCCCAATCATCATAATATGGTGTAATAGTATCAATGCATGTGTTTCTAACATTTCCGTTCTAGACATGAATGTTTGGAATAGACGGCACCCGTAACATGCAAGAATTAAAAGTTCGCTTCCAAAACACAAAAGTTCAAAAACGTGGCCAATCAACCTAATATGATGTAATAGTACCAAGTAATGCATTTTTAGAATTTCCATTCCGGACACAAAGTTTGCGATATAGGCGACACATGTAACTTGCAATAATCAAAACTTTGCTTCCATGATGTGTTTCTAACGTTTCAAATGATGTGTTTCTAACGTTTCATTTCAAGACGATACCTGAAACATGCAAGAATCAAAAGTTCGCATCCAGAACACAAAAGTTTCAAAACGTGCCAAATCATCCTAATATGATGTAATAGTACCAAGTGATCTGTTTCTAGCATTTCCATTACAGACAGAAAGTTTCCGAAATAGGCGGCGCCCATAACTTGCAAGAATCAAAACTTTGCTTCCATGACAAAAAGGTTCAACAACGTGCCCATTCCTTCGAATATGGTGTAATAGTATCAAAGCATGTGTTTCTAACATTTCCAATCCGGACATGAATGTTGCAAAATAGACTCACCTAAAACATGCAAGAATCAAAACTTCGCTTTCGGAACAAAAAGTTCAAAAATGTGCCCAATCATCCTAATATGGTGTAATTGTATCAAAGGATGTGGTTCTAACATTTTTTGTTCCAGACATGAATGTTGCGAAATAGATGGCACCCGTAACATACAAGAATTAAAAGTTCGCTTCGAGAACAGCAAAGTTCAAAAATGTGTCCAATCATCCTAATATGATGTAATAGTACCAAGTGATGCATTTCTAGCATTTCCATTCCGGACACAAAGTTTGTGAAATAGACGGCAACCATAACATGCAAGAATAAAAACATCGTTATCGGAACAAAAAGGTTCAAACACGTGCCCAATCATCCTAATATGGTGTATTAGTTCCAAAGGTTGTGTTTCTAACATTTCTGTTCCGTATATGAATGATGCGAAATAGAACGCAACTGTAACATGCAAGAATCAAAAGTTCACTTCTGGAACAAAAAGTTCAAAAATGTGCCCAATCATCATAATATTGTGTAGTAGTATCAATGCATGTGTTTCTAACATTTCCGTTCTAGACATGAATGTTTGGAATAGATGGCACCCGTAACATGCAAGAATTAAAAGTTCGCTTCCAAAACACAAAAGTTCAAAAACGTGGCCAATCAACCTAATATGATGTAATAGTACCAAGTGACACGTTTCTAGAATTTCCATTCCGGACACAAAGTTTGCGAAATAGGTTGCACCCGTAACTTGCAATAATAAAAACTTTGCTTCCATAACAAAAAGGTTCAACATCGTGCCCAATCATCCTAATACGGTGTAATAGTATATAAAGGATGTGTTTCTAACGTTTCATTTCATGACATGAATGTTGAGAAAAAGACGACACCTGAAACATGCAAGAATCAAAAGTTCGCATCCAGAACACAAAAGTTTCAAAACGTGCCCAATCATCCTAATATGATGTAATAGTACCAAGTGATCTGTTTCTAGCATTTCCATTACAGACAGAAAGTTTGTGAAATAGGCGGCGCCCATAACTTGCAAGAATCAAAACTTTGCTTCCATGACAAAAAGGTTCAACAACGTGCCCAATCCTTCGAATATGGTGTAATAGTATCAAAGTATGTGTTTCTAACATTTCCAATCCGGACATGAATGTTGCAAAGTAGACTCACCTGAAACAAGCAAGAATCAAAACTTTGCTTTCGGAACAAAAAGTTCAAAAATGTGCCCAATCATCCTAATATGGTGTAATTGTATCAAAGGATCTGGTTCTAACATTTTCGTTCCAGACACGAATGTTGCGAAATAGACGGCACCCGTAACATACAGGAATTAAAAGTTCGCTTCGAGAACAACAAAGTTCAAAAATGTGGCCAATCAGCCTAATATGATGTAATAGTACCAAGTGATGCATTTCTAGCATTTCCATTCCGGACACAAAGTTTGTGAAATAGACGGCAACCATAACATGCAAGAATCAAAACATCGCTATCGAAACAAAAGGTTCAAACACGTGCCCAATCATCCTAACATGGTGTATTAGTTCCAAAGGTTGTGTTTCTAACATTTCTGTTCCGTACATGAATGATGCGAAATAGAACGCAACTGTAACATGCAAGAATCAAAAGTTCGCTTCTGGAACAAAAAGTTCAAAAACGTGCCCAATCATGATAATATGGTGTAGTAGTATCAATGCATGTGTTTCTAACATTTCCGTTCTAGACATGAATGTTTGGAATAGATGGCACCCGTAACATGCAAGAGTTAAAAGTTCACTTCCAAAACACAAAAGTTCAAAAACGTGGCCAATCAACCTAATATGATGTAATAGTACCAAGTGATGCGTTTATAGAATTTCCATTCCGGACACAAAGTTTGCGAAATAGGTGGCACCCGTAACTTGCAATAATCAAAACTTTGCTTCCATAACAAAAAGGTTCAACATCGTGCCCAATCATCCTAATACGGTGTAATAGTATCAAAGGATGTGTTTCTAACGTTTTATTTCAAGACATGAATGTTGAGAAAAGACGACACCTGAAACATGCAAGAATCAAATGTTCGCATCCAGAACACAAAAGTTTCAAAACGTGCCCAATCATCCTAATATGATGTAATAGTACCAAGTGATCTGTTTCTAGCATTTCCATTACAGACAGAAAGTTTGCGAAATAGGCGGCGCCCATAACTTGCAAGAATCAAAACTTTGCTTCCATGACAAAAAGGTTCAACAACGTGCCCAATCCTTCGAATATGGTGTAATAGTATCAAAGGATGTGTTTCTAACATTTCCAATCCGGACATGAATGTTGCAAAGTAGACTTACCTGAAACAAGCAAGAATCAAAACTTCGCTTTCGGAACAAAAAGTTCAAAAATGTGCCCAATCATCCTAATATGGTGTAATTGTATCAAAGGATGTGATTCTAACATTTTCGTTCCAGACACAAATGTTGCGAAATAGACGGCACCCGTAACATACAGGAATTAAAAGTTCGCTTCGAGAACAGCAAAGTTCAAAAATGTGGCCAATCAGCCTAAAATGATGTAATAGTACCAAGTGATGCATTTCTAGCATTTCCATTCCGGACACAAAGTTTGTGAAATAGACGACAACCATAACATGCAAGAATCAAAACATCGCTATCGGAACAAAAAGGTTCAAACACGTGCCCAATCATCCCAATATGGTGTATTAGTTCCAAAGGTTGTGTTTCTAACATTTCTGTTCCGTACATGAATGATGCGAAATAGAACGCAATTGTAACATGCAAGAATGAAAAGTTCGCTTCTGGAACAAAAAGTTCAAAAATGTGCCCAATCATCATAATATGGTGTAGTAGTATCAATGCATGTGTTTCTAACATTTCCGTTCTAGACATGAATGTTTGGAATAGATGGCACCCGTAACATGCAAGAATTAAAAGTTCACTTCCAAAACACAAAAGTTCAAAAATGTGGCCAATCAACATAATATGATGTAATAGTACCAAGTGATGCGTTTCTAGAATTTCCATTCCGAACACAAAGTTTGCGAAATAGGTGGCACCCGTAACTTGCAATATTCAAAACTTTGCTTCCATAACAAAAAGGTTCAACAACGTGCCCAATCATCCTAATATGGTGTAATAGTATCAAAGGATGTGTTTCTAACGTTTCATTTCAAGACATGAATGTTGAGAAAAAGACGACACCTGAAACATGCAAGAATCAAAAGTTCGCATCCAGAACACAAAAGTTTCAAAACGTGCCCAATCATCCTAATATGATGTAATAGTACCAAGTGATCTGTTTCTAGCATTTCCATTACAGACAGAAAGTTTGCGAAATAGGCGGCGCCCATAACTTGCAAGAATCAAAACTTTGCTTCCATGACAAAAAGGTTCACCAACGTGCCCAATCATCCTAATACGGTGTAATAGTATCAAAGGATGTGTTTCTAACATTTCATTTCAAGACATGAATGTTGAGAAAAAGACGACACCTGAAACATGCAAGAATCAAAAGTTCGCATCCAGAACACAAAAGTTTCAAAACATGCCCAATCATCCTAATATGATGTAATAGTACCAAGTGAACCGTTTCTAGCATTTCCATTACAGACAGAAAGTTTGCGAAATAGGCGGCGCCCATAACTTGCAAGAATCAAAACTTTGCTTACATGACAAAAATGTTCAACAACGTGCCCAATCCTTTGAATATGGTGTAATAGTATCAAAGGATGTGTTTCTAACATTTCCAATCCGGACATGAATGTTGCAAAATAGACTCACCTAAACATGCAAGAATCAAAACTTCGCTTTCGGAACAAAAAGTTCAAAAACGTGCCCAATCATCCTAATATGGTGTAATTGTATCAAAGGATGTGGTTCTAACATTTTTGTTCCAGACACGAATGTTGTGAAATAGATGCCACCCATAACATACAGGAATTAAAAGTTCGCTTCGAGAACAGCAAAGTTCAAAAATGTGGCCAATCATCCTAATTTGATGTAATAGTACCAAGTGATGCATTTCTAGCATTTCCATTCCGGACACAAAGTTTGTGAAATAGACGGCAACCATAACATGCAAGAATCAAAACATCGCTATCGGAACAAAAAGGTTCAAACACATGCCCAATCATCCTAATATGGTGTAATAGTACCAAAGGATGTGTTTCTAACATTTACGTTCCGGATATGAATAATGTGAAATAGAACGCAACTGTAACATGCAAGAATCAAAAGTTCGCTTCTGGAACAGAAAGTTCAAAAATGTGCCCAATCATCATAATATGGTGTAGTAGTATCAATGCATGTGTTTCTAACATTTCCGTTCTAGACATGAATGTTTGGAATAGACGACACTCGTAACATGCAAGAATTAAAAGTTCGCTTCCAAAACACAAAAGTTCAAAAACGTGGCCAATCAACCTAATATGATGTAATAGTACCAAGTGATGCGTTTCTAGAATTTCCATTCCGGACACAAAGTTTGCGAAATAGGCGGCACCCGTAACATGCAATAATCAAAAACTTTGCTTCCATAACAAAAAGGTTCAACAACGTGCCCAATCATCCTAATACGATGTAATAGTTTCAACGGATGTGTTTCTAACATTTCATTTCAAGACATGAATGTTTAGAAAAAGACGACACCTAAAACATGCAAGAATCAAAAGGTCGCATCCAGAACACAAAAGTTTCAAAACGTGCCCAATCATCCTAATATGATGTAATAGTACCAAGTGATGCGTTTCTAGCATTTCCATTACAGACGGAAAGTTTGCGAACTAGGCGGCGCCCATAACTTGCAAGAATCAAAACTTTGCTTCCATGACAAAAAGGTTCAACAACGTGCCCAATCCTTTGAATATGGTGTAATAGTATCAAAGGATGTGGTTCTAACATTTCCAATCCGGACATGAATGTTGCAAAATAGACTCACCTGAAACATGCAAGAATCAAAACTTCGCTTTCGGAACAAAAAGTTCAAAAACGTGCCCAATCATCATAATATGGTGTAGTAGTATCAATGCATGTGTTTCTAACATTTCCGTTCTAGACATGAATGTTTGGAATAGATGGCACCCGTAACATGCAAGAATTAAAAGTTCACTTCCAAAACACAAAAGTTCAAAAATGTGGCCAATCAACATAATATGATGTAATAGTACCAAGTGATGCGTTTCTAGAATTTCCATTCCGAACACAAAGTTTGCGAAATAGGTGGCACCCGTAACATGCAATATTCAAAACTTTGCTTCCATAACAAAAAGGTTCAACAACGTGCCCAATCATCCTAATATGGTGTAATAGTATCAAAGGATGTGGTTCTAACATTTTTGTTCCAGACACGAATGTTGTGAAATAGATTCCACCCATAACATACAGGAATTAAAAGTTCGCTTCGAGAACAGCAAAGTTCAAAAATGTGGCCAATCATCCTAATTTGATGTAATAGTACCAAGTGATGCATTTCTAGCATTTCCATTCCGGACACAAAGTTTGTGAAATAGACGGCAACCATAACATGCAAGAATCAAAACATCGCTATCGGAACAAAAAGGTTCAAACACATGCCCAATCATCCTAATATGGTGTAATAGTTCCAAAGGATGTGTTTCTAACATTTCTGTTCCGGACATGAATGATGCGAAATAGAACGCAACTGTAACATGCAAGAATCAAAAGTTCGCTTCTGGAACAGAAAGTTCAAAAATGTGCCCAATCATCATAATATGGTGTAGTAGTATCAATGCATGTGTTTCTAACATTTCCGTTCTGGACATGAATGTTTGGAATAGACGGCACCCGTAACATGCAAGAATTAAAAGTTTGCTTCCAAAACACAAAAGTTCAAAACGTGGCCAATCAACCTAATATGATGTAATAGTACCAAGTGATGCGTTTCTAGAATTTCCATTCCGGACACAAAGTTTGCGAAATAGGCGGCACCCGTAACATGCAATAATCAAAACTTTGCTTCCATAACAAAAAGGTTCAACAACGTGCCCAATCATCCTAATACGATGTAATAGTTTCAACGGATGTGTTTCTAACATTTCATTTCAAGACATGAATGTTTAGAAAAAGACGACACCTAAAACATGCAAGAATCAAAAGATCGCATCCAGAACACAAAAGTTTCAAAACGTGCCCAATCATCCTAATATGATGTAATAGTACCAAGTGATGCATTTCTAGCATTTCCATTACAGACGGAAAGTTTGCGAACTAGGCGGCGCCCATAACTTGCAAGAATCAAAACTTTGCTTCCATGACAAAAAGGTTCAACAACGTGCCCAATCCTTCGAATATGGTGTAATAGTATCAAAGGATGTGGTTCTAACATTTCCAATCCGGACATGAATGTTGCAAAATAGACTCACCTGAAACATGCAAGAATCAAAACTTCGCTTTCGGAACAAAAAGTTCAAAAATGTGCCCAATCATCCTAATATGGTGTAATTGTATCAAAGGATGTGGTTCTAACATTTTCGTTCCAGACACGAATGTTGCGAAATAGACGGCACCTGTAACATATAGGAATTAAAAGTTCGCTTCGAGAACAGCAAAGTTCAAAAATGTGGCCAATCATCCTAATATGATATAATAGTACCAAGTGATGCATTTCTAGCATTTCCATTCTGGACACAAAGTTTGTGAAATAGACGGCAACCATAACATGCAAGAATCAAAACATCGCTATCGGACAAAAAGGTTCAAACACATGCCCAATCATCCTAATATGGTGTAATAGTTCCAAAGGATGTGTTTCTAACATTTCTGTTCCGGACATGAATGATGCGAAATAGAACGCAACCGTAACATGCAAGAATCAAAAGTTCGCTTCTGGAACAGAAAGTTCAAAAATGTGCCCAATCATCATAATATGGTGTAGTAGTATCAATGCATGTGTTTCTAACATTTCCGTTCTGGACATGAATGTTTGGAATAGACGGCACCCGTAACATGCAAGAATTAAAAGTTCGCTTCCAAAACACAAAAGTTCAAAAATTTGGCCAATCAACCTAATATGATGTAATAGTACCAAGTGATGCGTTTCTACAATTTCCATTCCGGACACAAAGTTTGCGAAATAGGCGGCACCCGTAACATGCAATAATCAAAACTTTGCTTCCATGACAAAAAGGTTCAACAATGTGCCCAATCATCCTAATACGGTGTAATAGTATAAAAGGATGTGTTTCTAACGTTTCATTTCAAGACATGAATGTTGAGAAAAAGATGACACATGAAACATGCAAGAATCAAAAGGTCGCATCAAGAATACAAAAGTTTCAAAACGTGCCCAATCATCCAAATATGATGTAATAGTACCAAGTGTTGTGTTTCTAGCATTTCCATTACAGATAGAAAGTTTGCGAAATAGGCGGCGCTCATAACTTGCAAGAATCAAAACTTTGCTTCCATGAAAAAAAAGGTTCAACAATGTGCCCAATCCTTCGAATATGGTATAATAGTATCAAATGATGTGTTTCTAACATTTCCAATCCGGACATGAATGTTGCAAAATAGACTCACCTGAAACATGCAAGAATCAAAACTTCGCTTTGGGAACAAAAAGTTCAAAAATGTACCCAATCATCCTAATATGGTGTAATTGTATCAAAGGATGTGGTTCTAACATTTTCGTTCCAGACACGAATGTTGCGAAATAGACGACACCCGTAACATACATGAATTAAAAGTTCGCTTCGAGAACAGCAAAGTTCAAAAATGTGGCCAATCATCCTAATATGATGTAATAGTACCAAGTGATGCATTTCTAGCATTTCCATTCTAGACACAAAGTTTGTGAAATAGACGACAACCATAACATACAAGAATCAAAACATCGCTATCGGAACAAAAAGGTTCAAACACATGCCCAATCATCCTAATATGGTGTAATAGTTCCAAAGGATGTGTTTCTAACATTTCTGTTCCGGACATGAATGATGCGAAATAGAATGCAACCGTAACATGCAAGAATCAAAAGTTCGCTTCTGGAACAAAAAGTTCAAAAACGTGCCCAATCATCACAATATGGTGTAGTAGTATCAATGCATGTGTTTCTAACATTTCTGTTCTAGACATGAATGTTTGGAATAAACGGCACCCGTAACATGCAAGAATTAAAAGTTCGCTTCCAAAACACAAAAGTTCAAAAAAGTGGCCAATCAACCTAATATGATGTAATAGTACCAAGTGATGTGTTTCTAGAATGTCCATTCCAGACACAAAGTTTGCGAAATAGGCGGCACCCGTAACTTGCAATAATCAAAACTTTGCTTCCATAACAAAAAGGTTCAACAACTTGCCCAATCATCCTAATACGGTGTAATAGTATCAAAGGATGTGTTTCTAACGTTTCATTTCAAGACATGAATGTTGAGAAAAAGACGACACCTGAAACATGCAAGAATCAAAAGTTCGCATCCAGAACACAAAAGTTTCAAAACGTGCCCAATCATCCTATTATGATGTAATAGTACCAAGTGATGCGTTTTGTCACGCCCCGATTTAATAAATCAGGACTTTTATTGAAATTCCATAGAAAATCAATAAAACAAGACGTTCCTCATGCGACCACATACAATACGGGCAATCATTCACGGTTCGTAGACCGTATTAGTACAAAAGTGAATAAAGGTGAAGAGAAACTAACAAAACAAAGAGTCCTAGATGAACGCCTTCTTCCAGTCTCGCCTTGACTGGGTCACTACTCCATACCTTCATCATCCTCGTTGTAGACGGACTCTGGTGGTGTAAGTCAACGGGGGTTAGTACAAACGTACTCAGCAAGCCACCGAATGCAAATATAATGCAAGGTAATAACAAGGGAGATAGTGGCTAATTTTGCGGAAAAGAATAATTGTAAAGCATTTAAATGTGTTCAGTTTATTAGTACGGAAATGTAAACATGTGTATGCATCATCATCTTCTAACTCGAGGGGTACAGTCAGCCCCACCTCGCTCAACAGTCCTTATATGCCAAGAATAACTCAACCATTCAAACAATTGTAAACTAACTGCGAGTAGTCACACAACCCGCCCTTGACCGTGGGCTCGGCTTTTCGAAAAGATTAAGTTACTCTGATCAGAGATGTACCACTGTACCCACAAGGCACGCACTCATCACCTACACGAAAGTGTAACGAGATGACCCATTCCACGGGAACTCGTGCCAAAACCTTCCGGTTGGTTCACCTCGACTCAACAACACCCTCTTATAGGTTTCGTATCGTGTCTCGACGCGTAGAGTTTCCACCATACCCCCCCTTGAGCCTCGTCGGTACAAGGCGCCCTGAGGGCTAGCCCCTTGCCCCCTCCACTATGGTGCAGAGAGTCGGAGTGTTCCATACTTCCAGTTAGGACTTACCCATTAGACTTGTGCTTGGTACGGAAGTGCTTTGCAACAGATCCCGCAGACCGATCCTTATAGTGCCCCGGGTGCGACCAACCAATGCCCTAGCTTGCACTCGGAACCCACCATACATATAACATAGCCAACTCCAACAGAGTCCAGAGACAAGAATAACGGGGAAATTCATATAATAGAATCCATCTATCTATGACTCATTCTTTTTATCCTATAGCAGTTGTGCTGGTACATTGGGCACTAGCTAATATAATATTTGTAGAGTGAGAAGGATTTAAGGCTCAATAAGCATGGCTTGGGTTTGCACACAAGGACGGAGATCTAATAAATATAAGTGTAGGGCTTGATGTTTGACTAATGCAATATTATCCTATGAGTTATAGCGATAGTTATAAAAACTGGGCTCAATGATGATCAACTATTTCCACAAGAGGGGTCGATGACTTGCCTTGCTCAGAAAAGGGTGAAGGTGGAACTTCGGGATAGAACTCTGGCTCCTCGACGAACTCGTAATCTTCTCGATACGGAAAAAGTAAACAATATATTCAATAAAGCATCACAAAACATAAGCATACAAGTTTTATGATTTAAATATGTGAATTGAGCTTTATTGTACTGAAGTTATTTTAATAATATCAAAGGTTAAAGTTTTGGGGGTTTTCCTAATTTATTTCATGAATTATTAATTTATCCCTAAGGGGTTTTTATTTATTTAATTCATAAGATTATTTTAGGCAGTAGTGACATACTGTTTTTATGGAATAAATGTGTAGAGAATAAATTGCTGAATTTAACAAAATTTGAATGGTGAAATTTGGAGTTAAAATGAGCAAGTTATGAATTTTCAAAGTTTAAATCAATTTCTGGAATTTTATTTAAACAGAAAATGGGCTCTGGTCCACGGTGAGCCAAGCCCACAGTGGACTAGGCCACTGTGCGCGTGGACTGGATCAACCAGATCCGTTGGATTCAGATCCAGCGATCAGGCGCGAGGCGGGTGGCTTTAATGAAAATGGACGGCGGAGATTAAAACCCGTGAATCAGTATGATGTGGACGCACCAGATTGAGCGGGCGGGTTAAGTGACGATCGACGGCCGAGAGGCCTCGATACCGTTTTGACCAGACCGAGGGCCCAGATTAAATCTCGAAGGGATTTAATCGTAGCCCTTCGATCACGATCGGACGGCCGCGATGCGGTCCGGCACGGCACGGTCATATGGGGCTTGTACCCCCTTCGTCTACGGCGACGGCGGCCTCGGGTGCGGTGGCGACGGCGGCGGCGAGCGCCTAGGGGCCTAGGTTTTGGCTAAAATGGAAAGAGGAGAGGATGGCGATCACGATGATACCTTCGGTGGCGATGGTGAACAATGGACGATGACCGGCGGCGAGGGGTAGACGGGGAGATCCCTCAGGTCCTCGACGGTGACGGCGATCCGAGGGGTTCCACGGCCAACTGAGCGGTGGCCGAGGACGGGCGAGCTCCGGATATCACGACGGTGGCGACGACTAGGACGGAGGGGGTCCGAGGCGGCGGTGACCGACGGCCGGAGGTGGAGCAGGAGAGGAAACCAAAGAATGGAGTAGGGCGCTCGGGATTGCTTCGGCTAGGGCGTTAGGGTTGAGGGCGGAGTGCGGTGAGCCGAGGGATATAAATAGGGGTCGCCGGCGGTGGTTTTGGCAAGGGAATTGGAGGAAACCCGAGAGGGTTCCTAATCTCTCCAGCGAGGTTTCTAATTGCGTCGAATAGCTTCCATGAGTGCGAAAACGCGTTGGCAATAGATGGAAAGGGGGCGGCGGCATCCGGGGAAAGTGATCCGGGGACAATCCGGGCGATCGCGGGCGGCCGGCGGCGAGGAATTGGAAAGGGAGTCACCGGAAGGAAAGGGGGCGATCCCCTTCCATCGGAGACGATGGATCTGACAGGTGGCCCCCACCTGTCTCTGACCGAGCGCGAAGCCAACAGTGCCGATAGGTGGGCCACGTTGGTCAGATGGCGAAAGCGGCGCAGGTGGCTGCCTGGTGGGCCAGGCGGGGACAGGCATGGGGAGGAGAGAGGGGGCGCGAGCATCGACAGGTCGGTCCCACCTGTCGGTGGCTGGCGGCTTGGGCTGGGCTGGGCTGGAGGGAATCCGAGGTTGAGGCCCATTAAGAATAATAAGTGTTTTCTGATTTAAAATAATTGCAGTAATTCATATATTTGATTAAGGGTTGAATCACTGTTGATAAAAATTTGTAAAAATTCCTAAAATTATATTTTGGCCTCTTGTTTATCCCATAAATTTTTCAAGTCCAAATTTTCAATATTTCTCCCTGTTTGGATTTATTAGGACTCTTTTAGGATTTTCTTTAATAATAAAATTCAGAAATTCCTTTAATATTAATTTTCTTTTATTTTATTTCCTTTTTATTCTTGGGGTGTTACAATCCTATCCCCCTTACAGAGAATCTCGTCCTCGAGATTCGGATCAATCCTCGAATAGCTCAGGATGCTGTGCCTTGAGTTCATCTTCTTTTTCCCATGTAGCTTCCTCTACGGGATGATTGCTCCACTGAACCTTGCAGAAGCGGATGACTCGACTTCTGGTGGTCCTCTCTTTGACTTCCAATATCTTGATGGGCTTTTCCACGTAAGTCAGATCCTCTTGAACATCCAACTGTTGCAGGTCCACTTGCTCTGTCGGGACGCGAAGGCACTTCTTTAGTTGGGAAACATGAAATACGTCATGTACTCCCATCAATGATGGTGGCAGTTCCAACTGATAAGCAACTTCGCCTTGGCGTTGAATAATGGGAAATGGTCCAACATAATGGGGGGCAACTTTCCTCTCATGTTAAACCGTTGGGTGCCACGGAGGGGTGTGACACGGAGGTAGACATGTTCTCCCTCTTCAGAGGCTAAATCTCGACGACGATTGTCTGCATAGCTCTTTTGGCGAGATTGGGCGGTCTTGAGCCGGTCTCTGATAATCCGTACCTTCTCTTCAGCTTCTCGAAGGATGTCAGTTCCAAATACTTGGGATTCACCAGTTTGATCCCAAAGTAGAGGCGTCCTACACTTTCGTCCATATAGGGCTTCGAACGGGGACATCGGAAGGCTGGCTTGATAACTGTTGTTATATGAAAACTCAGCGTATAGTAAACTCTTGTCCCAAGTTGCTCCGAAATCCAAGACGCATGCCCGAAGCATATCTTCCAATATCTGATTCACCCTTTCAGTTTGTCCATCTGTTTGAGGGTGGTAAGCAGTACTAAAGTTCAGTCTCGTGCCCATCTCTTCTTGAAGGTTCTTCCAAAAACGAGAGGTACACTGACTTCCTCTGTCGGACACTATCTTCTTGGGCACTCCATGAAGACACACAATGCGGGCCATGTATAACTCTGCAAGCTTAGGTCTACTAAAGGTTGTCTTAACGGCTATGAAGTGGGCTACTTTCGTTAGCCGGTCAATGATTACCCAAATAGAGTTGTATCCAAGTTGGGTCTTTGGGAGTCTGGTGATGAAATCCATACCGATCTCTTCCCATTTCCATTCAGGCACTTTAAGTGGCTGTAACAGTCCTGCAGGTCTCTGATGTTCTACCTTTACTCTTCTGCAGGTGTCACATTCTGCGACGAACTGAGCAATCTCTCTCTTCATGCTAACCCACCAATAGCGTTCCTTCAGGTCTTGGTACATCTTGGTACTCCCGGGATGGATGGAGTATAAGGTATCATGGGCTTCCCTAAGGATAAGGGTTTTTATCTCGGGTTTATCTGGCACACAAATCTGGGTTCCAAACCATATGGTGCCATCTTCGTCTTCTGAAAATCCTGGGGCTTTACCTTGTCTCATGTTCTCTTTAATGGCGGCTATATCCGGATCTTCCAACTGAGCTTCTCGGATTTGCTCGAACAGGATAGGCCGGGTTTCCAGGGTGGCTAGATATGCTCCTGTGGTTAATCCAAGGTTTAACTTTTCCATCTCCTTATATAGCAAAGGCGCGTGATCCTAAATTACGACGGCGGTACAATACCCTTTACGACTTAATGCATCAGCTACCACATTGGCTTTTCCGGGGTGGTAGTGAATACCTAAGTCATAGTCCTTTATTAATTCCAACCATCGCCTTTGCCTCAGATTGAGGTCCGGCTCCGTGAAGATGTACTTCAAACTCTTGTGATCCGTAAAGATTTCGCAGCGGTTTCCGACCAAATAATGCCTCCAAATCTTAAGGGCGTGCACAACTGCGGCCAATTCCAAGTCATGTGTCGGGTAGTTCAACTCATGGGGTCTCAACTGACGAGAGGCGTATGAAATAACCTTTCCGTCTTGCATGAGAACACATCCCAATCCTTGGCGAGATGCGTCGCGATAAACATGGAAATCCTTCCTGATATCTGGTAGGGTCAATATGGGTGCAGACACCAACCGGGTCTTGATGGTGCGGAAACTTTCCTCGCATTCGGGAGTCCATTCATACTTCTCTCCCTTCTGCAATAACTTGGTCATAGGCTTGGCTATCTTGGAAAAAATCTCAATAAACCTCCGATAATACCCAGCCAAACCCAGAAAGCTTCGTATCTCCGATACATTTGTGGGTGGCAGCCAATCCGTAACTACTTCTACGATGGCAGGGTCCACTGCGATACCTTGCGCAGAGATGATGTGTCCAAGGAACTTTACTTCTGCCGTCCAAAATTTACACTTGCTGTACTTGGCATACAACTGGTGTTCCCTTAGCTTGCCTAAGGTTAACCGGAGGTGAGTCTCGTGCTCTTTCTGATCCTTGGAATAAATTAGGATGTCATCTATAAAGACCACGATGAATTTGTCCAAATATTCCATGAATACCTTATTCATCATATTCATAAAGAAAGCAGGGGCATTGGTCAATCCAAAGGACATAACGGTACACTCATATAATCCATAACGGGTGGTGAAAGCCGTCTTGGGTATATCCTCTTCTCGAATCCTTAGCTGATGATATCTGGACCGCAGGTCGATCTTAGAAAATACCGTAGCTCTTTTCAGCTAGTCAAAAAGATCATCAATCCTAGGTAACGGGTACTTGTTCTTGATGGTCACCTCATTCAAAGGTCGGTAGTCCACACACATACGCTTAGCCTTGTCTTCTTTCTTCTCAACGAAGATGACGGGGGCACCCCACGGGGATGTGCTAGGTCTGATATAGCCTTTCTTCTCAAGATCCTGCAACTGCTGCTTCACCTCAGCTAACTCATTGGCGGCCATCTAGTATGGTCGCTTGTAAATGGGGGTGGTCCCGGGCACCAAATCAATTCGGAACTCGATGTTCCTCTTGGGTGGTATCCCTGGTAAATCCTCCGAAAATACATCCGGGTACTCGCAGACTATCGGTATCTCTTCCAAGGTAATCTGATGCAGTCTTGATCTTTCGAACTTCAGGCTTGGCATCAGAAATGTGACGGCAGTCCCTTCTTCACTGGTCGCAGTTACTTGTCTTCGGGAACACCTGATTACTCCTTGGTGTTTATTGAGCCAATCCATTCCTAAAATGAGATCCAAGCCTTGGCATTCTATAAGGATGGGGTCGGCCCAAAATATGGTGCCGTGGATATCTATCCATACGCTTGGGCTATAGGTTAGGGCTAGGGTTTGTTTTCCAGGGGTGACTATTTGTACGGCTCTTGGTAGTTTCTTTATGTTTAGGTTGTTCTTTTCCACAAAAGCAGTTGATATGAAGGAGTGCGTAGCTCCAGTGTCAAATAAAACCACTACAAGTGCTGAATGTACTATGAACTTACCCATCACGATCTCGGGTGCGGCCCAGGCTTCATCGGCGGTGACATGGTTGACTCGGGCGCGGATGGCGGGGTTTGCTGTAACTCCTTGAGCACGCTTAGGATGGGGGCACGAATTAGATTAATGCCCCTCCTGGCGGTAGTTAAAGCATACCACGGGCTTGCCATGCTTGCCGCGCAAAACCTCTATCTTCTTTGCCGGGGCGGGTGGTGCGGCAGGTGCGGTGAGAGCGGGGCGAGGCTGTCTGTCTTCGGCGTTGGCGGCGGGTGGCACCGGACGATACACTGGGCGGGGGTGGTGTTGTGGCGCCGGTGGAGGAGGGGTGAAGCGAGGCCTCTATGACATGCCTTGGTTCTGCCTGAAGGCAATCATCCTTTTCTTCTTCAGGTCGACCTTATTCTGCTGGGTCTCCTGAATGATAGCTTTATTCACCAACTTTTGAAAGTTGGCGTAATCCCCGGAGATGAGTTGAAGGGACAACTCATCCTTCAGTCCCCGAAGGAACTTGGACTGCCTGGATGCATCGGTATGGACCTCCTCATGTGCGTACCGGGCCAACCGGTTGAACTCGTGCAGGTATTCAGTTACAGACCTGCTTCCTTGCTGCAAGTCCCTAAACTCTTGTTGTTTCTGGGCGATGATGCCATCTGGGACATGGGCCGCGCGGAAGGTGGCGGAGAACTCGGCCCAAGTGTGGACATGTCCCTCGGGCAGAGTCTCACGCAGGTTGTCCCACCATTCTATGGTGGGACCCTGGAGCTGGTGGGCGGCGAAAGCCACCCTCTCCTGCTCAGTGTAGGTCAAGAGGTCGAGCTTCTTTCCGATGGTCCTCAACCAATCCCCAGCCTCAATGGGGTTGGTAGTGCTTGAAAAGGTGGGAGGGCGGACTCGGAGGAACTCCGAGAGCTGAGAGGCGGGAGCGGGAGCTGGAGTGGCAGGGCGGGGCAGCTCGGGCTGTTGGTGAATACGGAAGAACTGAGCCTGCTGCTCTTGCATCTGCTGCTGCTGTTGCTGCATCTGGTTTAGTAGAGCAGACACCAACTGATTCTGTGTGGCCATCATCTCGGCCAGAGTGGGGTGGTTGGCGATCGGGGCCTGCCTTTGTCCGGTTGCTCCCCACTGGGGCAAGTTACTATTCTCCCCTCCGTTCTGAGGGACGTCGGAGCCTTGAGTGTTAGTCATCCTGAAGTTTCCAAAGTAGATAACATTTTCTTAGAGGAAATTATTATGCTTTATTCAAAATGTCATTCTTGCGATTACATTTATTGCCTTTTATTCATTTCTTCATTCATGCCTTATATTTGACATGAATGGCAATACAAACAAGTAAAAAGAAAAACAATCCATCGTAAAACCACGTCTATGGTAGCTCGGGGGACGACTCGACCACGGGCTCAACGGAAACAGTCGGGGTGGTGGAACTAGAGGGTCCGGCGGGTGGTGCACTACGTGAAATCCTCTTGGGCCTCACGGTGGGGATCCGAAGTGATTTCTGCTTGTGGGGCGGAAGGGGTGCGATCTCCTCAATATCCTTTTTCATCTCCTCAATCTGATGGCGGAGCTGAAGATTTGTGGCGACGCGCTGCCATAGGAGCTCATTCTGGCGCCGTAACTCCTCTACCTCGGCAGCCAATCGGTGTCCCTGCTAGATGCGGCGTCGAAGATCTCCGTTCTCACGGTTCAAATCCTCAGAAGAGTGCCGGTAAAAATCGATTGTGTCGCGCTGTCCGTTGGCATCCTGCAGTGCCTTGTAGTGGAGATCATCCATTGCTTCCAACAAGCGTACGGTATGTCCAATTGCAGAATGGCGCTAGGATAGCGTGCTGACGTAGATGCTGTGGGGACTTCCTGGGGTGCGAAGGGGCACAAAGCGATAATCCATGTTGTAGAGCTCACTGTTGTAGATCATCCGGAGCTCAGTGAGGGCCTGGAGGGCGGTGCGCTGGCTGGCTACCAAGAAGGTAGGTCCTCCACCTCGATAGGTGTGGGCTGTCTGAGGAGAGGGCTAGACGACGACGGTGACCTCACAGTAGCTTTCTTCCTCGTCAGGGAAGACTCCATGGAACATCGGCTCGTGCTCAAATCCGAGGAAACCGACGAGCATGCGTAGCTCGCAGATGAATCCGACCTCGTCACGAAGGTTCCCACTCATGGTACGGACCGGCATCTACAAAAGAGAGAAAGTTTTTGTGAAAATCTCAGAAGATGAGAGGGTAAATAATTTTTGTAAGAAAATATAGTAAATATAAGTCCTAAGGTCAGGTCTGTTTGACTTCCTACAGTCAAGTCGGCTCTGATACCATCTTGTCACGCCCCGATTTAATAAATCAGAACTTTTATTGAAATTCCATAGAAAATCAATAAAAACAAGACGTTCATCATGCGACCACGTACAATACGGGCAATCATTCACGGTTCGTAGACCGTATTAGTACAAAAGTGAATAAAGGTGAAGAGAAACTAATAAAACAAAGAGTCCTAGATGAACGCCTTCTTCCAGTCTCGCCTTGACTGGGTCGCTACTCCAGACCTTCATCATCCTCGTAGTAGATGGGCTCTGGTGGTGTAAGTCAACAGGGGTGAGTACAAACGTACTCAGCAAGCCATCGATTGCAAATATAATGCAAGGTAATAACAAGGGAGATAGTGGCTAATTTTGCGGAAAAGCATAATTGTAAAGCATTTAAATGTGTTCAATTTATTAGTACGGAAATGTAAACATGTGTATGCATCATCATCTTCTAACTCGAGGGGTACAGTCAGCCCCACCTCGCTCAACAGTCCTTATATGCCAAGAATAACTCAACCATTCAAACAATTGTAAACTAATAGCGAGTAGTCACACAACCCGCCCTTGACCGTGGGCTCGGCTTTTCGAAAAGATTAAGTTACTCTGATCAGAGATGTACCACTGTACCCACAAGGCACGCACTCATCACCTACACGAAAGTGTAACGAGATGACCCATTCCACGGGAACTCATTTCAAAACCTTCCGTATGGTTCGCCTCGACTCAACAGCACCCTCTTATAGGTTTCGTATCGTGTCTCGACGCATCGAGTTTCCACCATACCCCCCTTGAGCCTCGTCGGTACAAGGCGCCCTGAGGGCTAGCCCCTTGCCCCCTCCACTATGGTGTAGAGAGTCGGAGTGTTCCATACTTCCAGTTAGGACTTACCCATTAGACTTGTGGTTGGTACGGAAGTGCTTTGCAACAGATCCCGCAGACCGGTCCTTATAGTGCCCCGGGTGCGACCAACCAATGCCCTAGCTTGCACAAGAGTGTAGGGCTTGATGTTTGACTAATGCAATATTATCCTATGAGTTATAGCGATAGTTATAAAAACTGGGCTCAATGATGATCAACTATTTCCACGAGAGGGGTCGATGACTTGCCTTGCTCAGAAAAGGGTGAAGGTGGAACCTCGGGATAGAACTCTGGCTCCTCGACGAACTCGTAATCTTCTCGATACGGAAAAAGTAAACAATATATTCAATAAAGCATCACAAAACATAAGCATACAAGTTTTATGATTTAAATATGTGAATTGAGCTTTATTGTATTGAAGTTATTTTAATAATATCAAAGGTTAAAGTTTTGGGGGGTTTTCCTAATTTATTTCATGAATTATTAATTTATCCCTAAGGGGTTTTTATTTATTTAATTCATAAGATTATTTTAGGCACTAGTGACATACTGTTTTTATGGCATAAATGTGTAGAGAATAAATTGTTGAATTTAACAAAATTTGAATGGTGAAATTTGGAGTTAAAATGAGCAAGTTATGAATTTTCAAAGTTTAAATCAATTTCTAGAATTTTATTTAAATAGAAAATGGGCTCTGGTCCACGGTGAGCCAAGCCCACAGTGGACTAGGCCACTGTGCACGTGGACCGGATCAACCAGATCCGTTGGATTTAGATCCAGCGATCAGGCGCGAGGCGGGTGGCTTTAATGAAAATGGACGGCGGAGATTAAAACCCGTGAATCAGTATGACGTGGACGCACCAGATTGAGCGGGCGGGTTAAGTGACGATCGACGGCCGAGAGGCCTCGATATCATTTTGACCATATCCGAGGGCCGAGATTAAATCCCGAAGGGATTTAATTGTAGCCCTTCGATCACGATCGGACGGCCGCGATGCGGTCCGGCACGGCACGGTCGTAAGGGGCTTGTACCCCCTTCGTCTCCTGCGACGGCGGCCTCGGGTGCGGTGGCGACGGCGGCGGCGAGCGCCTAGGGGCCTATGTTTTGGCTAAAATGGAAAGAGGAGAGGATGGCGATCATGATGATACCTTCGGTGGCGACGTTGAACAACGGATGGTGACCGGCGGCGAGGGGTAGACGGGGAGATCCCTCGGGTCCTCGACGGTGACGACGATCCGAGGGGTTCCACGGCAAACCGAGGGGTGCCGAGGACGGGCGGGCTCCGGCGATCATGACGGTGGCGACGGCTAGGACGGAGGGGGTCCGAGGCGGCGGTGACCGGCGGCCGAAGGTGGAGCAGGAGAGGAAACCGAAGAATGGAGCAGGGCGCTCGGGATTGCTTCGGCTAGGGTGTTAGGGTTGAGGGCGGAGTGCGGTGAGCCGAGGGATATAAATAGGGGTTTCCGGCGGTGGTTTTGGCAAGGGAATTGGAGGAAACCCGAGAGGGTTCCTAATCTCTCCGGCGAGGTTTCTAATTGCGTTGAATAGCTTCCATGAGTGCAAAAACGCGTCGGCAATAGATGGAAAGGGGGCGGCGGCGTCCGGGGAAAGTGATCCGGGGACAATCCGGGAGATCGCGGGCGGCCGGCGGCGAGGAATTGGAAAGGGAGTCGCCGGAAGGAAAGGGGGTGATCCCCTTCCATCGGAGACGATGGATCTGACAGGTGGCCCCCACCTGTCAGTGACCGAGCGCGAAGCCAACAGCGCCGACAGGCGGGCCACGCTGGTGAGAGGGCGAAAGCGGCGCAGGTGGCTGCCGGGTGGGCCAGGTGGGGATGGGCACGGGGATGAGAGAGGGGGCGCGAGCACCGACAGGTCGGTCCCACCTCTCGGTGGCTCGCGGCTTGGGCTGGGCTGGGCTAGAGGGAATCCGAGGTTGAGGCCCGTTAAGAATAATAAGTGTTTTCTGATTTAAAATAATTGCAGTAATTCATATATTTGATTAAGGGTTGAATCACTGTTGTTAAAAATTTGTAAAAATTCCTAAAATTATATTTTGGCCTCTAGTTTATCCCATAAATTTTTCAAGTCCAAATTTTCAATATTTCTCCCTGTTTGGCTTTATTAGGGCTCTTTTAGAATTTTCTTTAATAATAAAATTCAAAAATTCCTTTAATATTATTTTTCTTTTATTTTATTTCGTTTTTATTCTTGGGGTGTTACACGTTTGTAGCATTTCCATTACAAACAGAAAGTTTGCGAAATAGGCGGCGCCCATAACTTGCAAGAATCAAAACTTTGCTTCCATGACAAAAAGGATCAACAACGTGCCCAATCCTTCGAATATGGTGTAATAGTATCAAAGGATGTGTTTCTAACATTTCCAATCCGGACGTGAATTTTGCAAAATAGACTCACCTGAAATATGCAAGAATCAAAACTTCTCTTTCGGAACAAAAAGTACAAAAACATGCCCAATCATCCTAATATGGTGTAATTGTATCAAAGGTTGTGGTTCTAACATTTTCGTTCCAGACACGAATGTTGCGAAATAGACGACACCCGTAACATGCAGGAATTAAAAGTTCGCTTTGAGAACACCAAAGTTCAAAAATGTGGCCAATCATCCTAATATGATGTAATAGTACCAAGTGATGCATTTCTAGCATTTCCATTACGGACACAAAGTTTGTGAAATAGACGGCAACCATAACATGCAAGAATCAAAACATCGCTATCGAAACAAAAAGGTTCAAACACATGCCCAATCATCCTAATATGGTGTAATAGTTCCAAAGGATGTGTTTCTAACATTTCTGTTTCAGACATGAATGATGCGAAATAGAACGCAACCGTAACATGCAAGAATCAAAAGTTCGCTTCTGGAACAAAAAGTTCAAAAATGTGCCCAATCATCATAATATGGTGTAGTAGTATCAATGCACGTGTTTCTAACATTTCCGTTCTGGACATGAATGTTTGGAATAGACGGCACCCGTAACATGCAAGAATTAAAAGTTCGCTTCCAAAACACAAAAGTTCAAAAAAGTGGCCAATCAACCTAATATGATGTAATAGTACCAAGTGATGCGTTTCTAGAATTTCCATTTCGGACACAAAGTTTGCGAAATAGGCGGCACCCGTAACTTGCAATAATCAAAACCTTGCTTCCATAAGAAAAAGGTTCAACAACATGCCCAATCATCCTAATACGGTGTAATAGTATCAAAGGATGTGTTTCTAACGTTTCATTTCAAGACATGAAGTTTGAGAAAAAGACGACACCTGAAACATGCAAGAATCAAAAGTTCGCATCCAGAACACAAAAGTTTCAAAACGTGCCCAATCATCCTAATATGATGTAATAGTACCAAGTGATGCGTTTCTAGCATTTCCATTACAGACAGAAAGTTTGCAAAATAGGCGGCGCCCATAACTTGCAAGAATCAAAACTTTGCTTCCATGAGAAAAAGGATCAACAACGTGCCCAATCCGTCGAATATGGTGTAATAGCATCAAAGGATGTGTTTCTAACATTTCCAATCCGGACGTGAATTTTGCAAAATAGACTCACCTGAAACATGCAAGAATCAAAACTTCTCTTTTGGAACAAAAAGTACAAAAACGTGCCCAATCATCCTAATATGGTGTAATTGTATCAAAGGTTGTGGTTCTAACATTTTCGTTCCAGACATGAATGTTGCGAAATAGACGACACCCGTAACATGCAGGAATTAAAAGTTCACTTTGAGAACACCAAAGTTCAAAAATGTGGCCAATCATCCTAATATGATGTAATAGTACCAAGTGATGCATTTCTAGCATTTCCATTCCGGACACAAAGTTTGTGAAATAGACGGCAACCATAACATGCAAGAATCAAAACATCGCTATCGGAAGAAAAAGGTTCAAACACATGCCCAATCATCCTAATATGGTGTAATAGTTCCAAAGGATGTGTTTCTAACATTTCTGTTTCGGACATGAATGATGCGAAATAGAATGCAACCGTAACATGCAAGAATCAAAAGTTCGCTTCTGGAACAAAAAGTTCAAAAATGTGCCCAATCATCATAATATGGTGTAGTAGTATCAATGCACGTGTTTCTAACATTTCCGTTCTGGACATGAATGTTTGGAATAGACGGCACCCGTAACATGCAAGAATTAAAAGTTCGCTTCCAAAACACAAAAGTTCAAAAACCTGGCCAATCAACCTAATATGGTGTAATAGTACCAAGTGATGCGTTTCTAGAATTTCCATTTCGGACACAAAGTTTGCGAAATAGGCGGCACCCGTAACTTGCAATAATCAAAACTTTGCTTCCATAACAAAAAGGTTCAACAACGTGCCCAATCATCCTAATACGGTGTAATAGTATCAAAGGATGTGTTTCTAACGTTTCATTTCAAGACATGAATGTTGAGAAAAAGACGACACCTGAAACATGCAAGAATCAAAAGTTCGCATCCAGAACACAAAAGTTTCAAAATGTGCCCAATCATCCTAATATGATGTAATAGTACCAAGTGATGCGTTTCTAGCATTTCCATTACACACAGAAAGTTTGCGAAATAGGCGGCGCCCATAACTTGCAAGAATCAAAACTTTGCTTCCATGACAAAAAGGATCAACAACGTGCCCAATCCGTCGAATATGGTGTAATAGTATCAAAGGATGTGTTTCTAACATTTCCAATCCGGACGTGAATTTTGCAAAATAGACTCACCTGAAACATGCAAGAATCAAAACTTCTCTTTCGGAACAAAAAGTACAAAAATGTGCCCAATCATCCTAATATGGTGTAATTGTATCAAAGGTTGCGGTTCTAACATTTTCGTTCCAGACACGAATGTTGCGAAATAGACGACACCCGTAACATGCAGGAATTAAAAGTTCACTTTGAGAACACCAAAGTTCAAAAATGTGGCCAATCATCCTAATATGATGTAATAGTACCAAGTGATGCATTTCTAGCATTTCCATTCCGGACACAAAGTTTGTGAAATAGACGGCAACCATAACATGCAAGAATCAAAACATCGCTATCGGAACAAAAAGGTTCAAACACATGCCCAATCATCCTAATATGGCGTAATAGTTCCAAAGGATGTGTTTCTAACATTTCTGTTTCGAACATGAATGATGCGAAATAGAATGCAACCGTAACATGCAAGAATCAAAAGTTCGCTTCTGGAACAAAAAGTTCAAAAACGTGCCCAATCATCATAATATGGTGTAGTAGTATCAATGCATGTGTTTCTAACATTTCCGTTCTGGACATGAATGTTTGGAATAGACGGCACCCGTAACATGCAAGAATTAAAAGTTCGCTTCCAAAACACAAAAGTTCAAAAAAGTGGCCAATCAACCTAATATGGTGTACTAGTACCAAGTGATGCGTTTCTAGAATTTCCATTTCGGACACAAAGTTTGCGAAATAGTAATGAGGACATACCTAGCATTCACTCATCTTCAAATGAAACTCCACTTGAGATAGCTGGTCCAATTACAAGGAGTAGAGCTAAACAATTGCAGAAGGAAATTCATTCTCAGGTGAACGCTAACCTTATGTTTAATAATCAGTCTATGTTGAATGAGCCTATGCTTTTGAGTTCTTGTTTCAATGTCCTTAGGAATGATGGAGTGTATGAACCAGCATGAGATCAAGATGGTTTCAAGCCTCTGGACATCTGAACCAAGATGCCTATGGTGTGCATGAATAAAATGGTGGTTCATCACCTTAGCATGGGAATGCAACCAGAAGCTAGATGACTGACACATGGTACGAATTCCAAGCATCACTACGGACAGAATACAAGGAGTTAGATGGTGTTCTATAAGTGGATGGAAGCGTCTTCAAGTCTACTTTCCAGCCCATCAAACGGTCCATTATTTCGATGTCTTAATAAGGAGTTATACTCATTTTAGTAACTGCTGCCAGAAACTGAAAAGACGCGCGAACCAGCCACGAAATCCATTAGAGCATGTGCATGCAGCCATTTACTCAAAGCTGAACGCCCCTATCTCTATATATATCTTGTACTAGACAATGAAAGGACATATCTTATTTTATTGAATTCAGAATACACAAACTCGTGGAGTTTTGTTTATGCGTGAGTCTTGAGAGGCTTGCAACATTTGTTCTTTCGATTCCTGAGGGAGTTGTAGAACGCCGAACTGCGGTTCACCCAGTTCGTGCCTTCACGTCTATAGGGCGTGATTGCGTGGGCTGTTTCGTCGATACGTGGAAGGGTGATTGTCTCGGTAGTTCGTCGCGTGGACAGCCTCGCGGTGCGCTGCCTCTTCACCAGGTCACGCAGCGACAATTTATCAAGTTCGCAGATCCTACGAGAAGATCGGGCCACAACAACTTGCTACACGTGCTGCCTAGGCGTGTGCGCATCATCTGGTATCAGAGCCTCCGTTTCCTCAGTAGGATTGTTCTTGTTTTTGGTAGGATAGATTTTATATACCTACTGTCCACTAATAGCCAAAAAGAAAACCTACAGCCCAAATTCATACGTGCTACTGATTTTGTAGTTTGCTTTATCGAGTTTTAATCCTTTAAGATTTGTCTAGTTGCTTAATTTTTTTTCCCCTCATCGTTCTAGCTGTTATCTTTGTTCCATCCCATCCTTGATCTGATCATCATTGTTTGCTGCATATATATAAACAAAAAAATTGGACAAAGTTTTTGCTCGCCGGACAGCGAACTTGTTTGATTTTTTGTGAGCCACATCCCACCTCAGTTGCAGGTGCCAATTTTTGTGGTTGCATCTCTGGCCATCCTTGTTCAAAAAAAATAGAGTGAAAAAAAAGGAGAAAAAACAAATCATAAAAAAAAGAGAAGCGGTCCTGTTTGTTGCTTGTCCGATCTCTTGTCCGAACTCCTGTCCGAACTCTTGTCCAATCTGAGGCAGTCATTGGCTGTGTGTTGCTTGTCCGATCTCTTGTCTGAACCTTTGTCCGAACTCTTGTCCGATCCCTTGTCCGATCCGATCAGCAGCAGAAAAAAAATTATTTGTGCACATACCCTTGTCCGATCACTTGTCCGATCTCTTTGCCTTTATATTCAGCAACTTAGACTTGTGTTCTTGGATTATTATTCGGTTTTGCATCACTACATTTTTCAGCGCATTCTACTTACATATTACCCCACCAAGCTCCACTAAAAACGCACCGTGAGTTGTTGCACCATCGTCGCTGTTACAATCACTCTTCCACTACAAATTGCAGCCCCGGTTCTTGCTCTTTTCAGGGAGAGAAAGAACTTGTTTTGTAAGTGGTGAGGGAGTGATTCCACATATATATTGTCCTATTATATTTGCCTCTCTACTAATATGGCAGGAGACAATCCATCTTCTTCTGCCACTGTTTCTACTGAAGATTTCCAGGAGGTGCGTGCACAAATGCGTCAACTGATGCAAGGGATGCAAGCACTTCAACTATCTCTACAGCAACAACAATGCGAGGAGCCTCCGCCTAATAATAATGACCATATCGATAATGATGATCCTTCCGCGTTGGAGGCGGAAGCTGCACGTCTTCAGGTTGACGCCGCACGCCGTGCTGCTGCAGGTGGTGGCGGTGGCGGTGGTGGTGGCCGCGGCCGTGGTGGTGGCAGAGGGCTTGATGCTGGCTTTGGTAATTTTGGTGGCATTAATAGGAGGCCGCAATTTTTTGGTCGTGCACGGCGCGTTCCTATTGGAGGTGCTGCAGATTTTGATGTTGATGATCATTCCGATTATAGTGATGAACAGGGAGCAGACCCCCATGGTCACCCTGGTGGTTATGATGCTCATGGTGGTGCTAATTTTGGACGCTTTGGAAATTATGGTGACAACCAGTTTGGCGAACATGGTGGATACCGTGATCGACGTCGTCGTAATCATGAACACCGCCAAGATGAAGATGGCTTGGGTAAAGTTAAAGTGTCCATTCCCCCTTTCAGCGGGAAGGAGAATGCGGATGCTTATTTTGAATGGGAGACCAAGGTGGACCAGATATTTGATTTGTATAATTACCCAACTGCAAAGAAGGCAAAGCTTGCTGCCATTGAGTTTAAAGGTTATGCTATAACTTGGTGGAATCAAATTCGCGCAGAATACCAACGATTTGGACATCACCATATCACATGGGAAGAAATGAAGAGGGAACTGCGACGTCGTTTTGTTCCTGCGTATTATTCCCGTGACTTACATTTGCGGCTCAAACGCCTTGTGCAAGGTACTCGCAGCATTGATGAATATTTTCAAGAAATGGAAATGTGCCTACTCCGTACGGGAATTATTGAGGATGAGGAATCCACAATGGCTCGGTTCTTGGTTGGCCTGAATAAACCAATCGCTGATAAAGTGGACATGACAAACTACACAAATATAACAGAGTTGGTTCATTTTGCCAAAAGGGCAGAACGACAGCTTGCTGACTCTTATAAGACCCATGTTTCATTTTCAGCTCATAACAGTTCTACTCATTGGCGCCATTCACCACAGAGAGAATCAGGGCTGCACACACCTTCAGCTCGTGCAGCTTCTCGTCCAGTTTCAACTTCTACCAAACAATTTGATGCAAAAGGCAAAGCTGTAAGTTCCAATCAGTCAAACTCCTCCGCTGTTGCAGCCCCAAGGGAGACAAGTAAGATTGAGTGTTTTAAGTGTGGTGGTCATGGGCATAAGCAAGCTGAATGCCCCAATAGGCGTGTTATTATAGCACTTGCTGATGGTTCTTATGACTCTCAGAGTGAAGCTGAGGATGAGCACGATATCCTGCCATTATCAAATGAAAATCTCCAAACTTGTGAGTATTCAGCAGAGGATGGTACATTTGAGCTAGGTCTGAATTGTTTAGCGATTCAACCTATTCCAACTTTTGCTCACAATGACATGTTACAAGATGTTATTTCTCCATCTTCTGACGAGATTACTAGTGCTGATTTTGATGAGTTGCTTGCTGATTTTCCTGATTTCGAGCCTTCTACAATGAATACACCATCTCCTTCTTTGGTGGTTAGGAGAGTCCTTTCCACTCAGTTTGTTGCTGCTGAACAAGGACAATGCCATAATTTATTTCAGTCCCGATGCAAAGTGCAAGGCCAAGTGTGTCGTTTCATCATAGATGGTGGGAGTTGCAATAATATTGTTAGTTCTTTGCTTGTTGAGAAGCTTGGTTTGCAGCCACGTCGCCATCCACATCCGTACCATATGCAATGGCTGAATAATTCCGGGACAGTTAAGGTTTCAGCCATGATTCGTTTGTCATTTTACATTGGTGATTATCATGGAGAGGTGGATTGTGATATTGTCCCTATGCAAGCATGCCATTTGCTGCTTGGTCGGCCCTGGCAATTTGATGTGGACTCGGTGCATTTTGGACGGTCTAACAAATACACTTTCATTCACAATGACAAGAAGGTGGTTCTTGTTCCATTATCTCCAGAGGAAATACATAGTTCAGATATGGCTCGCAAGAAAAGAGAGGAATCAGACAAAAGAAAATTGAGTGAGACCCCCAACCCAAGTAAGGGAGAGAGTTCTAACCCATCCAGCCACATAAAGCCTCATGCCAATCCTAAACAGCCACGCCACACTGAGTGTCTCTTTGTGCGCAAGAGTGATTTGAGAGAACTGAGAAACACCACAGCCCCATTCTTTGTGCTCTTGCACAAAGAGGTCCTACTTTCAACTCATGATTTACCTTCATCGCTGCCTAGTGTTGTTCTTGATCTCTTACAGGACTTCGAAGATGTTTTTCCCGATGAGATACCAGCTGGACTTCCTCCACTCCGTGGAATTGAGCATCAAATTGATTTGGTACCAGGTGCTTCGCTTCCAAATCGTCCAGCCTACCGCACCAATCCTGAAGAAACAAAGGAAATTCAGCGACAGGTAAAAGAGCTTTTGGACAAAGGGTATGTTCGTGAATCCTTATCACCATGTGCAGTTCCCGTTCTTTTAGTCCCAAAGAAAGATGGCTCTTGGCGCATGTGTGTTGATTGTCGTGCTATCAATGCTATAACTGTTCGATATCGCCATCCCATTCCACGACTTGATGACATGTTAGACGAATTGAGTGGTTCTATCATTTTCACCAAGATAGATTTGCGTAGTGGTTATCATCAAATCAGCATGAAACTTGGTGATGAATGGAAAACAGCGTTTAAAACTAAATTTGGTCTCTATGAATGGCTTGTGATGCCATTTGGCTTGACAAATGCTCCTTCAACTTTTATGCGCTTAATGAATCATGTTTTACGAGCTTTCATTGGCAAGTTTGTAGTTGTTTATTTTGATGATATTCTGATCTATAGCAAATCATTTGATGAGCATCTTGATCATATCCATCAAGTACTTGCTGTATTGAGGGAAAAGAAATTGTATGGCAACATTGCTAAGTGCACCTTTTGCACAGACCATGTTCTTTTCCTTGGCTTTGTTGTTTCCGCAGATGGTATTCAGGTTGATGTAGAGAAGGTTAAAGCAATAAAGGATTGGCCTACACCGGTAAATGTGAGCCAAGTTCGAAGCTTTCATGGTCTTGCAGGTTTTTACAGGCGTTTTGTTAAAGATTTCAGCATGATCGCTGCACCCCTCAATAATTTGACAAAGAAGGATGTTCCATTCAAGTGGGGAGATGAACAAGACCAAGCCTTCAATGAGCTGAAAACAAAGCTTTGTGAAGCACCACTGCTACAACTTCCTGATTTTGGTAAGACATTTGAGATCGAATGTGATGCAAGTGGTATTGGCATAGGAGGTGTACTGCTGCAAGAAGGTAAACCTGTTGCCTACTTTTCTGAAAAGCTAAATGGTCCACATCTGAATTACTCAGTTTATGACAAGGAGCTTTATGCGTTAGTTCGTGTTTTGGAAGTTTGGCAACATTACTTGTTCCCTAAAGAATTTGTAATCCATTCTGATCATGAAGCTTTGAAATATCTTAAAAACCAAGGCAAGCTGAACCGTCGACATGCTAAATGGATTGAGTTCATTGAAACGTTTCCCTATGTTGTCAAACATAAGCGTGGTAAAGATAACATTGTTGCCGATGCCTTGTCTAGAAGATGTGCGTTGATTACACAACTAGATACAAAAGTGCTTGGTTTGGAATCCATTAAAACACTTTATGCTGCTGATGCTGATTTTAAAGAACCTTTCTCTCGTTGCATTGATGGAAAAGGTTGGGATAAATATTATGTGCATGATGGCTTCTTATTTCGGACTAACAAAATATGCATCCCAGCTTGTTCGATTCGCCTAGTTCTTTTGCAGGAAGCACATGAAGGTGGACTAGCTGGTCATTTTGGTGTCAAAAAGACATTGGACATGCTCTCCGATCATTTCTTTTGGCCACATATGCGACGTGATGTCCAGCGGCACGTTGGGTGCTGCATCGTTTGCTTGAAAGCTAAGTCCCGCCTCAATCCCCATGGTTTATATACTCCATTACCTATTCCACATGTACCTTGGGAAGATATATCTATGGACTTTGTTCTAGGGTTACCTCGGTCTCAGAGGGGGGGGATTCTATTTTTGTTGTTGTAGATCGCTTTTCTAAAATGGCACATTTTATCCCCTGTCATAAGAGCGATGATGCTTCACACGTTGCTGATTTGTTTTTCAGGGAGATTGTTCGTTTACATGGAGTTCCAAAGACTATTGTTTCAGACCGGGATACAAAATTTCTCAGCTACTTTTGGAAGACATTGTGGGCTAAGCTTGGCACAAAGTTGTTATTTTCAACCACTTGTCATCCACAAACGGATGGGCAAACTGAAGTTGTCAACCGTACCTTGTCAACCATGATTGCGTGCTGTGTTGAAAAAGAATTTGAAGCTCTGGGAAGACTGCCTTCCACATGTTGAATTTGCATATAACAGGGCAGTCCATTCCACAACAAACTCTTGTCCATTTGAAATAGTTTATGGGTTTAAACCGCATACTCCCATGGATCTTTTGCCTTTACCATTACAGGAACAAGTTAACTTGGATGCCACAAAAAGATCAGACTTTATCAAGCGGTTACATGCGGAGACAAGAAAGAATATTGAGAAGAAATCAGCACAATATGCAAAGCAAGCAAACAAAGGTAAGAAGAAGGTTACATTTCAGCCAGGAGATCTTGTATGGTTGCATCTACGAAAGGATCGCTTTCCCCAACAGCGTAAGAGTAAGTTATCTCCTCGGGGTGATGGTCCGTTCAAGGTTCTCCAAAAGATAAATGATAATGCTTACAAAATTAAGCTGCCACCTGAATATTCCAATGTGAGTACAACATTTAATGTCAAAGACTTGCTTCCATTTGTTGGTGAGCCTGAGTCGAGGACGACTCCTTCTCAAGAGGGGGAGGCTAATGAGGACATACCTAGCATTCACTCATCTTCAAATGAAACTCCACTTGAGATAGCTGGTCCAATTACAAGGAGTAGAGCTAAACAATTGCAGAAGGAAATTCATTCTCAGGTGAACGCTAACCTTATGTTTAATAATCAGTCTATGTTGAATGAGCCTATGCTTTTGAGTTCTTGTTTCAATGTCCTTAGGAATGATGGAGTGTATGAACCAGCATGGGATCAAGATGGTTTCAAGCCTCTGGACATCTGAACCAAGATGCCTATGGTGTGCATGAATAAAATGGTGGTTCATCACCTTAGCATGGGAATGCAACCAGAAGCTAGATGACTGACACATGGTACGAATTCCAAGCATCACTACGGACAGAATACAAGGAGTTAGATGGTGTTCTATAAGTGGATGGAAGCGTCTTCAAGTCTACTTTCTAGCCCATCAAACGGTCCATTATTTCGATGTCTTAATAAGGAGTTATACTCATTTTAGTAACTGCTGCCAGAAACTGAAAAGACGCGCGAACCAGCCACGAAATCCATTAGAGCATGTGCATGCAGCCATTTACTCAAAGCTGAACGCCCCTATCTCTATATATATCTTGTACTAGACAATGAAAGGACAGATCTTATTTTTATTGAATTCAGAATACACAAACTCGTGGAGTTTTGTTTATGCGTGAGTCTTGAGAGGCTTGCAACATTTGTTCTTTCGATTCTTGAGGGAGTTGTAGAACGCCGAACTGCGGTTCACCCAGTTCGTGCCTTCACGTCTATAGGGCGTGATTGCGTGGGCTGTTTCGTCGATACGTGGAAGGGTGATTGTCTCGGTAGTTCGTCGCGTGGACAGCCTCGCGGTGCGCTGCCTCTTCACCAGGTCACGCAGCGACAATTTATCAAGTTCGCAGATCCTACGAGAAGATCGGGCCACAACAACTTGCTACACGTGCTGCCTAGGCGTGTGCGCATCAAATAGGCGGCACCCGTAACTTGCAATAATCAAAACTTTGCTTCCATAACAAAAAGGTTCAACAACGTGCCCAATCATCCTAATACGGTGTAATAGTATCAAAGGATGTGTTTCTAACGTTTCATTTCAAGACATGAATGTTGGGAAAAAGACGACACCTGAAACATGCAAGAATCAAAAGTTCGCATCCATAACACAAAAGTTTCAGAACGTGCCCAATCATCCTAATATGATGTAATAGTACCAAGTGATGCGTTTCTAGCATTTCCATTACAGACAGAAAGTTTGCGAAATAGGCGGCGCCCATAACTTGCAAGAATCAAAACTTTGCTTCCATGACAAAAAGGATCAACAACGTGCCCAATCCGTCGAATATGGTGTAATAGTATCAAAGGATGTGTTTCTAACATTTCCAATCCGGACGTGAATGATGCGAAATAAAACGCAACCGTAACATGCAAGAATCAAAAGTTCGCTTCTAGAACAAATGGTTCAAAAACGTGCCCAATCATCATAATATGGTGTAGTAGTATCAATGCACGTGTTTCTAACATTTCCGTTCTGGACATGAATATTTGGAATAGACGGCACCCGTAACATGCAAGAATTAAAAGTTCGCTTCCAAAACACAAAAGTTCAATAACGTGGCCAATCAACCTAATATGGTGTAATAGTACCAAGTGATGCGTTTCTAGAATTTCCATTTCGGACACAAAGTTTGTGAAATAGGCGGCACCCGTAACTTGCAATAATCAAAACTTTGCTTCCATAACAAAAAGGTTCAACAACGTGCCCAATCATCCTAATACGGTGTAATAGTATCAAAGGATGTGTTTCTAACGTTTCATTTCAGGACATGAATTTTGAGAAAAAGACGACACCTGAAACATGCAAGAATCAAAAGTTCGCATCCAGAACACAAAAGTTTCAAAACGTGCCCAATCATCCTAATATGATGTAATAGTACCAAGTGATGCGTTTCTAGCATTTCCATTACAGACAGAAAGTTTGCGAAATAGGCGGCGCCCATAACTTGCAAGAATCAAAACTTTGCTTCCATGACAAAAAGGATCAACAACGTGCCCAATCCGTCGAATATGGTGTAATAGTATCAAAGGATGTGTTTCTAACATTTCCAATCCGGACGTGAATTTTGCAAAATAGACTCACCTGAAACATGCAAGAATCAAAACTTCTCTTTCGGAACAAAAAGTACAAAAACGTGCCCAATCATCCTAATATGGTGTAATTGTATCAAAGGTTGTGGTTCTAACATTTTCGTTCCAGACACGAATGTTGCGAAATAGACGACACACGTAACATGCGGGAATTAAAAGTTCACTTTGAGAACACCAAAGTTCAAAAATGTGGCCAATCATCCTAATATGATGTAATAGTGCCAAGTGATGCATTTCTAGCATTTCCATTCCGGACACAAAGTTTGTGAAATAGACGGCAACCATAACATGCAAGAATCAAAACATCGCTATCGGAACAAAAAGGTTCAAACACATGCCCAATCATCCTAATATGGCGTAATAGTTCCAAAGGATGTGTTTCTAACATTTCTGTTTCGGACATGAATGATGCGAAATAGAATGCAACCGTAACATGCAAGAATCAAAAGTTCGCTTCTGGAACAAAAAGTTCAAAAACGTGCCCAATCATCATAATATGGTGTAGTAGTATCAATGCATGTGTTTCTAACATTTCCGTTCTGGACATGAATGTTTGGAATAGACGGCACCCGTAACATGCAAGAATTAACAGTTCGCTTCCAAAATACAAAAGTTCAAAAACGTGGCCAATCAACCTAATATGATGTAATAGTACCAAGTGATGCGTTTCTAGAATTTCCATTCCGGACACAAAGTTTGCGAAATAGGCGGCACCCGTAACTTGCAATAATCAAAACTTTGCTTCCATAACAAAAAGGTTCAACAACGTGCCCAATCATCCTAATACGGTGTAATAGTATCAAAGGATGTGTTTCTAACGTTTCATTTCAAGACATGAATGTTGAGAAAAAGACGACACCTGAAACATGCAAGAATCAAAAGTTTGCATCCAGAACACAAAAGTTTCAAAACGTGCCCAATCATCTTAATATGATGTAATAGTACCAAGTGATGCGTTTCTAGCATTTCCATTACAGACAGAAAGTTTGCGAAATAGGCGGCGCCCATAACTTGCAAGAATCAAAACTTTGCTTCCATGACAAAAAGGATCAACAACGTGCCCAATCCGTCAAATATGGTGTAATAGTATCAAAGGATGTGTTTCTAACATTTCCAATCCGGACGTGAATTTTGCAAAATAGACTCACCTGAAACATGCAAGAATCAAAACTTCTCTTTCGGAACAAAAAGTACAAAAACGTGCCCAATCATCCTAATATGGTGTAATTGTATCAAAGGTTGCGGTTCTAACATTTTCGTTCCAGACACGAATGTTGCGAAATAGACGACACCCGTAACATGCAGGAATTAAAAGTTCACTTTGAGAACACCAAAGTTCAAAAATGTGGCCAATCATCCTAATATGATGTAATAGTACCAAGTGATGCATTTCTAGCATTTCCATTCCGGACACAAAGTTTGTGAAATAGACGGCAACCATAACATGCAAGAATCAAAACATCGCTATCGGAACAAAAAGGTTCAAACACATGCCCAATCATCCTAATATGGCGTAATAGTTCCAAAGGATGTGTTTCTAACATTTCTGTTTCGAACATGAATGATGCGAAATAGAATGCAACCGTAACATGCAAGAATCAAAAGTTCGCTTCTGGAACAAAAAGTTAAAAAACGTGCCCAATCATCATAATATGGTGTAGTAGTATCAATGCATGTGTTTCTAACATTTCCGTTCTGGACATGAATGTTTGGAATAGACGGCACCCGTAACATGCAAGAATTAAAAGTTCGCTTCCAAAACACAAAAGTTCAAAAAAGTGGCCAATCAACCTAATATGGTGTAATAGTACCAAGTGATGCGTTTCTAGAATTTCCATTTCGGACACAAAGTTTGCGAAATAGGCGGCACCCGTAACTTGCAATAATCAAAACTTTGCTTCCATAACAAAAAGGTTCAACAACGTGCCCAATCATCCTAATACGGTGTAATAGTATCAAAGGATGTGTTTCTAACGTTTCATTTCAAGACATGAATGTTGAGAAAAAGACGACACCTGAAACATGCAAGAATCAAAAGTTCGCATCCATAACACAAAAGTTTCAGAACGTGCCCAATCATCCTAATATGATGTAATAGTACCAAGTGATGCGTTTCTAGCATTTCCATTACAGACAGAAAGTTTGCGAAATAGGCGGCGCCCATAACTTGCAAGAATCAAAACTTTGCTTCCATGACAAAAAGGATCAACAACGTGCCCAATCCGTCGAATATGGTGTAATAGTATCAAAGGATGTGTTTCTAACATTTCCAATCCGGACGTGAATGATGCGAAATAGAACGCAACCGTAACATGCAAGAATCAAAAGTTCGCTTCTAGAACAAATGGTTCAAAAACGTGCCCAATCATCATAATATGGTGTAGTAGTATCAATGCACGTGTTTCTAACATTTCCGTTCTGGACATGAATATTTGGAATAGACGGCACCCGTAACATGCAAGAATTAAAGTTCGCTTCCAAAACACAAAAGTTAAATAACGTGGCCAATCAACCTAATATGGTGTAATAGTACCAAGTGATGCGTTTCTAGAATTTCCATTTCGGACACAAAGTTTGCGAAATAGGCGGCACCCGTAACTTGCAATAATCAAAACTTTGCTTCCATAACAAAAAGGTTCAACAACGTGCCCAATCATCCTAATACGGTGTAATAGTATCAAAGGATGTGTTTCTAACGTTTCATTTCAGGACATGAATTTTGAGAAAAAGACGACACCTGAAACATGCAAGAATCAAAAGTTCGCATCCAGAACACAAAAGTTTCAAAACGTGCCCAATCATCCTAATATGATGTAATAGTACCAAGTGATGCGTTTCTAGCATTTCCATTACAGACAAAAAGTTTGCGAAATAGGCGGCGCCCATAACTTGCAAGAATCAAAACTTTGCTTCCATGACAAAAAGGATCAACAACGTGCCCAATCCGTCGAATATTGTGTAATAGTATCAAAGGATGTGTTTCTAACATTTCCAATCCGGACGTGAATTTTGCAAAATAGACTCACCTGAAACATGCAAGAATCAAAACTTCTCTTTCGGAACAAAAAGTACAAAAACGTGCCCAATCATCCTAATATGGTGTAATTGTATCAAAGGTTGCGGTTCTAACATTTTCGTTCCAGACACGAATGTTGCGAAATAGACGACACCCGTAACATGCAGGAATTAAAAGTTCACTTTGAGAACACCAAAGTTCAAAAATGTGGCCAATCATCCTAATATGATGTAATAGTACCAAGTGATGCATTTCTAGCATTTCCATTCCGGACACAAAGTTAGTGAAATAGACGGCAACCATAACATGCAAGAATCAAAACATCGCTATCGGAACAAAAAGGTTCAAACACATGCCCAATCATCCTAATATGGCGTAATAGTTCCAAAGGATGTGTTTCTAACATTTCTGTTTCGGACATGAATGATGCGAAATAGAACGCAACCGTAACATGCAAGAATCAAAAGTTCGCTTCTGGAACAAAAAGTTCAAAAACGTGCCCAATCATCATAATATGGTGTAGTAGTATCAATGCATGTGTTTCTAACATTTCCGTTCTGGACATGAATGTTTGGAATAGACGGCACCCGTAACATGCAAGAATTAAAAGTTCGCTTCCAAAATACAAAAGTTCAAAAACGTGGCCAATCAACCTAATATGATGTAATAGTACCAAGTGATGCGTTTCTAGAATTTCCATTCCGGACACATAGTTTGCGAAATAGGCGGCACCCGTAACTTGCAATAATCAAAACTTTGCTTCCATAACAAAAAGGTTCAACAACGTGCCCAATCATCCTAATACGGTGTAATAGTGTCAAAGGATGTGTTTCTAACGTTTCATTTCAAGACATGAATGTTGAGAAAAAGACGACACCTGGAACATGCAAGAATCAAAAGTTCGCATCCAGAAAACAAAAGTTTCAAAATGTGCCCAATCATCCTAATATGATGTAATAGTACCAAGTGATGCATTTCTAGCATTTCCATTACAGACAGAAAGTTTGCGAAATAGGCGGCGCCCATAACTTGCAAGAATCAAAACTTTGCTTCCATGACAAAAAGGTTCAACAACGTGCCCGATCCTTCGAATCTGGTGTAATAGTATCAAAGGATGTGTTTCTAACATTTCCAATCCGGACATGAATGTTGCAAAATAGACACACCTGAAACATGCAATAATCAAAACTTCGCTTTCGGAACAAAAAGTTCAAAAACGTGCCCAATCATCCGAATATGGTGTAATTGTATCAAAGGATGTGGTTCTAATATTTTCGTTGCAGACACGAATGTTGTGAAATAGAGGGCACCCGTAACATACAGGAATTAAAAGTTCGCTTCGAGAACACCAAAGTTCAAAAATGTGGCCAATCATCCTAATATGATGTAATAGTACCAAGTGATGCATTTCTAGCATTTCCATTCCGGACACAAAGTTTGTGAAATAGACGACAACCATAACATGCAAGAATCAAAACATCGCTATCGGAAGAAAAGGTTCAAACACATGCCCAATCATCCTAATATGGTGTAATAGTTCCAAAGGATGTGTTTCTAACATTTCGGTTCCGGACATGAATGATGCGAAATAGAACGCAACAGTAACATGCAAGAATCAAAAGTTCGCTTCTGGAACAAAAAGATCAAAAACATGCCCAATCATCATAATATGGTGTAGTAGTATCAATGCATGTGTTTCTAACATTTCCGTTCTGGACATGAATGTTTGGAATAGACGGCACTCGTAACATGCAAGAATTAAAAGTTCGCTTCCAAAATACAAAAGTTCAAAAACGTGGCCAATCAACCTAATATGATGTAATACTACCAAGTGATGCGTTTCTAGAATTTCCATTCCGGACACAAAGTTTGCGAAATAGGCGGCACCCGTAACGTGCAAAAATCAAAACTTTGCTTCCATAACAAAAAGGTTCAACAACGTGCCCAATAATCCTAATACGGTGTAATAGTATCAAAGGATGTGTTTCTAACGTTTCATTTCACGACATGAATGTTGAGAAAAAGACGACACCTGAAACATGCAAGAATCAAAAGTTTGCATCCAGAACACAAAAGTTTCAAAACGTGCCCAATCATCCTAATATGATGTAATAGTACCAAGTGATGCGTTTCTAGCATTTCCATTACAGACAGAAAGTTTGCGAAATAGGCGGTGCCCATAACTTGCAAGAATCAAAACTTTGCTTCCATGACAAAAAGGTTCAACAACATGCCCAATCCTTCGAATATGGTGTAATAGTATCAAAGGATGTGTTTCTAACAATTCCAATCCGGACATGAATGTTGCAAAATAGACTCACCTGAAACATGCAAGAATCAAAACTTCGCTTTCGGAAACAAAAGTTCAAAAACGTGCCCAATCATCCTAATATGGTGTAATTGTATCAAAGGATGTGGTTCTAACATTTTCGTTGCAGACACCAATGTTGCGAAATAGACGACACTCGTAACATACAGGAATTAAAAGTTCGCTTCGAGAACAACAAAGTTCAAAAATGTGGCCAATCATCCTAATATGATGTAATAATACCAAGTGATGCATTTCTAGCATTTCCATTCCGGACACAAAGTATGTGAAATAGACAGCAACCATAACATGCAAGAATCAAAACATCGCTAACGGAACAAAAAGGTTCATACACATGCCCAATCATCCTAATATGGTGTAAAAGTTCCAAAGGATGTGTTTCTAACATTTCTGTTCCGGACATGAATGATGCGAAATAGAACGCAACCGTAACATGCAAGAATCAAAAGGTCGCTTCCGGAACAAAAAGTTCAAAAACGTGCCCAATCATCCTAATATGGTGTAATCGTATCAAAGGATGTGGTTCTAACATTTCCTGTTCTGGACACGAATGTTGCGAAATAGACGGCACCCGTAACATGCAGGAATTAAAAGTTCGCTTCCAAAACACCAAAGTTCAAAAACGCGGCCAATCATCCTAATATGATGTAATAGTACCAAATGATCCGTTTGTAGCATTTCCATTCCGGACACAAAGTTTGCGAAATAGAAGGCAACCGTAACATGCAAGAATCAATACATCGCTACCGGAACAAAAAGGTTCAATCACATGCCCAATCATCCTAATATGGTGTAATAGTTCCAAACGATGTGATTCTATCAATTTCGTTCCGGACATGAATGATGTGAAATAGAAGGCAACCGTAACATGCAAGAATCAAAAGTTCGCTTTCGGAACAAAAAGTTTAAAAACGTGCCCAATCATCCTAATATGTTGTAATAGTATCAAAGGATGTGTTTCTAACATTTGCTTCCATAACAAAAAGGTTCAATAACGTGCCCAATCATCCTAATATGGTGTAATAGTATCAAAGTATGTGTTTCTAACATTTCCGTTCTGGACATGAATGTTATGAAATAGATGCACCTGAAACATGCAAGAATCAAAAGTTCGCTTCCAGAATACAAAAGTTCAAAAATGTGCCCAATCATCCTAATATGGTGTAATAGTATCAAAGGTTGTGTTTATAATATTTCCGTTCCGGACATGAATGTTGCCAAATAAATGGCACAAGTAACATGCAAGAATAAAAAGTTTGCTTCTGGAAAAAATTTCAAAAACATGCCCAATCATTATATTATGATGTAATAGTACCAAGTGATGCGTTTCGTGCATTTCCATTCCGGACAAAAAGTTTGTGAAATAGGCAGCACCCGTAACCAGCAAGAATCAAAAGTTCGCTTCCGGAACAAAAAAGTTCAAAAATGTGCCCAATCATCCAAATATAGTGTAATAGTAGCAAATTATGTGCTTCTAAAGTTTCTGTTGCAAACACTACTGTTGCAAAATTGATGGCACCCGCAACATGCAAGAATCAAGAGTTCGCTTCCAGAAAAAAGGTTCAAAAATGTGCCAAATCAATGTAATATGGTGTAATAGTACCAGGTGATGTGTTTCTAGCATTTCCGTTGCGCAGACAAAGTTTGCGAAAGAGACAGCTGTTGTAACATGTAAGAATCAAAACATCACTACCAGAACAAAAAGGTCCAAAATCATGCCCAATCATCGTAATTTGTTGTAATAATACCAAAGGATGTGTTTCTAACATTTCTATTCCTAACATGAATTATGTGAAATAGACGGCAACCGGTAATGCAAGAATCAAAAGTTCGCTACCAGAACAAAAAGTTCAAAACATGCCCAATCATCCGAATATGGTGTAATAGTATCAATGCATGTGTTTGTAACGGTTCTGTTCTAGACACGAAAGTTGGGAAATAGTAGGCACCCGTAACATGCAAGAATTAAAAGTTCGCTTCCACAACACAAAAGTTAAAAAACGTGGCCAATCATCCTAATATGATGTAATAGTACCAAGTGATGTGTTTCTAGCATTTCCATTCCAAACACAAAATATGCGAAATAGACGGCAACCGTAACATGCAAGAATCAAAACATCGCTATCGGAACAAATGTTCAAAAACACGCCCAATCATCCTAATATGGTGTAATAGTATAAATGATGTGTTTCTAACATTTCTGTTCCAGACATGAATGATGCGAAATAGAAGGCAACCGTAACATGCAAGAATCAAAAGTTCGCTTCCGGAACAAAAAGTTCAATAATGTGCCCAATCATCCTAATATGGTGTAATAGTATCAAAGTATGGGTTTCTAACGTTTCTATTCTGGACATGAATGATGCGCAATAGACGCACCTGAAACATGCAAGAATCAAAAGTTCGCTTCCGGAATAGAAAAGTTCAAAAACGCGCCCAATCATCCAAATATGGTGTAATAATATCAAAGGTTGTGTTTATAATGTTTCCGTTCCAAACATGAATGTTGCGAAATAAATGGCACCAGTAACATGTGAGAATCAAAAGATTGCTTCTAGAAAAAAGTTCAAAAACATGCCCAATCATTCTTATATGATGTAATAGTACCAAGTGATGCATTTCTTGCATTTCCATTCTAGACAAAAAGTTTGCGAAATAGACAGCACCCGTAACCTGCTAGAATCAAAAGTTTGCTTCCAGAACAAAAAAGTTGAAAAATGTGCCCAATCATCCTAATATGGTGTAATAGTAGCAAATTATGTGTTTCTAACGTTTCCGCTGCAAACACTACTGTTGCAAAATTGATGGCACCCGCCACATGCAAGAATCAAAAGTTCGCTTCTAGAAAAAAGGTTCAAAAACGTGCCAAATCAAAGTAATATGGTGTAATAGTACCAACTGATGTGTTTCTAGCATTTCTGTTGCGCACACAAAGTTTGCGAAAGAGACGGTTGTAGTTACATGTAAGAATCAAAATATCACTATCGGAACAAAAAGGTTCAAAAACATGCCCAATCATCCATATTTGGTGTAATAATACTAAAGGATATGTTTCTGACGTTTCTGTTCCTGACATGAATTATGCGAAATAGACAGCAACCGTAACATGCAAGAATCAAAAGTTCGCTTCATGAACAAAATATTCAAAAATGTGCCCATTCATCCTAATACGGTGTAATAGTATCAATGCATGAGTTTCTAAAATTTCCGTTCCGGGCACGAAAGTTGGGAAATAGAAGGCACCCGTAGCATCAAGAATTTGGCCAATCATGCTAATATGGTGTAATAGTACCAGGTGATGTATTTCTAGCATTTCCGTTGCGCACACAAAGTTTGCGAAAGAGACGGCTGCAGTAACATGTAAGAATCAAAACATCACTATCAAAACAAAAAGGTCCAAAATCATGCCCAATCATCGTAATTTGTTGTAATAATACCAAAGGATGTGTTTCTAACCTTTCTATTCCTAACATGAATTATGAGAAATAGACGGCAACCGGTAATGCAAGAATCAAAAGTTCGCTACCTGAACAAAAAGTTCAAAAACGTGCCCAAACATCCGAATATGGTGTAATAGTATCAATGCATGTGTTTCTAACGGTTCTGTTCTAGACACGAAAGTTGGGAAATAGAAGGCACCCGTAACATGCAAGAATTAAAAGTTCGCTTCCACAACACAAAAGTTAAAAAACGTGGCCAATCATCCTAATATGATGTAATAGTACCAAGTGATGTGTTTCTAGCATTTCCATTCCGGACACAAAATTTGCGAAATAGAAGGCAACCGTAATATGCAAGAATCAAAACATCGCTATCGGAACAAATGTTCAAAAACACGCCCAATCATCCTAATATGGTGTAATAGTATAAAGGATCTGTTTCTAACATTTCTGTTCGAGACATGAATGATGCGAAATAGAAGGCAACCGTAACATGCAAGAATCAAAAGTTCGCTTCCGGAACAAAAAGTTCAATAACGTGCCCAATCATCCTAATATGGTGTAATAGTATCAAAGTATGTGTTTCTAACGTTTCCATTCTGGACATGAATGATGCGAAATTGATGCACCTGAAACATGCAAGAATCAAAAGTTCGCTTCCGGAATAGAAATGTTCAAAAACGCGCCCAATCATCCTAATATGCTGTAATAATATCAAAGGTTGTGTTTATAATGTTTCCGTTCCAGACATGAATGTTGCGAAATAAATGGCACCAGTAACATGTGAGAATAAAAAGATTGCTTCTAGAAAAAAGTTCAAAAACATGCCCAATCATTCTTATATGATTTAATAGTACCAAGTGATGCATTTCTTGCATTTCCATTCTAGACAAAAAGTTTGCGAAATAGGCAGCACCCGTAACCTGCTAGAATCAAAAGTTTGCTTCCAGAACAAAAAAAGTTCAAAAATGTGCCCAATCATCGTAATACGGTGTACTTGTAGCAAATTATGCGTTTCTAACCGTTTCCGCTGCAAACACTACTGTTGCAAAATTGACGGCACCCGCAACATGCAAGAATCAAAAGTTCGCTTCTAGAAAAAAGGTTCAAAAACGTGCCAAATCAAAGTAATATGGTGTAATAGTACCAACTGATGTGTTTCTAGCATTTCTGTTGCGCACACAAAGTTTGCGAAAGAGACGGCTGTAGTTACATGTAATAATCAAAATATCACTATCGGAACAAAAAGGTTCAAAAACATGCCCAATCATCCTAATTTGGTGTAATAATACCAAAGGATATGTTTCTGACGTTTCTGTTCCAGACATGAATTATGCGAAATAGACGCAACCGTAACATGCAAGAATCAAAAGTTCGCTTCATGAACAAAATGTTCAAAAACGTGCCCATTCATCCTAACACGGTGTAATAGTATCAATGCATGAGTTTCTAAAATTTGGGAAATAGAAGGCACCCATAACATGCAAGAATTTGCCCAATCATGCTAATATGGTGTAATAGTATAAAAGGATGTGTTTCTAACATTTCCTTTCTAGACATGAATGTTGAGAAATAGACGACACCTAAAGCAAGCAAGAATCAAAAGTTCGCTTCCGAAACACAAAAGTTCAAAAACGTGCCTAATCATCCTAATATGGTGTAACAGTATCAAAAGACGTGTTTCTACCATTATCGCTCCAAACACTACTGTTGCGAAATAGATGGCACACGCACCATGCAAGAATCAAAAGTTCGCTTCCTGAACAAAAAAAGTACAAAACTTGCCAAACCAAAGTAATATGGTGTAATAGTACCAAGTAATTTGTTAATAGCATTTCCATTGTGGACACAAAGTTTGCGAAATAGACGGCAACAGTAACATGCAAGAATCAAAACATCGCTATAGGAACAAAAATGTTCAATAACATGCCCAATCATCCTAATATGATGTAATAGTTCCAAAGGATGTGTTTCTAACATTTCCGTTCCAAACATGAATGATGCGAAATAGAACGCAACCGTAACATGCAAGAATCAAAAGTTCTCTTCCGGAACAAAAAGTTCAAAAACGTGCCCAATAATCCTAATATGGTCTAATAGTATCAAATGATGTGTTTCTAACATTTCCGTTCTGGACATTAATGTTGCGAAATAGACGGCACCCGTAATATGCAAGAATTAAAAGTTCACTTCTAGAACACAAAAGTTCAAAAAGGTGGTCAATCATCCTAATATGATGTAATAGTACCAAGTGATGTGTTTCTAGCATTTCCATTCCAGACACAAAGTTTGCGAAATTGGCGGCACCCGTAACTTGCAATAATCAAAACTTTGCTTCCATAACAAAAAGGTTCAACAACGTGCCCAATCATACTAATACGGTGTAATAGTATCAAAGGATGTGTTTCTAACGTTTCCTTTCAAGACATGAATGTTGAGAATTAGACGACACCTGAAACATACAAGAATCAAAAGTTCGCTTCCAGAACACAAAAGTTCAAAAACGTGCCGAATCATCCTAATATGATGTAATGGTATCAAAGGATGTGTTTATAATGTTTCCGTTCCACACATGAATGTTGCGAAATAAATGGCACTAGTAACATGCAAGAATCAAAAGTTCATTTCGAGAACAAAAATTTCAAAAACGTGCCCAATCATCCTAATACGGTGTAATAGTATCAATGCATGTGTTTCTAACATTTCCGTTCCGTACACGAAAGTTGGGAAATAGAAGGCACCCGTAACATGCAATATTTGCTTCACAACGTAACATGGTGTAACTTTACCACGTTATGCGTTTCTAGCATTTCCATTGTAGACTCAAACTCTATGAAATAGACGACACCCATAACTTGTAAGAATCAAAACATCGCTTTCAGAACATAAAGGTTCAACTACATGCCCAATCATCCTAATATGGTGTAATATTACCGAAGGATGTATTTCTAATGTTTCCGTTCGGGACACAAATGTTGCGAAATAGACGGCACTCGTAACTTGCAAGAATCAAAAGTTCGATTCCGGAACAAAAAATTTCAAAAGCGTGCCCAATCATCCTAATATGGTGTAATAGTACCAAAGGATGTGTTTCTAACGTATTCGTTCCGGACACGAATGTTGCGAAATAGACGACACCCGTAACATGCAAGAATCAAAACTACGTTTACAAAACAAAAAAGTTCAAAAACATGCCCAATCAACAAAATATAGTGTAAGTACAAAGTGATGTGTTTCTAGCATTTCCGTTCCAAACACAAAGTTTGCAATATTTGCTTCACCCGTAACTTGCAAGAATAAAAACTTCGCTTCCAGAACAAAAAGGTTCAAAACCATGCTCAATCATCACAATATTGTGTAATAGTACCAAAGGATGTGTTTCTAACGTTTCCATTCTGGACACGAATGTTGCGAAATAGATGCCACTCGTATCATGCAAGAATCAAAAGTTTGATTCCGGTACAAAAAGATCAAAAACGCGCCCAATCAACGTAATATGATGTAATAGTACCAAGTGATGCGTTTCTAGCATTTCTGTTCTAAACACAAACTTTGTGAAATAGACAACACCCGTAACTTGCAAGAATCAAAATTTCGCTTCTAGAACGAAAGGTTCAAAAATGTGACCAATCATCAAAATATTGTGTAGTAGAACCAAAGGTCGTGTTTCTAACATTTTCGTTCCCGACAGGAATGTTCTTAAAAAGATGACACTCGTAACATGCAAGAAATGAAAAGTTCGCTTTCGAAACAAAAGGTTCAAAACCATGCTCAATCATCGCAATATTGTGTAATAGTACAAAAGTGCTGCGTTTCTAGCATTTTCGTTTTGAACACCAAGTTTGCGAAATAGACGGAACCCGTAACTTGCAAGAATCAATACTTCGTTTCCAGAACAAAAGGTTCAAAAATGTTCCGAATCGACGTAACATGGTGTAACTTTACCACGTTATGCATTTCTAGCATTTCCATTCTGGACTCAAACTCTATGAAATAGACGACACCCATAACTTGTAAGAATCAAAACATCGCTTTCAGAACATAAAGGTTCAACTACATGCCCAATCATCCTAATATGGTGTAATATTACCGAAGGATGTATTTCTAATGTTTCTGTTCCGGACACAAATGTTGCGAAATAGACGACACTCGTAACTTGCAAGAATCAAAAGTTCGATTCCGGAACAAAAAAGATCAAAAGCGTGCCCAATCATCCTAATATGGTGTAACAGTTCCAAATGATGTGTTTCTAACGTATTCGTTCCGAACACGAATGTTGCGAAATAGACGGCACCTGTAACATGCAAGAATCAAAACTACGTTTACAAAACAAAAAAGTTCAAAAACATGCCCAATCAACGAAATATAGTATAAGTACAAAGTGATGTGTTTCTAGCATTTCCGTTCCAAACACAAAGTTTGCAATATTTGCTTCACCCGTAACTTGCAAGAATAAAAACTTCGCTTCCAGAACAAAAAGGTTCAAAACCATGCTCAATCATCACAATATTGTGTAATAGTACCAAAGGATGTGTTTCTAACGTTTCCATTCTGGACACGAATGTTGCGAAATAGATGCCACTCGTATCATGCAAGAATCAAAAGTTTGATTCCGGTACAAAAAGATCAAAAACGCGCCCAATCAACGTAATATGATGTAATAGTACCAAGTGATGCGTTTCTAGCATTTCTGTTCTAAACACAAACTTTGTGAAATAGACAACACCCGTAACTTGCAAGAATCAAAATTTCGCTTCTAGAACGAAAGGTTCAAAAATGTGACCAATCATCAAATATTGTGTAGTAGAACCAAAGGTCGTGTTTCTAACATTTTCGTTCCCGACAGGAATGTTCTTAAAAAGATGACACTCGTAACATGCAAGAAATGAAAAGTTCGCTTTCGAAACAAAAGGTTCAAAACCATGCTCAATCATCGCAATATTGTGTAATAGTACAAAAGTGCTGCGTTTCTAGCATTTTCGTTTTGAACACCAAGTTTGCGAAATAGACGGAACCCGTAACTTGCAAGAATCAATACTTCGTTTCCAGAACAAAAGGTTCAAAAATGTTCCGAATCGACGTAACATGGTGTAACTTTACCACGTTATGCATTTCTAGCATTTCCATTCTGGACTCAAACTCTATGAAATAGACGACACCCATAACTTGTAAGAATCAAAACATCGCTTTCAGAACATAAAGGTTCAACTACATGCCCAATCATCCTAATATGGTGTAATATTACCGAAGGATGTATTTCTAATGTTTCTGTTCCGGACACAAATGTTGCGAAATAGACGGCACTCGTAACTTGCAAGAATCAAAAGTTCGATTCCGGAACAAAAAAGATCAAAAGCGTGCCCAATCATCCTAATATGGTGTAACAGTTCCAAATGATGTGTTTCTAACGTATTCGTTCCGAACACGAATGTTGCGAAATAGACGGCACCTGTAACATGCAAGAATCAAAACTACGTTTACAAAACAAAAAAGTTCAAAAACATGCCCAATCAACGAAATATAGTATAAGTACAAAGTGATGTGTTTCTAGCATTTCCGTTCCAAACACAAAGTTTGCAATATTTGCTTCACCCGTAACTTGCAAGAATAAAAACTTCGCTTCCAGAACAAAAAGGTTCAAAACCATGCTCAATCATCACAATATTGTGTAATAGTACCAAAGGATGTGTTTCTAACGTTTCCATTCTGGACACGAATGTTGCGAAATAGATGCCACTCGTATCATGCAAGAATCAAAAGTTTGATTCCGGTACAAAAAGATCAAAAACGCGCCCAATCAACGTAATATGATGTAATAGTACCAAGTGATGCGTTTCTAGCATTTCTGTTCTAAACACAAACTTTGTGAAATAGACGACACCCGTAACTTGCAAGAATCAAAACTTCGCTTCTAGAACAAAAGGTTCAAAAATGTGACCAATCATCGAAATATTGTGTAGTAGAACCAAAGGTCGTGTTTCTAACATTTTCGTTCCCGACACGAATGTTCTTAAAAAGACGGCACTCGTAACATGCAAGAAATCAAAAGTTCGCTTTTCGAAACAAAAGGTTCAAAACCATGCTCAATCATCGCAATATTATGTAATAGTACAAAAGTGTTGCGTTTCTAGCATTTCCGTTCTGAACACCAAGTTTGCGAAATAGACGGAACCCGTAACATGCAAGAATCAATACTTCGTTTCCGGAACAAAAGGTTCAAAAATGTTCCGAATCGACGTAACATGGTGTAACTTTACCACGTTATGCGTTTCTAGCATTTCCATTCTGGACTCAAACTCTATGAAATAGACGACACCCATAACTTGTAAGAATCAAAACATCGCTTTCAGAACATAAAGGTTCAACTACATGCCCAATCATCCTAATATGGTGTAATATTACCGAAGGATGTATTTCTAATGTTTCTGTTCCGGACACAAATGTTGCGAAATAGACGGCACTCGTAACTTGCAAGAATCAAAAGTTCGATTCCGGAACAAAAAAGATCAAAAGCGTGCCCAATCATCCTAATATGGTGTAACAGTTCCAAATGATGTGTTTCTAACGTATTCGTTCCGAACACGAATGTTGCGAAATAGACGGCACCCGTAACATGCAAGAATCAAAACTACGTTTACAAAACAAAAAAGTTCAAAAACATGCCCAATCAACGAAATATAGTATAAGTACAAAGTGATGTGTTTCTAGCATTTCCGTTCCAAACACAAAGTTTGCAATATTTGCTTCACCCGTAACTTGCAAGAATAAAAACTTCGCTTCCAGAACAAAAAGGTTCAAAACCATGCTCAATCATCACAATATTGTGTAATAGTACCAAAGGATGTGTTTCTAACGTTTCCATTCTGGACACGAATGTTGCGAAATAGATGCCACTCGTATCATGCAAGAATCAAAAGTTTGATTCCGGTACAAAAAGATCAAAAACGTGCCCAATCAACGTAATATGATGTAATAGTACCAAGTGATGCGTTTCTAGCATTTCTGTTCTAAACACAAACTTTGTGAAATAGACGACACCCGTAACTTGCAAGAATCAAAACTTCGCTTCTAGAACAAAAGGTTCAAAAATGTGACCAATCATCGAAATATTGTGTAGTAGAACCAAAGGTCGTGTTTCTAACATTTTCGTTCCCGACACGAATGTTCTTAAAAAGACGGCACTCGTAACATGCAAGAAATCAAAAGTTCGCTTTCGAAACAAAAGGTTCAAAACCATGCTCAATCATCGCAATATTATGTAATAGTACAAAAGTGTTGCGTTTCTAGCATTTCCGTTCTGAACACCAAGTTTGCGAAATAGACGGAACCCGTAACATGCAAGAATCAATACTTCGTTTCCGGAACAAAAGGTTCAAAAATGTTCCGAATCGACGTAACATGGTGTAACTTTACCACGTTATGCGTTTCTAGCATTTCCATTCTGGACTCAAACTCTATGAAATAGACGACACCCATAACTTGTAAGAATCAAAACATCGCTTTCAGAACATAAAGGTTCAACTACATGCCCAATCATCCTAATATGGTGTAATATTACCGAAGGATGTATTTCTAATGTTTCTGTTCCGGACACAAATGTTGCGAAATAGACGGCACTCGTAACTTGCAAGAATCAAAAGTTCGATTCCGGAACAAAAAAGATCAAAAGCGTGCCCAATCATCCTAATATGGTGTAACAGTTCCAAATGATGTGTTTCTAACGTATTCGTTCCGAACATGAATGTTGCGAAATAGACGGCACCCGTAACATGCAAGAATCAAAACTACGTTTACAAAACAAAAAAGTTCAAAAACATGCCCAATCAACGAAATATAGTATAAGTACAAATTGATGTGTTTCTAGCATTTCCGTTCCAAACACAAAGTTTGCAATATTTGCTTCACCCGTAACTTGCAAGAATAAAAACTTCGCTTCCAGAACAAAAAGGTTCAAAACCATGCTCAATCATCACAATATTGTGTAATAGTACCAAAGGATGTGTTTCTAACGTTTCCATTCTGGACACGAATGTTGCGAAATAGATGCCACTCGTATCATGCAAGAATCAAAAGTTTGATTCCGGTACAAAAAGATCAAAAACGCGCCCAATCAACGTAATATGATGTAATAGTACCAAGTGATGCGTTTCTAGCATTTCTGTTCTAAACACAAACTTTGTGAAATAGACGACACCCGTAACTTGCAAGAATCAAAACTTCGCTTCTAGAACAAAAGGTTCAAAAATGTGACCAATCATCGAAATATTGTGTAGTAGAACCAAAGGTCGTGTTTCTAACATTTTCGTTCCCGACACGAATGTTCTTAAAAAGAAGGCACTCGTAACATGCAAGAAATCAAAAGTTCGCTTTCGAAACAAAAGGGGCTCCGAGAATTCGTTCGGTAGCCCGGACTATGTCGTCCGGGGCTAAGGCCAGAGGCGCCGCTGAAAATAAAAAGGTATAAGAAACATAAGCATAATTAATGTGTTCATGTAAAATGATGCCGCAGGAGAAAGACGTACCTATGTTTCGGAGGTCCCCCTCCGAAGCTTGCGGGATGGAGATTGGCCAACTGGCTCCGAGGGGTGAGATCCGAAGGCCTACGAACTCTTCAGCCAGGTCGCGCATACTCATGCGACGAGCCACTGAAGCCAGCAACCCTAGCCTCGTCGTAAGCAGGCTAGGGTTCGGGGAGATGTCCGCTTCCTTCCGGAACCAGATTTCTTGAAGAGGGCCCGAAAGGGGGGAGTCTTCTCCTACTTCGGCGTAAAACCACCGAAGTATCCAATTTGTATACCATCGATCGTTTATGGCCTTCGCAGGGAAATGAAGAGCGTGCTCCCGCCGTAGCTGGAAATTAACACTGCCGAAGGCCACTGTCACCTTCGAGTCTCCGGGCCCATCTTGAGGCTTCGGCTGGCAGATAGCCTCGTGGGTCGCTGCGAAGATCTCGGAGCGCCCTTCACACCCCTCCGCCCGAAGAGCCCACTCGAAGACGGCCAGGCGGACGATTGCGTTGGGGGACAATTGAGGCAGAGTAATGTGAAACAGGTCTAGTACCTCTGCCAGAAAATCCACGGCTGGTAGCCCCAGACCAGCTTCAAAGAACGCCTCGAAGACTACCACTTCTCCGCGCCGAGGCCGCGGAGTCGACTCTGTCCCGGGGACTCGAGTCCTCATTCCGGCTCCCAGCTTCCCGTCTACTGCCTCTTCAATGGACTCCGCGGTGCTCACTGACTGACCAATGATGAAGCTTTGAGCCATCTTCTTCTTGGAGGGCGGGCGGAGCGCTCGAGGGTTCTTGGGCCAAGCACCGCCCGGACCCCCCGCCATTGCCGTGGCTGCTGATGCAGCCCATGCCTGCCGCTGCGCCAGAGTGTTGGCCGCCAAGGGAGTTGTGTGGCTGGTTCTCGCCATTGCGCTCAAATGCTCGAAGGGGCGGAAGGTTGAGGGGAAAGGTGAATTGCAAGAACGGTGAATGCGGTAAAAAACTTCCAGTAATCCCCTTTTCCCCCTTTTATAACCGCACAACCTATACTGCTCTTCGAGAAGTTTCACACTGCAGGTTCGGCTTCCGTCGCCGACAGGTGGGGCTGGTAATTGGAATGGCGTGCAACCGCTGAAGAAATCGACCGTTACTTCTTTTTCACAGCGGGTAACGGCTATTTGCGCCGTAACGGTCATATTGACGGTACCCCACGACGTTCACACTCCGTAACCGTCGCCACGATGAAAGACACTTCGTAACCGCTTGCACGACGCTCACACTCCGTAACCGCTTTCGTAACACTCCTACACCGAAACCATGCTATTACCAGGGAGTTTTCCCACTATGCCGAAGCTCGGAGACGAACGTTTTAGAATATTGGGTCCACTATTCTGGGCTAAATCACAGCATCTTTGCATTCCCTTTAAGCCTCAGAAACTAAAAATGTTCCTTTCGTATACTGCCTTCTTTCTAAAAAATAGGTTATCTACAGAAAGGCGTATTCGAGGGGCTACTGTTGGGGGAAATTACTTCATTTCCAGGACTTAAAGGTTAATCCTCCGAAGGCTCCAAGAAGATCCCGAAGATGGTTGAATAATGCTCGAAGCATACGTCAGCACGATCGAAGGGTGTCACTATGCAAAATCTCGAAGGACCCTCCGAAGGGAAGGAGGAGGCTTCGAAGTAGGCTGACGTGACTGATTGGATGCCCTGCTTATCCATCTACCCTACAGTACTTTACCGTGTATAACCTTGTTTATAATACTGGAGGTCATTTGTAATATAAGGGTAAATAGGTCTATTCCTTAAGCCTTTTTCCCTATAAATACCCCCCATTGTACCTTGTAAGAAGGATCCAGAACCAGTGGTTCAAACACATATATTCGGACCTCTTGAGTTGTTATCCTTTACGGAGGCTCAAGTTTGTCCTAAAAGCACAAACCTCTTGTTTGTTTGTTCTTAACTACTAAGAACCTGTTGGTGTAACTTTTACGCCAACAGTTGGCGCCGTCCGTGGGGATCAAGTTCTAAAAGCTTGTTCTCTACTGCTGACTGCACTCTGAAGGAAACTTACGGGGGGAGCCTCGGAATCCTGAGATTCCGCGCACCCTTCAGTTAAGGACTTCTTAGTGCAGCCCGAAGGCCTTCCCTCGACCCCTTCGAGTCGTTCGAAGTCTTCCATTTCCAAAACACCTCATCGACTAACCATGCCTCCGAAGCGTGGTCAAGCTGCAGGTCCCCTTCGAAGGTCCCCTCGGACCAACGGAGCCGGACCCTCAGCTAATCCGACGGTTCCTGCCGGAACCGATGGGCGTCGAGCGCCCCGGGGCCCTCTCCCCCCCCCCTACAATGCTTCAGACCGACTACGCAGCAAGCCAAGACCCTGAAGTTCCCTCCGACGAAGACGAAGGCCCTCCCGAAACCGAGGCTACGCAGCTAGCCAGGCTTCAGGAGGAGGTATCCAGATGGAGGCAGGAGGCTGCCGACAGACTCCGCACTCAAGCCTCCACCGAAACTCCAAGGGGGCCTCAAGACGATGGAGCCCGCAACCCCCCAGAAGTTATACAAGACCAAGAAGAGGCCGAGAATGCGTCCTTCGACAATGAGTCTCCATTGCACCCTGATCTGCAGAGAGTGCCTTTCGACCCCAAGTTCAAGGCCTCGAAGCTGCACAAGTACTCCGGGGGGTCGGACCCCGGAGAGTTCGCCCGCTCGTACGCCCTAGCTATAGAAGCAAGCGGAGGGGTACGAAGCACCATGGCAAAATGCTTTCCACTCGCTCTCGAAGGTGTGGCGCTCCGGTGGTTCTGGTCCCTAAAACCAGGATCGATCAAGTCATGGGAGCTACTCAAAAAGAAGTTCGTGAGCAACTTCCAAGGCACTTTCGTGGCCCCAATGTCCACGGGAAGTTTGTTCCAGGTAAAGCAGCGGGAGGGAGAAACCCTCCGAGAGTACTTTACATGCTTCGCCCACACCAAGTCACAGATCAAGGGCCTTACTACCTCTTCGGTAGTTGATGCTGCCCGAGAAGGGGTGCTGAACCCCGACCTCCTCAGCAAACTCCATCGGAAGCCGGTAACATCCGTAGCACAGCTCATGGCATACTTCGAGCAATATGCCAAGGCAGAGGAAGGATGCCTTCGGCGAGCTGAGGCAGCACTACCCACCCTCCGGGAAGTCAAAAGGGAGCCAGAGGCCACCGCTCCACCACAACCTCCACAAGACAGCCGCCCTAGCGAGTATAGGCGAGGAAAAAAGCATTTCCGTTCGGAAGTACTAAACATTGCACCTTCAGCTTCGAAGGCACCTGCCAGTTTCCAGCAGGTAAAAAATTTCAAGGCTGGGCCGTCAGTACCTCAAGAAAGGGTGCCTGGAAGGCGCCAGAGTCATTTTTGCTGCGTGCATGGCGATAATAGAAGCCATGACACGAAGGACTGCAAGACGATATTGACCCTTCGGGGTGAATACATTGACCGAAATACCAGGAGGGGTACTTCAGACCGGGCTCCACCTACGGCACGATCGGAGCCTGTTCAAGCTGTGGCCCGAGCCGGTGCCCTCGAAGCCCCCATACGGCTACCGGTGGCCAGTATTATGCCACCACCAAGGCACGAAGATCCACAAGATCGCGGCAAGAGAGTGGTCCTACCCATCTCCGGAGGAGGGACCCTCGGCAGCATGTCCAAGAGACAGCGCCGCGAGTACGTCCGCGAAGTTGGGCACATTGGGACTTCAAGTTCCGCTGAAGGGATGCCAGAATGGTCCCGTGTACCCATCTCATTCACAGCCGGCGATGCAGTAGGGGTGAAGTTTCCCCATGCTGACCCATTAGTCATCTCTGCCGATATAGCAGGGGCTGATGTTCGGAGGATCCTGGTGGACGGTGGAAGCTCCGCAGACATACTCTTCGTCCAAGCCTTCGACCAGATGTGTATACCCCGGAAGCATCTACTCCCTGCAGCCAGGCCACTTCAAGGCTTCTCAGGACCGCCTCTCGATGCCCTCGGCCAAATAGGCCTCGAGGTTGCCTTCGGAGAGGGGCCGCTGGCCCGAGTAGAGGAGGTGATTTTCGACGTGGTGGATGCCCCCTACGCCTACAATGCTATCTTCGGACGAGGGATGTTAAACCAATTCGGGGCTATAGCGCATCACAACTACCTTTGTCTCAAAATGCCCACACAAGGTGGAGTGCTCACTATTTCAGGAGACCAAGCTGTAGCCAGAAGGACAGAATATGGCCACGGGCAGCCATTGGACCCTCGACAAGTGCATAATGTGGCGGAGAGCGCCAAAGAAGTACCAGAAGCCTTGAGCCCCCCGAAGGGATCCTCGCTCAAACCAAGCCCGGAGGGTGATGTCGAGACAAGAATAATCTCAGAAGACGGCAAAGAATACCCAATAAAATTCGGCAAGGGGCTATCTCCGGAGATAACCGCCTCATTAGAAGAAGTCGTCAAGAAGAATCTAGACATGTTTGCTTGGACCGACGAAGATATCACGGGGGTCGACCGAAGCATCATCGAGCACAGTCTGCTCGTCAACCCGAAGGCCAAGCCAGTGCGCCAGGGGCTCCGAAAGCTATCAACAGAAAGAGCAAATTTAGCCAAGGCCGAAGTGGAAAAATTGTTAAAAGCTGGCATTATCAGGGAAGTGGCCCATACCGAGTGGTTGGCCAACCCTGTTTTTGTAAGAAAGAAGGATTCCAGCAAATGGCGCATGTGTATTGACTTCACATCACTAATAAAGCATGCCCACGAGACCCCTACCCAATGCCCCGAATAGATCAATTAATAGATTCCACAGCCGGCTCCGAACTATTAAGCTTCCTCGATGCCTACTCCGGGTACCATCAAGTATGGCTGAAGCAAGAAGACGAAGCCAAGACAAGTTTCATAACTCCTTCGGGAGTATTCTGCTATGTAAGAATGCCTTTTGGTTTACGGAATGCCGGAGCCACATTTTCTCGCTTAATAGCTAAAGCTTTGGGCCATCAGTTAGGCCGCAATGTCGAGGCCTACATGGACGATATTGTAATAAAAAGTGCTCAAAAGCATCAGCATAGCATAGATTTAGATGAAACTTTTGAGAGCCTCCGAGCATGTGGAGTACGCCTCAATCCCGAAAAATGTATATTCGGGGCACAAGCAGGGAAGCTGCTAGGGTACTTAGTTTCGAGCAGGGGGATCGAAGCCAGTCCAACGCAAATAAGTGCACTACAAAGAATGGCTCCACCCGAGAATTTAAAGCAAGTACAGAAGCTAGCAGGAAGGCTAGCAGCACTCAGCAGGTTCCTGTCCAGATCGGCAGAGCGAAGCCTCCCAATTTTCAAGGCACTCAAAGGCTCCGAAGCTTCAGCTGGACGCCAGAGTGCCAAAAGAGCTTCGAAGAAATAAAAGACTACCTTGGAACATTATCAACCTTAACTGTTCCTCTTCCAGGGGAAACATTGCTTTTATACCTTGCAGCGACAGGGTCAGCAGTAAGCACAGTACTGGTCTGAGAAGTCGAGCTCAAAGACAAGCTGGTACAAAACCCATTTTATTTTGTCTCGGAGGCATTATCAGGAGCCAAGATCAGATACTCCGAGCTTGAAAAGTTTGCTTATGCTTTAGTAATGGCCTCGCGAAAGCTAAGGCATTATTTCTTGGCGCATAACCT